>CM025633.2:4109663-4184508 GCA_014621495.2 Entosphenus tridentatus
AGGGGTGGTGGGGGGTGAGCAAGGGGGGAGGGGTGGTGGGGGGTAATCAAGGGGGAGGGGTAGTGGGGGGTGGGCAAGGGGGAGGGGTGGTGGGGGGTGAGCAAGGGGGAGGGCTGGTGGGGGGTGTGAGCAAGGAGGAGGGGTGGGGGTAAGCAAGGGGGAGGGGTGGTGGGGGTGAGCAAGGGGGAGGGGTAATGGGGGGTGTGAGCAAGGGGGAGGGGTGGTGGGGGGTGTCTCCAGCTCCTCCCCCAAATGCCCCGTCCACCGCGACCTCCCCCGCTCACCCCCCCGCCCCTCGCAATAAACCTTCCCGCCCCCGTAATAGCCCCGCCCAATACAGCTAGCCACGCCTTCTTTAGCCCCCCACAGCCCCGCCCCTCTCCAGCCCCGCCTCTACCCCCCCCCCCCGGTAAACAAGAGCGGCCCCGTGGTCGGGCGGACGTAGCGAGAAGAACCTCGTAGGGGGGAAAAAAAGATCCGAGGCGAATGTTGTACTTGCTAGACGTATTATATTAGTTTTTAATCTCGTATTCTTTAACACCAGGGCCATTTGCCGTAGGCGAAGACCACCGTGGCAATATTGGCCCGATTCTAGTCTTTGGAAGGGGGTGAAAAAAGCATTTAAACCACTGTTAAAAAAGTGCGAGAGAGAGTGTTGAAGGCATACATACAGTGCGCGTGTCTGCGCGATTGGTTAAGGTTTGGGGAGTTGACAAAGACGACTACGACGAAGGTGGTGGTAGCCGTAGGAGTTGGCGGCCAGTGGTGGTTGTAGGTAGGGAATCCGGTGACGGGTGAGTGGACGGTGACAATTCGGCATCGCGATCGGTCGGTGGCAGATCGTAGTTACATCGCCAGCAATGGTGGTGGTGGTGGTATCAGTCGTCGTTCTCGGTATGGGTTAACCTTCGACAGCTGACAAGTCGACCACAGTAGCTGTGGCTCGTAGTTGTAGGTGGTGGTGGTGGGGGGTGGTGGATGTGCGAGAGCTTATTAACTACTGCGACTAAGCAATCGCGACGTGCTAGTTGAGTTGGTGGCCAAAGTGAGTTTCGTGAATTAGCGAATCGGTGAGCGAGCAGTGATTGTTGTGTGGGTTACACAGGTGTCGTCTTGTCGAGGTGATCGAAGCGAGTGGCGTGTGGGTTCGTCCCCTCTCTCTCCATCATCATCCTCCCACGGGGCTCCCCCCCCCTCCACCCCGGGTCGAGGGTCGGGGCGCCCTGCGGCCTAGCGCGGGCTCTACTGGTGGCGAGGCTGCGCAGGAGGGAAATCACGAAGGGGACGACGAGAGAGACGAGACAGACGGACTGTGGTGGTGGTGGTGTGTGTGTGTGGGGGGGACGTGGACTGCAGTGGGTGGTGGGGTGGGTTGGGAAGTCGTCCAGCCGGCGGCACGAACGTGTCGCTGAAGTTGTTGGTAAGCGCCGATTAAGTTGTTAGTCGGCGCTGCGCTTTGCGTGGCGAGTGAAGTCGATGGTAATATACGTCTCGTAAACTACAGCCCCCCACTAACTTCGACTACACGACTCCCACCGGGTTGTCGGGGAGAAGAGGTGCGGAAGAAGTGGAGGAGGAAGAGGAGAAATACATCCCGAGAGAAGCGTGAATTGGTTGAGGTGGTAAAAAAAGGTGTCAGTTTTGTTGCCAGATAAAAGGGTAAAAAAAACAATTATATTTTGTTACTGGCAAATGAGGTTCCAATGGTGGTTGAGGTGACTCGAAGGGAAACAAGGCGGTGAAGAGGAGGCAAAGTGATCGCGGATGAAGTGAAGAAACGAGAAGAGGTTAACAGGTGGGGAGGGACGGCAGAGGAGGTTAAAGAGAAGTGAAATCGGCGGAGGAAATCAGAAATGGACTAAAGAACAGGTCGCAATTCTTCAGGTGAAGGAAGAGGTGGAAGAGGTGGTACTGGAGCTGTTCACGGCACCAGGAGGTGGAGGAGGACCGAGGAGGGGAGGCTTCGATTCCATTTCTACCACCGGGACGAAGATTGACGCGCGACGGATAAGAGGTGCGAGAGTGAATCGGACCTGTCCCCTGCCCCACATCTGATCCACATCTGACCCATATATCCCAGCTTCCCCTCCCCACCTTGCTCTGCCCTTCCCAACTCTCCTGCCCCCTTCAAGCTAAGCACGCCGCCCGTCTTCTTCCCTTGCCTTGTTTGTTTGTTTGCTTGAACCGCCTACCCTGCCCATCCCCAACTCGCTTGCTCTACCCTGTTTATATCGAGCTCTGTCTGACACTACTGCCTCAATTACCAGTCACGCAGTGTACCCCCCCCCCCCCAAGCTTGGCTGTCATCTCAAAGCTCATCTGGCCTTTCCCATTTCAGATCGCTTTACCCTTGCCATTAACATGCCCGCCTTTCTGTCGAATCTTGCCCTCATGTCTGCCATGCCCTATTAACAGTATTGGAATACCCTATTGCCAGTCATTCCCATCCCAACTAGCCTTTCCTGCCTCGCAGCTCTCCCTGCCATGCCACGACCCCCTTCCTTGCCTCGCTCTCAGCCCTTCTGTCACATCGCTGCACGCCTCTTCGCCAGACTGCCTTCTCCCCTTCCCAGCAAGCCCTCAATGTCATAGCCCTCCAGCATTTTTCATTCCGGCCAGTCTACTCCATGCCCTTTAACGCGTTTCCAAATGCGTCTGGTCTTCCTTTTGCACCTCTTCCCTCCTGGCCCTCCCTTTGGCCATGCCCCTGCCAGGGGGGCCATGCCCCCTCCGGGGGGGGCATGCCCCCTCCGGGATGGCCATGCCCGAGCCGGGGTGTGGTGGCTTGGAACGGGTTAACTGCGCCAACGACGGCCGCGTGAGTTTGGTGGCGCTGTAATTGGGTTAGTCGGCGGGACGTAAATAAACGCAGACTTTGGTACTGTAAGAGCGCGACGCCGCCGCCGCCCCTGCGATGAGCGTGTGCGCTGCACCGTGCTGGGCTTACAGTGCAGGGCACGTGTGTGTACTGACGCACGTGTACGTCGCTGTGCGGTGTGTACTGCACGCGTGAACTGTGTAACGGCGTATCGACTTGTAATGTTATACTGTGCCGTGAACGCACCGTGGAGTTGCGATGAACTGCCGTATTTAAATACATTACCGTAATGTGTCATGCAAAGTGCCACGAATTTTAGACGTGTGCCGTCCGTGTTGTGTTTACGTGCTGTGCGGTGATGCATTGTAAAGCAAATATGCTAAAGACGAAAGATGCAATGTCGAATGTGTTAAGTTAAGCACATTTACTAACCAGTATATGTTGGATATTAGGTTTGTGTTAGGGGTAGGCATTGAATCGTCTCGAGTCGTCTTGCTACTCTATAACGAGTTAAAAAAAAAACGCCGTGACCTAGTTACGTTTCCTTGAATGTTGTCATCTTCTGGGTGTTAACACACCGTAGCACCGCATGCGCCTTCTGCTCTCGCAGTGTTGTATGTCGACCACGGAATATAACACGAGTTAGAATGACTGATATTTTGCAAAAATACTAAAGCGTGTGGCATTTCTGTGTGTTTTTTTTTTGTAAGATTTGGAAAGTGTCGGTGCCTCCATGATCGGATTCCCAGCGATCCGGAAAGATAATGGGGACTGAGGGCTCTGTGCAGCAGCAACAACAGTATCCGGAGCCTCTAACCCAAAAGCAGTCCGAGTTGGTGAAGAGAGAAGATAAATTGCTGACGTGGGACACGAGGCCACTTTCCAACATGGATTTCCCCGAGGACCAGGGCTCGCCAGGGAGGCCAGGCCAACAAAAGTCCGGCGGTGGCACTGGGTCTTCGTGGGCTGAACTGGTCCAGGACAGCGAGGTGTCCTCCCTCTGCATCCTGGATGACGAAACCTCGGTGCCCGAGGAGCTCTTCAAGACGGTGGCAGAGTCCATGGGGCTGTACATGGCCGATGGTGGGAACTTCGACCTTCTCGGCGACGGCTCTTCTCAGGACGTTGACGCGGCTATTTTTCAGGGTGAGATATTGGCACAGCCGAGGGCGAGCAGCACGGCTTTTGTGTAGTCGAAAAAACACATTTTTATTTATTTATACAGCGATATTGGATTTTGATTTATAATGTGACGTTTTTGACTAGTTTGGAAGAGAACTTGCCGTGAGTTATTGACTCAGAAATTATGGATAAATGCTGTAAATGAAAAGTCCTGACAAATTATAGTTTGACATTGTTGTGATTGGCACACTGGCGGTATCACTTCCTAAAATGGTGATGCGATAAATAGAATGTACAGAGTACCGTACTGTAGTTTAATCACCGCAGGTCAGGTAGACCTATCTTGCCACTGTTTACAGTTTGGAGCTGTGCAGAGGAAGATGGAGTGTGTGAGTCATGCTTGCACACTTGGCAGCAGCAATGAAACAGGAAGAGTATGGCAAGTAACCGCGTAGATTCGGCAAGTCAATAATATTGATGTTTTGTTAAATATGTATACACAAATGAAATAAGTGTGCCACTTGCTTGGTTGCAGAATTGGGGCTGGTAATAAAATGCAAAGACATATGCCAAGATATTGGAAGATGCATGCATTATTGATTTCCTGTGGGGCTTTTTAAAATGGAGGCATTACGATTTATTCATGAACCAAATTTGATTTTACATTACATCTTCCTCTTCAAGGGTATGGTGTAGTTTATATTCGTCTGCATGCACAGTAATGTTATGTATATGATAATGGTGTATTTTTCTTTAATTACCAATAACACAGAATTTCATGAGTAGTAACCCTGGAGATTCCATGACCTGACCTTGTGAAAATTAAAAGCACGTAAGTTCCATTAAATGTGCTGCTTGCTGTATTCCTATTAACACATGATAAAATGTACGAACTAAAGCGAATGTCTGTGTATGTCATTATACGGTTTTCTTTTTAGGTGAGGACTTGCGCTCTTCACCGTCAAACCTTTCTCACGTTGGTCCACGGGTTAGCCCGTTCCCAAGTGTCAAGCCTGGCGACGACTCTGCAGGTGCTCAAGAGAGCATGGCAAGCCCTGTTTCGACAGCTCTCGGATCAAAGCCGCAGCAACAACAACAGAAGCAGCAGCAACAGCAGCAGCAGTCTCAGCAGCTTCATCAGCAGTCAGCAAATATTTCTGTGAAACAGGAGAAACAGCAGCCACAGCAACGTTCAGAAACACATGTTTTGATGAAACCAGAAGCTGACGTTGGAGCAGATTGTAGCCACTTCTCTCATGGAAACATGCAGCCAAACAGGCCAATTAAGGTGGAGCCCCAGTCGTTCGAGAGTCCGTCAGCATATGGGGGACCTCAGCTGATGGGTTTTGATTCGAATTTACACACATACGGGGACATGGACTCCAGTGCGAGGCACACAGAAAGGGGGTCATTTCCGGGTCCGTCCAGGGGTGACACCACTGCGAGCCGTGCCAACGTCAAAGAGGAAGACTCTGGTTGTGATTTACACATCTGCACGCCGGGCGTGCTTAAGAGAGAGTTGGATGAACTCAGTTACTGCGCCATGAGTATGAGCACATCCGTGGCAGCGGGCTCCCCATTCGGGGAAGGGGTGGAGTTTCAGTTGCCCTACTCGGCATCTGCCACATCCTTTCGTCCGTCCGTTGCCACCTCGTCCGCCTCGGGCATCTCCAACTTTTCAAATGGGAATAATTTTGGATTCCTTTCTCCCAATGGAGTACAACAGGATGGATTTCCTTACCCTGGTTTCACGAGGTAAGTGTTTGTGTCACGTGTGCAATTTTATGTTGTGAAATATCTTTTTTTGCGCAAAGCAAAAAAATAAAATGTGCCGATGCGCAGCATTTTGCAGAATTTAATCTCGTGCAGAAATAGAAGATGGGTACACATCTTTCAAAATCATTGGGCCCTATAAAATGATTTCCCTGGGTACAGGTATGAAAGAAAACAAGTTTATCCCCCTTATTGCCCATAATCAAGTTTTTTTTCCACCCACCCCCAATGTAAGTTGATTTGATTCATGCTGTCAGCTTTCCCGTTTCAGTGTTTAAGATGTTAGCCATGACCGCATGTTGTGAGTGCCTCACATCTCCGTGATGTGCTCGAGCAGTGGCAAATACGCGACTCAACAGTTGCCATTTACAGATGCAATCATTTATTTATATTAACAACCCGGATTCCAAAAAACAAAACGAAGTGCACAGGATGACTCGAATGTAGAATTTTACAATGGATAAAAATGTAAACCTCAACCATCGGTGAATATAGAACATGGGCCAGCAACAGAAACCGGCTGTAAGCTTCAAACTGGAATGATAGCATTTCACTCGCATGCGGCAATCATTTATAGTGTATATATTAAATAAATGATTGAGCTTGACCTGCATCACCGGCTGCTGGGTAGCATGTGGTATGAGGTGGGGCTGCACATTTGCATACACTCTGCTGCACAATTTGCATTGTACTGCAAACATGTTTTTAGCCAAGTGGCATTTCGGTGGCATTGCCACCCTACTTTGGCCACATTTTAGGAAAATTGTGCTTGGCGTCGAGTGATTCCTCCTGGTGTGTGACGTACGGTATCAGTCGTGACTATTGTTGCTAAAGGCCGGGGAAGTAAAGTAATTTGCTGCTGCTCTTTGTCATTGAAGTCGTTTATTGTAGATGTATACAGTACGTCATTTACACGTGAGATATTCAATGTGGTTTTCATCCATTTCGCTGTCATTACTGTCGGACAGGTAGCAATTTGACTTAAAAGTAGTTAATGCTGTCTGGTTCGAAATGGATCAAGTTAAAAATGCTAATCACGTTGTTAGAAGTATGTCATCCTATAGCTGTTTAAGTTTTTTCGTTAATTGTGTGATTGCTGGCTTAAATGGCTTGAGGCAGATGAGTATGAAATGCCTCTTTAAGATATTGTTTTAAAACTTAACTTATGGGAATATGTTATGAAAGTGTATTATTAGCAATTGGAACGTGATACAATGCAAGTTATAATCGCTGGATTTACATTTGTGTGGAAACCATTTTGCTAATGTTCTATTCAAATTGTCCAGATGTCATTTTATATCTCCAAAATATGAAAATATTTTTCATAGAAATTGGAAAAACAAATCCTAGATTCTTTGAAATGTAATTTCCTGGGCAAAGTGGTTATCTCTATCACAAGCTGTACATGAGCAGTGACGAAATCTTTTACCAATTTGAAATCGATAAGAACAAAGCTGTTCTTTATATTAAAAAAATATATATTTATGAACTCCCATTGCTGGTTGTAGACTGACAGCGTTAACCAAGCCTCCTTTGGCTGATTAATGCAACGCAGGGGTTGACTACAATGGAGTTTGGTTATGGCCTTGTGCATGTCCTTGATGCCAAAAAAATAATTTAGCCTCAGAATATATTTTGTTTTGGAACCCTAGACGAAGGGATTGGCCAGATTGAGAAGACTGGCTTTGGATTGCAGGGACATTAACAAGGATAAAGCTTGATTTTGCAATATCACCCAAGCAGTGCCGATCTGTGACTATAGCTCCAGCCTTGATAGTAACTAATAGGTGTCAAGTTAGTGCTTTTAACGGTGAATTTATCAATCGTTTCACAATGTTCAAGATTCCCTTACACTTCAACACTGTATTGTAACTCAAAGATTTAGGCCCCAGAAGTATTTTTTTTATCCAACGAATAGCACAACTGTTCTTTTTTAATGTAAGTTATTAAACATTGATGCTTTTGAATTTTCTTAAATAGGTTGTTTGGCTTTTTCAAAGCAGTTCAGTGGAGCGAACATACATTTGTTGGTGAATATAAAATCACTGGTCTCTAAACGGAAATGTTCCTATTGGTCGACATTGTTGGCAGTAGAGGGGCAGCACAGAAAAAACATCCATTGCTGTCCTGTACTCTGTTCACGTGTGCTGCCTGCCATTACAAACCCGCTCTGACCAGAGCGGTGAAGTATGGTCAAAACCCCCCAGAACCTGTAATGGCTGGGAGAGGCCATCATTCAGCAGTGGGATTGACGAAGGGACTGTACATGTACGTGGTTCTTTCACACTGTAAATCCAGCATGTTTATCAGCAATTTGGGTGCAGCTTGCGTGTTCTGCTTTAAAAAAAAAAGAGTGGGATGAAGAATGTGGCATTTAAAGTTGACATAAATGCTTGATTGGGAGGTCATCTGTCGAAGGACATGCAGTGCTGTATTTGGAAAACCTAGAAATGGCCTTCCACCATTTACCTTCACACACGCGGCGAGGCTACTCCCCGCGACTGGGAGCATTCAAGGGAAAGGTTTTTTTAGTGCGGACCGGTTGCATTAATAAGCCGTGCTTTTTTGTGTGTGGGTTGTTTCTCGCTTAGTATTGGAAGCCTTATTATGAATATGTGAATTGACCCACGTTGTGAGTATTTCAGTTCTGTAACTTTCATCGGGAGTTTTATACACCCTGGTTACTGTAAACTTCTCAACGGTGCTTACAAAGCCTTTCATTGATGTATTATATTTGTTAAAATATAGCTAAGCTTGGGGGGGGGGGTGAATACGAAATATGTATTTGGAGTCATAATTGTTTAATTTGTCGATGTTTAGCTTTATACAAAAAAATTCCTGCCAGTCGTAGTGTTTCCTGCCCTAGAAAATTGGGTGTGGCCATTTCGGTTGTAGGTTGATTAAAATATAAGGGGCAGTTCTTTGGCTGTGGCGTACAAAACGCAAGCAATGGCCGAAAACATGGCATTGCTTTCACATTAAAAGAGATAAAGTTCTAAATCTCAGGCCAATTATTGTATACAGTTGCCCTATATCTGAGCAAAGAAAGGGGGTAGTAAAATTCAATTAAACACGCACTGTAAAGTTAATGCGCTCGTGAGCAACGCAAGCTGCCAAATGTCTTTTTATTGTTGGCACGTCTCACTGGCTATCGTATAAACATAGTTTTGTTTTTAAACGTGAATAGAAATGAAAGCGGCAAATTTGTCCGATTTAATTTTTTAAGTCCCTTTTAAAAAAAATACCCACGGCTTGTAACCGTACTCCATATTCACATTGAAAATGGGACTTGGCACAGATGGGCAAACAGGGACACTACTAGTGAGACCTACATGTAAGGAGAGTAGTAGTACCCCAAACAACTCCATAGACTTAACACTTGCGACTTATGCATTTTCACGGTGTGCTTAGTGTGGGCTGGTGCACGGAAAACTTGCATATTTTTGATCCCCCTGCAGAGATTTTAGGGCCCAAACATTTTCTATCCACGGTTGAAGTTGACAGATAGTCACCTGGTATGGCACAGTCAGCAGTGCAAGAGACACAAAGGGGAAAAAAACTGAATTTCAACTCCCAGAGTAATCAAACATTGGTAATCTAATTTCACATCAACAGAACGCACAATTGGCGAACATCAACTTGTGCAAAATGTCAATTTTGAGACAGTCAGGTTTTTTTCATTTGTTGAAAAAATGGAAACTGAAATCTGGTATTTTTGGTATTCTAATCGCAGCAACAGAGGGGAGATACGCATGAATGAATGCAGAGCTCTGAATCCACAGGTGCAGATCTGTTGCGTGCTGGCTGCAGGAATACCGTCTTCCAACGCTCCCGATTTAGGCAGGAGCTGTGCCGATTTTTGTACGTTTTACCGCACCCGAAATTTCAAAGCAAATATTTCGACAAAACTAAAGAAAAAAAATACCTATTGATACGATTTAGCTATGGAAATCGGTGCTTTGATAGAACGGTTTGTTTTTAAAAGTACGCTTCAGTAGGCCTCACTAAAAACTCATCATGGCTTCAGTGAAATAAAGTTAAATTCATCATAAATATTCTTGGTTCTTTCACCTGATAATGATTGCTTGTGTTGCAGTCGAAATGTCGTGATCATTTTATTGATATTTTTATTATTTTATTGTTTCCCTTCTACGTGACTTTACTGAAAGAACCAAGAATATGAATCCCTGCAGTCACGAAAGTTTTAACTAAAAATTATCATACATACTTAGTTCATGAAACCCTGCGAGTGAAACTGCCCATTCGGAAAGCTATACGAACAGTTTGAATATCATTTATTGTTATGGTTTGTTTCCCTTGACTATGCACAGTCTCCTTTGTCAGTACAGTATTTTAGGGTGACTTTGCACAGTTCGTGCATGGTTGCCTCAGGTGTTGTAATATGTAAAGGAATAACTGTTTAATTCAGAACGTACCTAGACTGTTGAGAAAAGTGATGCTTGGCCTGGACGCGTGAAGTCTCAAAGGGATGATTGTCGAAAATAACAATGGCATCGCAGCCGATGTGAGGGAATGTATCTGAGAGGGTCATCCACCGAGGAGATGGAGTGCTGAAATCGTAATCGGAACCTTGTATTTATCGTGGAGAAATCCGATGAGCTATGACGCTCTTTTTGTTCCACAGACGTCCAGGCGAGGCGGGTCAGAAAGTTACAGCAACAAACAATACAACAAACCATCGGGGCGCAAAGTGTATGAAAGGAAAGAAAATCACAGAAAAATAAATACGTAAAATAAGTTCTTGGCTCAGGCCATGGGTGAATCGTTACATCGCAGGACGTGAGAGATAGCGACTTCCTTGAGGAGGCCTTCATTCAGCAGTGGCTGATAATGACAATTACCTTGTAGTTGAGTATTATACGTTTACAAAACTCGGGCTTTATTAATGTTGCGAGACGTCAGAGGCAGAGGTAAAGTGTTTTCTCACTCAAAGAACCCTGGTAATGCTTACTGAACCCAAAAAGTTGAAATGCCATAGTGCTATTGTTGTAAGGCTCATAATGTGATAGCGTAACCACTGCTGACTTACTACAAACCCATATTAATTTTTATCAGCTCTGCGATTTGAACTAGATTTTTTTTAATTGAGTTGAACACTAAAGTACCGAGCTGGATTTCTCAGATGGCTCATTTAAAATGACGACTCAAGTGTTTTAAACCCCTCTCCAGGCTGTCATTCTCCATCGTGGAGTAAAGGCAGTATGACAAGCTACGTAGAAGGCTGGAGTATTGTGCTGATTGTGCTGTAGTATAGCCTTACTATGGCAAGTCCCATTATCTTTTAGTGCCTAGCAGTTACAAAACTTAGTTTCGAAATATCTAGGGGAGTTACTCTTTTTTTTTAGTTCATTTGTGGTCGAACTTTGCTTAGATTACACTGGAAAAGTTGCTTTCGACAGATGAGTCTGATTATTTCGAGGTTGCGTGAAGGCAAAATGGCTCCACAAAACATCGGTGCCATTACGGGAGTTGAGCTGTTTTGTCATATTGTAGTAACACGTGGGAGTCAAGGGATTTTATCATTCTCTGACCACCTGGCCTGCAATCGATCATTAAATCCATGCGGTCAGGTCTATAAGTAACATAAGAAGTATGTCAGGGGCTAACTTTGCCTGCTATTGATCATTCATGCCAAGCGGCTGAGTCTGACCAATATAATAGATTACTCGGGGACTAACAACCCCTAGTGTTTTAGCTAAGTTTTAGTACAGTACAAATGCCAAAACGACACACCCCCTCCGCGTTTGGACGATTCCCTTGGGTTTTGGGTTAATGGTTCCATTCATCAACTGATTTTGTCTTCGCCCTTATCGTGCAACACATCTCTGTAGTGGTATGAATGTGGGATACATAATTCAATAAACAGTTCTAAAGTAGAGGTCATTGATTCTTACTTGCACAATTAGATGAGTATCAGCATCAGCAGAATGATTTAATATTTTGAATGTATTCATCGTTGCAGCACTGCAAATACAGTGCATGCACACGGGAGTATTGGTTACAAGGTCATGTTTGCTGCTACACTGAGATTGCATGAAGAAAGTAACAAAATGCATATGAGTACGGAAGACAAGAATACACTCTTTTACCAACGTTATTCACAATGGCAATGGCAGATGGTTTCTGAAAACTGGATTGTATAAATAAAGGCGCAAACAATATTGGAAAATTATAATTGATTGCTGATTTGCTGATTACATTGTCATGAAAACAGACAATGGAATTAAACTATTGGAAATTATTGAATAACTTAATTAAAGATGCAAAGCTGGTTTCAAGATAAATTTGAAATGTAGACATTGATAAAAAGCATTGAATAAAAGCCGAAAAGGGCACAAATAAGCATGGAAAGGTGCGTGCTTTGAATTACCCTGACAGACAGAGAAACTCACGGAACAGATAACATACACAGGGTAGAGACATTGACTTTCAAGAAATGTGTAGGTGGGTTTGGGCAGTACATGTCAAGGGTGCCACAACAGCGAGATGTTAACCACCTCGCCTGGTACACAGGAGGTCGTGGGTTCGATTCCAACCCTGACGCCTGTTGTATGTTCAGAGTTTGCGTATCTCTCTCCCCGTGGCCGTGTGGATTTTTCTCCTGGTTCTCTGGTTTTTCCCTCCATTTAGAATCAACGTGCGTTTAAGAGTATTTGGCTGCTATTAATTTCCACTTAATAAGCCACTTTGTTGAGCTATCATTTGTCGCCAGGTCGCTTCTGAAAAAGAGCTCTACATAGCTCATTAGACCTTACCTGGTAAAATAAAAAAAAAAATTCATAATGAATGATGGCCGATGGTCGAGATCAATGGGAGGAATGGCGGCCAATGGATGGAACACATCGAAGAAGGCATCCAATGCCGGAGCTAGATTGACCCTTGCATTGCGAAACCGTGAGGGATTGCTATGGCTTTTCGATGATTGATTTTATCCAGCAGTGGATCAATAAATGCTGCTGATGATAATGCACAATGAGCAGAACTCTGTCTTGGGTTCTAGTTAGAACCTGAAGTGTGTCAGTTAGGGGTGAGATGGAGCGCTTGGTTTTGTGCAGTGCAGCCCGGACAGAAAAAAACAAACCTCGCTTGATGGTATGTCTGCATGAGCTGCATTTGCAGAAAAGTGTGCGGATTGCTTTCTGGGTCCAGGCTAAAGCTCTAAAGCTGCCCATTTGAGTAAAAGATGTTAAGACGTAATGCCACCACTTTTCGGCCCCACCCTTCTAATGCTCTTACAGAATATCGATAAGCTTTGCTGTGGGCTTTCCTCGACTGTGCTTGGGTGATTTCAGGGGGAAGTGTGGCTATCTGGCTAGAGCTGAGAAAAGCTTGTGAGGAGGCAGGGGGGCAGTGATGCAGAGGAAGTGGAACAAAGTACTAAAAAAAAAATCTTAGCACAGAAACCAGCCAAGGGCTTATGCTTAGTATATCTTAGCAGTGATTGAGTTCATGGCAACTGCAGATTAATTCTTTGTGATTGGTGCTTCGCTGTAAGCAAGTATTGCTTTATATGGAAATAAAGCCTGGCTTAAATAAATCGTTCAAGAGCTTTGCCATTTTACCTGAATCTTTGGTGAATTCAATTATAAGTGTTGCACTCAATATCGGTTGCTAAAAGCAATGGGAAATAACGTTTAGTTTGTATTCATGAAAAAGGCGTGATTTAATATTTTATAAAGGGTTTTTATTTATTTATGAATGCCTCTAGGAGTAAATTACACTACAGGAAAGCAGTAATGCATGCCACTGAGGCTGTCAGCTGTCAATGAGGGATTTTCTATTGACCCCAGAAGGCATGTGCAGCGGTAGAGCCTGCCCTGACGTCACTGTTGTACACGCTCTACAAAGTCACTTTTCCCAGAAAGGCATCGACCACCTGATGTGGGAAGTCGAGCGACGCTATAGGAAGTTTACTGTTGCTTTTGAGCCCTTTTGGTAACATTGTAACATGTCTTTTTTTTGCCGAGGTTAAGCTAAATTGTCATGCTTGGTTTCATCTTCGTCTGTCATTATCAGCTGTGATCTAGCTACTGCGTATCTGTATGCTCCCTTTTCGTTATCGGTGTAATTACAAAGTTGAAATTGTTCTTTGCGCACTGTTAGCTTTTATTACATATTTTTCAATCTAAAATTAGATCATATACACTGGAATCCATTTCCCTTGGGTATATTTGGTATACATTGGTATATATACATGAGTATATTTCACTTTTTTCATGAGCAAGTTCAGTTTTGCAAATTCATCTTTATTTCATAATTTTGATCCCAGTCTGCCTGAAATAAGCGGTCTTGGTATACATACTCTGTGGTCTCAAGTTTCCTCTCTCGTCTTATATATCTCGGAAATCAAAACCATTTATCACATGAAGAGGAGGAAGTTAATTTCTCCCGTTTACAGTGGAGAAAAATATCTAAATCTCCTGGACCCGATTGACTTAATAACTCTGGACACGATCAAAGAAGCGCAACCAGTTTGTTGGAGCAAAATTAGCAGACCTATTTACTCGTTGTTGACACAGAAATGGCATAAACATAAATAATGAGAGCATTAAACATTTCAGATGTTCTAATGACCAGTCCTCATAAAAACCAATGGAAGTGAACTATGGCAAAAGGCATGGTTTAGTGGGAATTAAATCTCCGCAAGTTTTTATTGGACAAGCGCGCACGGTGCTGGAGATATCGCCAAATGTATGCCTCTCACGTGACTGAATTTGTTTCGAGAACAGTTTTGACATGCACTTAACATGTCATTCATTTGTAGCCACCACTCATCATTTTGTAGGGGTATGGCTGATGTAGGTGCGGTATTTTTTTTTGGGAGATAATTTTCACAGTTAACGTGTATCTTCTTTTGATTGAAAGCTTTCGTGACTGCAGGGATTAATATTATTGGTTCTTTCGGTAAAGTCACGTAGAAGGGAAATAATACAAATATAAAACAAAAAAAATTCTCACGACGTTTCGACTGCAACACAAGCAATCATCATCAGGTGTGAAATCCACAGCAATAATTTTTTTTTTAAATGGCGGTTTTTCAAATTTTCTTGCTGTGGGTTTCACAAAAAGTGGCGGTTTTTCAAATTTTCTTGCTGTGGATTTCACACCTGATGATGATTGCTTGTATTTCAGTCGAAACCTCGTGAGAATTTTTATTGTTTTATATTTTTATTATTTTATTATTTCCCTTCTTCATAACTTTACCAAAAGAACCAGGAATGTGTGTATCTTCTTCCACGCGTTTGTCCCACTCGTGGGGGGTCCGCTGTCCTTTCCCACCTTCTGCACACTGCCCGGTCCTGCACAGTCAACGTGTACACGTGTGTTTCATTCTTTTCACTTTCCACAGTTTTTTTCTCTCTTCACTATTGTGCCAGTCTCCGCTCAGCTGCACAGTTTTGGCTTGTTTATTAAACTTCAACAACAACGACAACAACGCCTCCGATCAGCGCGCTTTGGCTACGTGCGATGCGAAAGATGTTCAGCAATATACATACATCTACCCCATCTGTCTCTTTTTTTCTGAGCCACTGTGCTTCTCTGCTTGCTGCATACCTTAACACCCAGCGTTGGTGATCTTGCAATGATCGCTCGGCCTGTGAGTTTAAAAGCGAGTGGATCACTTCCTTGTTTTATTCACTTTGGTCACGGTTGGTGCTCAGCTTCTGAGCTGGCATAAATGCAGCAAACTGGCGTGTTTGAAGTCGCGTTACGCGTTTAAGCAATATCTATTTTTGATTCCGGTCTGCATAATTATAAAGTTTGAATTTCCTAAAATATATCAGTGATCTCGCTTGTCGTCGTCTCTATTGATAATCTTTTTGATCCTGGTCCACGGCCAATAACTGCCATAGATCTCCATACTATGTGAAGTGTTTTCCAGTTTTGTCCCTCCAACTGGCATCTTTATTGTTTTAGCAAACTTTTTTTTACCCGACTTGTCTTTTGGTCATATATAACTCTTGAGCCTAACTTTGTAGCCTTCTGTTTAAAAAGTTCTTAAAATGAGATATGCCTTGGAGAGAGAGATAGGATCATGACGCTTGACAGATTCTTAACATTTGTGGACATTGAATGCTGGTTTATTGAAAAAAAATATCGTTTATGCCAGCAGTCAACTAATTTTTATATGATTACGAGGAAGTTCCAGATGCCACACTTGCCCTTCACAGTATGGAAAGAAAGGAAAGCTTCTGGACAAAAAATGGTTTAATTGTGGAGATTATCAAAGAAGTGGTACTGCTCGTTTGAAGAATTTTTTTTTTACATTTATTTTTACTAAATCTTGACACACAAATGAATTTACCTCATGCGTGGAATGATGCCTCGACAATTGTTCTATTCAAAATGGTGATAAAACTAGCTTTGAAGAATTATAGAACATTAGCCTCATATTGCATTTATATAAATTCTAATGAAGACTAAGAGCCCAACCAATTGCATGAGAGGCAAGCCGGATTTGGGTAAGTTTTTCCACCACCGAGCAAGAATGTACTTGTTCATATTCTAGCAAAGGTCATCACTTTTCAAATACCATCATGCCTAGCCTCTGTAGACTATTAAAAGCACATTTAACTTAGTTTAAATTGTGCAGTCTTTTAAACTATCACAAAGGCCTGGATAAAATGAAAATAAATATTTATAATTAATAACAATTTTCAAACAATAAGCAGCTTTACTGAGATTTCATAAACAATTTTAGCACAATAGATTTGGGAAGGGCAATTGGACGAGGAGACTAGCTTGCGCCAAAGTTACTTACGGCACATTGTGTCTGAAACCTTGGAGTTGCCCTTGATATCTCGTTCTTTTTCTCTTTTCACATCTCAATTCTGCAGGACCTTGTACGTCCCATCCACGCAACATCTCCCGCATCTGCTATTTCCTTACCCCAGCTGCTGCTGGAGACGCTTATCCATGCCGTCATCGCATTTCCAAGCAACTCTTCTCCTCGGTGTCCACAAATCCATCATTCCAAGCTTTAAATGATCCCAAAATATGCTGCTTTTTCAGAGTCTTAATAGGAATATGTATTTTTACAGGACGAATCCGACGAGCTATAAAGCTCTTGTTCACAGATGTCCAGTAAGTAGAATTGTCACCCACGCAAGTAATCAATGCCCCACATCACCCCAATACTCAAATCCCACCACTGATTCTCAGTCCACTCGTGGGTCAATTTAATAGCTTCCTCCATGGATAGGCACATACCTATATCTCCACTCTTATCTTGCTCAGCTCTTCACTGTGTGCCCTCCCTGTTCTGGCAACCGACGATTTCCATTGAAGTTTCTAGTGAACTTTTAGTCGGGGGGAAGTTGCTCATTCTCCTCTGATGAAGTCCAAAACCCCCCCCCCAACCATCTGTGCTATTGACTATCTGTCATTTTTCAACTCCCAATCCAAACATGCCCATGGTATCTCTACAGCATCGGATGCGGGTCATATTCTTTAGCCCATATTTTCCCAATTTGTACGTTTGTGAACATTTAGAGAAATGAAGATGGCAACGCAAATATAAATTGCAGATTTGCTGATGAAATAGTTGTCATAACAAATGCAATTAACTGTAGGCAAGGCATGATTTGTGGTTTAGATACTACACAAGTCTTTTTTATCGGACAAGCTCATACCGGAGATATTACCAGATCTCTACCTCCTGACTACATTTATTTCAAGAACAGTTTGACGTGCACTTTCAACGTCGTCTATTTATGGTCACCGCTCGCCGTTTGTAAAGGGTATGGCTACGATATTCGTAAAACACATTTTGGGGTGGGGGGGGGAAATGAAAATATATTCTCGAAGTATCTTAAGTCTTTCACTTCCAGCATTGTGTCTGTTTTTAAATCTTCACTCTCGTGCCAACCTTTGCTCACTGCACTTCTTGGCCTGTTTATGAAACGCCAGAAACAACATGTACAGTATATCCCACCACCGCCAGCAGCAGGAGCAGCAGCGCCTTTTGTCAGAGCCACACTGTGCTTCTTTCTGCACGCTACTGCACCCTACTGCTGCTGCTGCTTTCAGCATAAATTAAACCTCGCCTGTTGATGAGCGTTCGGGGGTGACCAAGCCCTCGTTTAAAAAAATGTGAGCCGTAAACAAGTTCCAAACTTGTCGTTGGCCACTGACATTTCTCAAGCTTTTGATCCAGCTATAAAATGTGTCATACTTTGCTTGCACTGTAGTAGAATAATTGCATGAACAGGGGGTATTTTTTTATTGCCATAGCCATGCTGATTTTTACGTTGACAGGAAATCCACTGGCTCAACTGCCCGCTCACTCACTCAATCACTCGGTCAGCCACGTTCCTTAAATATGAACACCTCTACATTTTTTGCGAGGCTTAATACTTCTTCTCGGATTGGCCGTTTGGTTGACGCTTAAGTCGAGTGCCGGTGCTGTTTCTTTTTTACCGAGAGAGTTTTTTTGACACTCTTTACAAGCTGTTGGTCTGGTCGCTGTGCGTTTGTGGTGCGATGTCGTTTTGAAGAGTGGCAATTGCAAGGCCCCGGTATTTGAACCTGTGTGTGATAGTGACACGTTCGAGGATTGCAATCATAGTTGTAGTTTTGCATTTTTGTGGTTTCGTGTACAGAGAAGAACGCACATGAGAACCTGTTGCTGACTGATATTATTTATTTTTAGGACCACTAAGTGTTGGAGCCTCTGCCAACTTACCAACTCCCATTCCTGCGTACAATAACTTGTTTCAATATTCAAATTTACAACAGCGTGAATAACCATCATTGCTTTATTTAGCTGCCATAAATTGTGTTTATAAGAGCTGTAAATTATTTATATATTATGGAACATATTCCCAGTGTACCCAAACCTGACTGGAAATTGTCACAATTCTAACCCAGCCCACAATTCACAAACCACCAATGTTTATTCTATCTATAAGAATATTAGCCGGTGATGTGGTTCAGTGGAGTTGGACTTTTGTGAACAAGAATGTGGTTCATAATCCAGGATTTTTTTGTTAAATCGCGTAAATATAAATGTTGTTCAACCCGCCACTACCCAACATAGCCAATTAGTAAGGGTTGTCACGTAAACCGAACATGCCAATTCATTACTAGTACAGCACACCGTTGTGTTGGAGAGCAAATCCACAACATTTACAATATGAGTATTTTCTCTCCAACACATAATAATGAACGGATCGGGCCCAACAAACGTGTAACATGGACACACTTGTATTTGGTCTTGAAACTGCTTGCTTTTGTCTCTGTGGATACTTTGGCAAACTACGTGATGATAATTGTTTTTTTACCCTTCTATCTGGCAACAAAACTGACACATTTTTTACAAGGAGTCATGTTTGCATAGATCACAATACCTGCAGCCATAATGTAAACAAAAAACATAACTCTGATAATATATGCACTGTCCTTGAAGTTGATTGGTCCACACCCGAGACAGCTTTCCTTAGAGCCTAGTCTCACATGGGTTGGACCAGATGACGCCAAAAGGCGCACAACTCAAAGACAATGCACCATCAGAGTATGAGAGCTCAGGGTAAGCATTTACACCATTGGAACCTCATTTGCCAGTGAAAAATATGATAATTGTTTTTTTACCCTTCTATCCGGCAACAAAACTTAATATTGTCAGAGTTATGTTTTTTTGTTTGCATTATGGCTGCAGGTATTGTGGTCTATGCAAACATGACTCTTTGTAAAAAAAAGGTGTCAGTTTTGTTGCCAATTAGAAGGGTCAAAAAACAATTATCATATTTTTTACTGGCAAATGAGGTTCCAATGGTGTAAACTACGTGATGTCATGTGAATCTGAGCCGTGTGTGGCAGTCCCTCAAGAAACGAAATGGAATACAGAGCAAATGTTTTTTTACGTTTGCACTTTTTGGGGCCTTAAGGTTATGTTCCGAAGCCCAGTTTGTCGATTTTTGAGCCCAGTTTTCTTAACATTTCTTGTGGATTACACAACAGGCCACATGTTAAATAATATCTATGCAAGCCAATTCTACCATGGACCTGACCACTTTAGCCTTGGCATGGTAAGCATGTTGTCAGATCTACCATTGTTCGGAAAACATTGGTGGAGCACGGGAGATAGATGTACCATGATGTGACAACATGTGAATTTATAAATCACTAAGCTGAATGTGCATTCACCGGGGAAACATTGTTTACTCCATGTATTCCATTTAATTTTAGGTTTAATGTCACTGACCTCCTTTAGCAATGTGGTAGTGAGGTTGTGACCTAGAATGTTTTGGGATGATCAGAGCACGCAAAGGTATCGTGTCAGCACGATCCTATCGAGATTAGGGTACTGTTGAGCCCTTATACACTGTATTTGCATTTCCCTTAAGCAACGGAGGTGTCATCTTCTTGGTTCTTTCGGTAAAGTCACGTAGAAGGGAAATAATAAAATTATACAAATAAAACATAATAAAATAAAATAATACAATAATAATAGAATATAATACAATCATATTTTTCTTATTTTATTATTTCCCTTCTACGTGACTTTACCAAAAGAACCAAGAAGATGAATCCCTGCAGTCACGAAAGCTTTAAATCGAAACGGAGGTGTCACCTGTGTAAATAAAACTGCTGGATAATTGTTCATTTGAGAGCCTTGCCCTAAAGATGCTTAACCATGTTAACCAACACAGTGACGAACCCTACGCTTCGCAAACATCCGTCTCTCCAAAAAATAATGGGGCTGGTGGCAGTCTTATAAATTGCGTCATTCGCATCCCGGGTGAATGCATTTTCTCAGCTGTAATAGATTTAAGTGGCACAATTGTCATTGGCTTTTTTTTGCGAAATAACTTTTGAGCACTACGAATTTTGTTGAAGGAGAATGTTTATTACGTGTTGTTTTTATCTTGCACGTCGTCCAAAGTTGTAAACGTGCCCTAATGGCGGTGGCACGCAACAACTCCCTCGTTAAAGTGTGGGCAAGGTGCGGTGGTGAATGTGGCGGGCTTGCGCGCCGTGCTTGTTCACCGGTGGCTGCAGGTGTCTATCGAGCGTCGTGTTCCCAGGCCGAGTTCGCAGCTGGCGGACGGAAGGCCGCCAAGTTTGTCTTTACCGCCAGCCCCATCGGGCGTGACGGCATGTCCCATGGCCCCTTTGCTTCCCGTTCATTTTTTTACAATACGAAAGTGAACACTTTTTTGTCAAATAGCCCTTTTTGGAGGATACGTCGTAGCGTTCCCCTTGAGTTGTCAACTGCATAACGGTGTCTTGCGTCGGAGTGTGGTCGGTGCTTTGCGGCAATGTATTTGCGCGATTTCGGAATCAGAATCTTTATTTACACTGGAGGAATCCGATGAGCCCCAGAGCTCTCTTCTTCGCAAATGTCCAGGAGATTTATTTTGATGCGCGAATGTAAAATAAAAGGGAACGTGCAGTTTTAATTAATTAATGTGCGCTTGAAGTTGTGACTCGATTTAACATCTAATTTAAAGAGTGCGATTTTAAGTTAAGTCCAAGTTGTGTACATAGCTCACGTAAAGAAACAGTTCCGTATATGTATATTTTGGCTGTGAGTTAACTTGTTTATTTGATGCCTGACTCGTTTACCACCCATACGGCCAATGTTTACATATCAACAATTGACAAGAGTCACATCATTTCCCTGCACCTACGATTAAGCACGGTTGGCTTCTTAGCGGTGCGAAAAAGACGTTCACCATACATACGTACATAACATCTAGTATTTGAACAGTGGTGGCACAGTGTGGTTCGTGCACTGCGCTATGAACTCGGTGACCTAAGTTTGATTCCTGACCACAGCGAAAATTATATCTGAACGGGTTTTGGGCCCCTTTTCACCAACCCCTCATTGACCAGCATGGGGAAGAATGTTTAGACATCCTCTGACCAACACATGGGGGAAGGCCTTCATCCATCAGTGGATTGACAAAGGACAGTTATTGTTTATACAGTACGAGCATCGAAAAATTTGCACTCGGTTGTAGACGTTTCCATCGCATTAAAAGAAACGGATGTTTAAAAAAAAGTACTTTACAAAGTTTAAGCGGCACTCTCTTTATCGAAGCCACTGCATTATCGCCGTGCAGGTTGAATTAATTGGGCAGCGATTATTACTCATCTTACATTGGGAATTTACATCACGACGTTTCCCATTGTCTTTGCCAGCTGGTTGCAGTGAAGTAAAAATTCATTCGCTTTTGGCAGTAGTCCCGAAGCAGGTTGGTGAAGGCGCGACCCTGCAATTACTTTGCTTGCTCACGCTACTGCTGGCAGAAGGGCCTCCACTATAGAGGGGATTTCTGGGGAGTATTTGGTCTACTCTGACACGTGAATTAGACGTCTTGGAAGAGGTGGGCGTGCCAACACGTGACCTACCCGATCGTCTGTGGCGAACCCATTCGTACTGCTGGGTGGGCAGAGGCGCGGGGGTGGGTTAGGAAACTTGCACTATTGTTTCTCTCACTGGGATGATGGACTCAAAACTAGTGGCAGTGTGACCATTTCACCATGGCAACTCCCTTAACATGTATGTTGAACTTCATCAGAGGTGCGGGGCAAGGACAACAAACCAAACATAAAAGCAGTTTTAAAGAAATTCGTTTTCGATTTAGATTTGAAACGTGCATAGTTCCAGTCACTTTCTATTTATTGGACGGAAGAGCGTTCCAGACGGCCGCAGAAGCGCATCTGCAAGCGCGCAATGTTTTGTAGACAAACATAAATCGTGCATCAAATTTGTTAAGATTACTTGGTCTTTTGATTCTGGGAAATGACAATTCTTTTTGCCGTTTAGGCTTATGGACGTTTTGTGCACTGGCAGAACCAAAGAGTAAGTCCTTACGTACTAACAACTCCTATAATTTTTCATTGCTGGAGGGGTTGCCCCCCCTACCTGAAAATCCTGACTCCGCCATTGGTTTTGTGAAGGTGCGTGCACACGATTACTCATTCCTTGTTTTGGGTCGGCACCTTATTTTCTATTCCATTGTAACTTTCGTGAAAGTAAACAAAACCACTCGTGTAACAAGTTAAGTTAATACGCAAACCTAACACGTATGAGATGGAACTTGTTCCCACCCCTGTTGCTCAGAGATACTGTCCGTTCTAACTTGCAAGCCCTAAGCTGTGTGCTGTGTAGCAGCGTGCCAGTGCTTCTGCGTGCGTTCTCCAAAAGCTGTGTTGCTCGTAGGAATTGTAACGCTGAACAAGAGCAGAGGAGAAGTGAAGTGCGCCGTTGTAACGTGAAATGTGCAGTTTGGGTTTTGACACTGCGTTAACACATTCCTGCGGAGGGAGCTCGTAGGAAAGTTGGTTTGCTCGGTCAATGGCCAGGGTCAACGGCGGCGTGGTGTATTCCGCAAATATGCCCGACTGTGAGGGCGGGCACAAGCCGGCGTGAGTAGGTTAAACGTTGAGTTGACCAGCCCCACCCATCCCACCCTCCCCACCCAGCCCCTCCCCACCCAGCCCCTCCCCACCCTCCCCTCTCCACCCAGCCCCACCCCTCCCATTTTTTGATGCAGGACGGACACAATAATCCCCTGTGGGCTGGTGGAACCAGGTGGTTCTTACCAGTATAATATTACAGTGTTTGCTGACAAAATGCCTTCTGCACTATGCCGCCCATCAGTCGCCATGCCTATAGAGGGGTGTGTAAATATCATTCAGGTGTTTATGACACATTTTCGCAATCAAGTTTGACATTTTTTCCCAGTAAATACAAGCTATGGTCATTATAATTGGCTTTCAGTGGAACAGAAAAGTCTCGTCTCTCTGGAGAAAATGGAAAGCATTTAGTGTTAACATTTGTGCCATTAGGGCCTTTTTTTACTTCGGGGGGGGGGGGGAGGTTGAATGACGACCGTTTTTGCAGCCAACGGTCAAAGAAAATATAGAAATATCCATCGCCAAGGTGGATTCCACGTCCATTTGATGGCTGCAAACTACAAAGTTTTAATGTTTCATTTGTTGTGTACGTAGGGTGTAGGATTATTTTCGATTGTGCTGTACAGCTCTGTCCAGCGTGAATTAAGGTACTGATGGGAGGGGACTCGCAACATATGCAGAAAAACGTCGGACATAAATACAGAACAAAACGCGGTAACAACCTCGAAGCACATTGGAGGGCAAATGTGAACGTTGAGTTTGTCTACAAATGGGGGCTTTGAGTGAAACGGGCAGGGCCACCTCTTCACCACACAGCCAGTGGCAAAGGAGTGGCGAGACATTCATATCCGTAATAACCTTAAATAAAATTTATATTTGTTTGAACGTTGGGCAGCATTTGATCAGTTATATTTAGCAACAACAATAATGTCACGGAGTCTGCTTATGGAATATGGACGAGTACAGTATCGTGGGGAAACACGGAGTGTTTCGCGGACTTGTGCTGTGAACCCCGGTGACCTGAGTTTGATTCCCGGTCACGGCTAAAATTAGTTGGCGAACGATAACTGAACCAGTCCTGGGCACCCCATTCACCAACCCGCACTGACTGCTGTCGCGAGGTCTGTTCAGTCAACCCCCATGACCGGCAACTGCGTGGTTTGACAATGGGACTGTGTGAAGTATTACTTAATAAATCTATAACGCGACATTAATTTAAATTGTGAGTACTTTTAATATTTTTTAAATTTCAAAAAATAAACACGCACAACAGAAGTGTAGGCGTCCCTCGATATACGGAACAGAAACGTTCCTCAAAAGTTGTCCGTGAAATGACGTCACGTAAATTGAACCCCGTTTTCCCTATTGGCTTCCAATGTGTGTAATTGAAGATTGCGTTCTTACGGGAAAAAAAATATATGCAGCCCCAAGTTGTAATAAAATCGCACGTAAAAAGTGGCGTACATTTTTTTTAAGCAAATCTTTCTTGGAAAAGTTGTATCATTTTATGATAAAATATTCATAGTAGTGCTCAAAAATAGGTCGCGGGAAACCAGTACTAGTATGAAAGGCACGTGCATACGACCTGGAGCAGCATGACATGATGCATTGTTAGATTAAGTATATTTGGTAATGTGGGCCCCTCGACGAGATATTAAATACCTTGCCTGGTATACAGAAGATCGTGGGTTCAATCTCGACTGGTGCCTGTATATTTGGAGTTTGTGTGTCTCTCTCCCCGTGGTGGTGTGTCTTTTTCCTCTGGGTCCTCCGGGTTTTCCTTCCACGTTTAGAATCAACGTGCGCTGAGAGTATTTGACTGTTATAAATTTCCACGTGGTAAGCCACTATCTTGAGCTACCATTTGTGACAGCCAGGTCACTTCTAAAAAAGAGATATATTTAGCTCAATGGGTCTCACCTGGTAAAATAAAAAACTAAAAGATTTACAAAGAATAGAAATGAAAAAAAAACATACCAATATGCTTAGAGACTAATGTTTTCAATCGGTGCGTGTTACGTGCTATGATGCATAGATTGGAAGCATAGACTGACTACAAGCTAAAGGATATGCAAATACACGTGGAGAGAAGCATTTTGGGAATGTTCACTTAGATATAGGAAGAGGAACACATTGGTGAGAGTTGGGCAAGTCAAGAGACATGATAGGATACGGGAAGAATGTAGGTGGGCCGGGTAGGGCAGGACACGTGACTAGAATTGGTGATGGGTGGTGAGCAAGACCGGGGGTCACAGAATTGCAGGCAAAGGAGGGAAACACGCCCAAGATGATAACCATCGCAGGGGTGGAGCGACGAGATCTGCTCATCCGCAGGATTGAGATGGGCCGTGGCGTCGCGGGACTGTGATGGGTGGCAACAACGTGAGGAGGATTTCATCCAGCAGTGGATGCACCGTGGCTCAGAGGTCGCAACCGGGTACCCGATACCCGTACCCTACCCGATACCCGGCTACCCGTACCCGGCTGGGTACGGGTACCCGTTTGCAACCCTGGTGCGGCCGGGTACGGGTACGGGTAGACCGTGAGTCACTGGTGAGTAACCATTTGTCACTCATTTCCCAACGTCTTGTCTCTTCTCACAATTCAAGATCCTAGAATCAACCCACCCGCGCCTGCAACATGGCTTCATCCCAGAGGTCGCAGTCGGGTACCCGTACCCTACCCGATACCCGGCCGGGTACGGGTAGCCGGGTATCGGGTAGGGTACGGGTACGAGTACCCATTTTCGACCCTGGTGCGGCCGGGTACGGGTAAGGAATCAAAACCCGTTTGCGACCTCTGCCGTGGCTGAGAATGACAACAGAACCACCACATTTTTCTCTCTCCCAATGTGAATAACCCCAAATTGAAATGCAAGTTGGGACTTGTAATGTCTAGCTATTTTAATTAAAGTTTCCCTCATTTATTTAAATGCGCTTAGTAATTTGATATCACGCAACGAGTGAACGTGGCAGTCATAATAAAGATTACAAAGCAGTAAAAGTTATTGAGGTTCTCAATTCGATGCAAGAGGTTTATCCTTTTTTCAACATCGTGGTCAATAATGTAGTCACTCTTCACAGCTGTACAATGCATATCATGCAATTGAGCGCACGTATCGTTAGCTTCAGAATCGATCGATTCATTGTTACTCCTCTAAAAAAAGTGTGGTTGGGTACGTTTTAAATGTTGAAGTCGTGCTTAATAACGCAACCGTGCATTTAGAATTATTTATTTTGCAAGCAGATTATCTAATACAGGGACTCCCCTACTTACGAACATTCGACTTCCAAACTTTCAGAGATGCGAACAAACCTGTCCATATGTCCAGTTGCCTATTTGCACTGAGTTCCACCGCCATGGTGGTGGCATCTCCATCTGCAGACTACGAAACCAGTGGCATCTCCATCCAAAGGCGATTATACAACTTTTAAAGCCATTCCCCCATGTTTAGTGTATATGCCTTACAGCATGTTTGGAATTGACAGGAGTAAAGTTGGATTTGAAAACAGACCTCTGGAACCTAACTCGTTTGTAAGTAGAGGAGTCCCTGTAATACACAAAAGTTGCATTGAAATATGGAGAAGGACATTATTTTTCAATGTGCAAGTGGCCTGGCAGAGCATTGCGTGTCAGATCTAGATAAGCAGCTTATAGCGCCGCAAGCGAATTATTTGAGAGCAAAAGAAAAAGATATCGCAGTTAAGTATTATCTTGGGGTGCATTGTAGTTCATTATCGTTGTTTTAATGGTTCCTTACTTCACTGGTGGGATACAATGGAAGGTGTGTAGGTGTGTTGAAAATCATTTCTATTCAAATGTATTGAGATTCACCTGGGACTGGTCGTTGCTCATGAATAACAATTGAAAATTGTAAAGGCAGATAACATTTAATGAAGCAACGCAAACCGAATTCACTGGACGTGACATGAATTGATGTGGGCAGCCAAATTTGACCCAAACTGTCACCGGATTTTTTTTGTACGTAGACTTTTTAAGATGCGGTAAGACCGCAGGGAATCTCGTTCATTATTAGGGAATATGCTTGCTATTAATGGGTCTGCAAGTCTATTTCGCATATTTTATTTCAGTTAGGTTTGTACTTCATGTGCCTTCATTTAAAAGTTTTCATAGCTTAATAAAAAAGGGGGGAAAATCTGCTGATTTGCTGATGTTACGGGCGTTGTGCACACAAGTGGCTGTTGTGATTGCCGGTAGCGCGTGTACTTGTTGTATGATGTGTTTTTGGGATTGTATGAGAGAAACCGGACACCCAACCCGTCCAGTGCCAGGTACACGGTTGATGCATAGTGACCGGCAACGCTTGTTCAAGGTGTGTTCCACGTGGCTGGGCCACTAGGCACGAGTGGAAACACGATGAATGTTAAATTCCACGTGGGTTTTTTTCCCCCTTTTTTAACCTACCTTTTACTCTCAAAATTAACACGCAGCACCAAGAAAACGCTTTCCAATCTATTTATAGGAAATAAATTGATTCTTACATTGATTAACGTTCTCACGAGAATGTTGCTTTATTTGAATCGCAAGCGCGGTGTACGATTCAAGCAACTTGTATAGAACATGTTTTTCGTGCCTCGCTTATCCGAGGCACATTTTCTTTGAACAAAATGTCTAGTTTCCAATTGATAGGTAGATAATAATGCAGACTGGCCCAGTTTCACAACCAATTTACAGTTTTGACTAAACATTTCCACCGATGCTTTTCTCTTTCGCGAAAGCTGTGGAAAGTTTAGTATTTTGATGCTTTGTTTTTTTTTCATGATTTGAATAGGTGATTTTCTTGTTTTAAACGTCATGTAATAAGCTTGTTTTAATATTGAAAGACCTTGAAGATAAAGCATAATTAATAGTGTCATAATAGAACTAAATAAGGATTTGGAGAAATGTATATTTTCATCTGTTTTGTTTGTATTACTGGAACGCAACTTTGTTGTAAATGTATTGCAGGCTATGTAAATTGAAAACGTTGTGCATCTCCATTGTATTCTCATTTTATGACTTGTACTTTAAAAGGAAGCATTCAAATTAGCTATTAATTTACTCACGATGGCCGTAATGAATCGCTGGAGTCTCTTTATGCTCACAATAATGCTTTACGTGCACATGGCAGTGATTTTTTTGACGAGGTTGTGTTGGTGAAGAATGCTAACGTGAGGTTTTATCCCCCTCTCTTTCTCTGTCTCAGTCCCGCACAGTCCTCAGTCCCTCCGCAGAAGGCCTGTCTCATCTGTAGCGATGAAGCTTCGGGCTGCCACTACGGAGTGCTCACCTGTGGAAGCTGCAAGGTGTTCTTCAAGCGTGCCGTGGAAGGTACGCGACAAGGCTAGTGGTCTTTCTTACCAGTTTAACAAAACACGCGTCAAAATATGGAGAGCTTCGTGCACACATATCCTGGACAGTAACTCCGTTGTACTCACTGGCCACTTAACAATGCATTTAATTATCACTGAAATATATTCTATTGCCCATCCATATGCTACATGCACGGCGGAGTCGTGCGTGTAAGAATTGATAATTAATGATTTTAGAAAACTAGATGCAAATTTTCGATCAGCTCGTGTGCAAGTGCTGGGTGGATTGTTGCATTGTGGGACCGTGAGCGATGGTGTGGCGGCTTGGGGAGGCCTTCATCCAGCAGTGGACAAATCATGGCTTCTGATGATGACGCTGAAACAATATATGCTTCTGTTGTAGTTAGGAAAGTAGAACAGACAAACCTGTACACATGAGAGGAAAAAATATATACTTCAAACTAGATGTAAAAAATTAGACCAAAGAGAATCGATTATTTATTCGAATGTCGGTGCCAAATTGTCAACAATTCTCTTTTTTGGGGGGGGTGGGGAGGGGGGATGAATTTGTACAGGACTTAATCCTGTTACTGTCATCGGACAACAAATCTTCATTATATGGGCTTTTGCGTGGCCTAATACGACTAATGCAGGCACAGTAGGAAGATGTGTATTTAGTTGTCATGGGGCCACAGTCTGATTGAGAGGATTGCTGTGTCCAAACATGGTCTCAGTGTGTCTGGTTCAGTAAACAGGACGGTGTCACATAGCCCTTAATGTATATATTATGGTCCCCTTCAAGCGGAGTACCATTGCGAACTCGCAGCATGTCAGCGATATTACAATGGGCTTTTTTTCAGGGCAGTTACGATCGTCGCCAGCCAAGATCTATCCACTGCTGAATGAATGCCTCTCGCACGCTCTCGGTACCACGATGCAACAGTCCATGTAGCTGGTGTGCACGAGCTGATCTTATTTGTCCATCCCCCATGGTGGTTGTTATTTTCTCTCACTTGACTGCCATCCCGCCGTGATTCTCGACCATTTGCCATCGTCCCTTCCAGTGATGTGTCCTGCACAAGCCCCACTTATCTTAAATCCGTTAATATGATTTGCCAAACTTGCATATATGCTGTGCTTCATGTGTTCCGCTTCCTCAGTATAATTCTATGCATGCTGCTTTTGTGCACTTTTCAGCTTTTATTCCAATCTTATTCTCAATCTTCTTGTGTACGATTCAAATATCGTTGCTAGTAATGTATATTGAATCAAAATATCTTTAGGTACACTGGTATGTTGGACATGTGTGAAAAAGAGCTTCATAGCTCATCGAATTTCTCCAGTATAAATAAAGATTCTGAGTCTTACTCAAACCTCCTCATGTCCACCTCTATTTGGGCAGCCTTCAATAACTGCCATAGACAAAGACACAAAGATGCCACGTGCAGCCTTAACAGACTGTTGGGGCGAGTGCTGTTCGCGAGCTCCTATGAAGGCCGGCACGTCACACGAGGGGGGTGGGTGGCCAGCACCACACCTGGCCACCTTTGTCTCTCCAGTGGCGATGTTTACACACCACACCAGGCACTCACTTGAGGCTTTGTCGATCTAGGAGAGGCCCAGGACCGGTTCAAATATTCACCACTGCCACAGATCCACATTCTCTCCATCAATATATCTTCATGCATTACTTTTATTTTACTCATTTATCTCGGGTTCAATTTTGCAGCCTTGCTTATTCAATACACTCCTGCAGTTAATTTCCATTTGACGTTATGATCACTTAAGTCTTCAGCAAATGATGAGATGGTCAACACGTTCACAATTTATGTTTATGCTTTTTTAAATCACGGTTATAAACACGAAGAATAGCTTTGGCAGCAGCGCATCTCCTTGCCTGATTCTTGTAATATAATAATCTTCCATATTTTTGCCAATAATTGCCTTATAAATAAAACACAGTTAAGTAGGACACTGCCCATGTTGAGCAGCATACATAGCTAGGATACTGCAAGGGTTAGGGTTTCACTTTGGCACTTAAAACTACAGTAAACTACTTTTGCTTTGCATGCACGGATCAGCATTGCAATATCAGCCACATTCGGAGACTGCGAAAGAGATAGTGCAGTTTTTGTAATCAATGAGCGTGTTATAAATACTACACATTAGACACCCTGAATATAGCATCAACAAGTTAGCTCTGAAGAGAAACGTTTGTGGCTGCATGTGCATTAGTGATAGGCTGATACCCACTTTAGTGTGCACTTCACACTGCCAAAGCTGTTTTGCAATATACAGTAGTAAATACATCATGTGCCTGCACGAAGGCGTTCGCATGCCGTAAAGGAATTAAAGCATCCTAATAACCGCTCAAGACGTGCTAACTAAGTTAGAGCAACAGCCTTTCATTACCATTATTACATACTTCATGGTAATTATGAATAGTCCTTCCAGCAAATTATCAAGTAAACGTGTTTGTGAGTTTAAGAAACTGTTTAATGACAACACTTTTTGCAGCTTGCTACATAGCCCATATATCATATAATTTCATAGATTTAACAGGCTTTAACTAACTTTTTATTTTATTTTACCAGGTCAGAACCACTAAGCTATATAGATCTTTTTCAGAAGTGACCTGAACACAAAGGATAGCTCCAAGAAATGGCTTATGTGGAAATTTATAGCAGCCATATACTATAAATGCATGTTTCTAAATGTGGAGGGAAACACTGGAAGAGCCGGAGAAACATCCACATGACCATGGGGAGAGAGACACGCAAACTCCAAATATTATAGTATTCTACCATGGCAAACGGGTGATGCTGTTATTTGCTAAATTAATCACTTTGCTAGACCAGTTTCCAAAATGTCCCCCAATGTATCATACGGTCCATTTCTGAGTCATTCTTTGTCCATTGCCTGCCTGTGTGTATCATCATTGCAGAACTACAGTACTTGCAGACTCTCTAATTGGGCTCAAACTAATGGGCAATGGACAATGTAGTCGTTCACATTCCCACACCTGCTTTTTGTGAAGTTCGTTTGCCACTCCCTGAAGATTATTGCCAATTTTTTAATCGCCTGCAGCTATTTGTTAGGCAACACATTATGAAGGCGCAGAGCAAAACAGACCAAAACAATCCGTGGCCTACTTCTGTGGCTTATATATTTTTTCTTCATGGCTAGTCGTTCAGTTTAAATATTTAACACGTAGGCTTTCGCGACCAACATTACGATGCATAATTGATCTTTGGGTCAGATCGTCTGAGTAAAATGTGTCTTGTACACCCCCTCCACCAAGACAGCCGGTTAATAAAGCTGTCGCGTAAACAAGCGTGCCAATCTGTGTTCGACGTTGAGGATTGCTCTTGCAACAATTTAGCACTGTGCCCAGTTAAATGTGTTTGATTGGTCACCAACAACACCGGTGTGCTGAGCGGATAATAAATCGGCCACTTCGTTCACGTGACAAGTTTATTCATTGCGTGCGTCAGGCGGTGGAGGGTGCATGACACATTTTACTCATGCGGTCTGACCCAAAAATCTATTCCCAATCAGTATAATTATATTCATTGCAAACCCCAAATGACCTATATAGTCTTTGTTGTCTCTGTTTAACAGCCACGAGAGTGCTGCAGACCAATTCTCATCATGAGTCACAATGGTGAAACCCCTAATGTATTTGTGATCAAAGGATGTGGAGAGATATGCTCAAGAGCAAATTAGTTTTTTGGCATGAGTATATTTTTCAGAATCAGAATATTGACACTGGAGGAATCCGATGAGCTATGATGCTCTTTTTCACTGATATCCAGTCGGGGCAGGTCAGAACGTTACAGCAACAAACAATAAAAACACGATAGGAGTGCAAAGTATAGGAAAGTTAAATTTTTTGCTTACCTATTTTGTTATTTTACCAGGTAAAGGCCACTGAGCTATCCACTTATACTCTTTGGTTTTTACGGTAAAGTGACGTAGGTAAAAAAAGGAAAAGAAATTAAATCGCGACGTTTCGGAGGCAACACAAGCTTCCATCTTCAGGTGGAACCGTCACAGCAAAATTGCTCTATCAGGTATCAAGTGATACAGCAATTTTGCCTCCGAAACGTCGTGATTTAATTTATTTTCCTTTTTTTACCTACGTTTACCGAAAAAACCAAAGAGTATGGACCCTTGCAGTCACGAAAACTTCAAATCTAGAAATATCCACTTATGTTTAGCTTCTTTTCAGAAGCAACCTGGCCACAAATGATTTCTGCCGTCTGAATGGCTGAAATGCCCACTCACAGTTTCTACATCGCAGCCCCGTGATTCCGTTGCTGTTGTTAAATACTCTTGGTGAGAGGAGGAGGGGTTTACGTGGGCAAAGGTCGGAATTTTTTTTGTACGTACGTACGTATGTTCAACTTTTTTTCGCACTGTAACATTGACAATCGGAGGTGCAAGGAATGCACCAACACATCCACTGATAACGAACGGACATTCAGGTGCTGGGCCGTTTGATGCTGTCGGTTCTGTGGCTGTGCATTGCCGCCCCTGCGCTCGATTGAGACACAGATGAAGCCTTCACTTCCAATTGAAATGCAGTCGAATGTATTAATGATAGGAATCGGAATTGCCTTATTAAACTATCATTAGCACAATTTGGATTGTGGCGTTAGCGCACCTGCAACACGCTAATTTATTCGGCACAAATTTTGAGTGGATTTCTAAGCATTTTTTCAACGTGCACGTATATATGTTTCTATTATCGCTGCGTTATTCATCCGGCACCAAGTGAGAGATTGCTTGCATTAGAATAAATATGTCGTACAATAAACTGGCTGCTTACAGTCCCACGTGCTTTGGAAATAAACACTTTAATCTGTCAGTACAGATAAAATCTAAATGCGAATAAGCATTTTTTTTAAGTGACTTTTTTGTGCATGAACATATATGGGCCCTTTTTTCAATCAATTTCTGGGGATGAAGACCACTTCACAGAGGTGGAGCTATTTGACTAGCACACGGCACCATCATCGTGCTGGTGCAGTGTTAGTTGGTGAAAGCAGGGAGCAATTGATGTTGTACAATAATGGAATTTTGCTGCACTGCTGTCTGCTGGTAACGTAGTCTCTGCAACAAAACATTACAGCATCTGTTTTATGTATGGTGGTCGCCTATCCAAGCACTCTCTATACACAACGAATTATATTTTGAACACATTGTCATCATCGTAATTCCTCATTACTATTTAGCAATGATTAAGGTTCACTCCACATTGGCATGACATTTATTCTGAAGGCTAATGAGACTGTGTAGCCTTGTAAACATTATTTCGTGGTGAGACATAACCACAAATGCTGGATCACAAGCAATACACTTTCTGATGTCCTGAGAATCTCGTGAGACAAAATGTAGAACTGTTAAATATTTATATCATTTTTTTTACCTTTGCTGAATAATTCACATGTTAATTATACAGGTGAGCTTATGTCTTTGATCAGCAATGGAGCTCTTTAAGCTTTAAGTAAGGCAGTTCCATTCAGGGCTGGCTTCTGCAGAAGAAGTAATGAATTAATTATTACTCAGACAGATCACAGCCATTTTTTAACTAGACTGTTAGGATTCACAAGGTTACATTTGCTCCCCGATACGCAAGTCTTCTCAAAACAGTGATAGATCTGATTGGTAAGATTGAGATTATATTTATCAAATTGTGCTTAAAAAGTAAAGCATTAAGATCTCAATTTACAAAGAAAATTATATATAAGGGTTTGCCTTAAAAGGCATTGGTCGTTTCTGTTATTTAAAATAAAAAGTGAACTATTTGTCACCAAATGTTCAAATGTGCTGGGCAGTTGCATTCAGTAATTTCACCAGAAGTGAAATAATTTATGGTTGAATACAAAAGTAATTTAATGGTCTTGACACTTGTTTTGCATTATTACATTTACAAAATGACTCGGACTAACATTCACGGGGACATATATTTTAATGACTTTGAGCTTCATTTCTAAACCATGTGTACATTTAAGTCTTACTTTTTAGAAATAAAATAGTCTCCAGTTTTACATGGTAATTAAATGTAAGATTACTGTGTTCATGCCTTACAAAGGTGATTAGAATCCAAAAATATGAAATTATATTTCCAGACGCCTGCGAGAATTTTGAAAAGCTGAATTTATCACTTTCATTTCACGCTTCTCTGATGTCTAAACAAGGACCTTTGTTCTTCTTGGTTATTTCGGTAAAGTCACGTAGAAGGGATGATGATTGCTTGTGTTGCAGTCGAAACGTCATGAGAATTAATATTTTTTAATCGTTTTATATTTATATTATTTTATTATTTCCCTTCTACGTGACTTTACCGAAAGAACCAATAATATGAATCCCTGCAGTCACGAAAGCTTTAAATCAAAATTTAAGGACCTTTGTTCTTTGCTCTTCCTTCCGAGTCATTTCGCTTATTTTTTTCTCTTCTTCTCTGCATGAATATCACGGGAGTTTTACGACAACCTTCGTGAATTTCGTTTCGATCTCGCACAGCTTAAGCTGTCGCTTTCTAAAACATTGTTTTCCTGTTTGCAGGACAGCACAATTATCTGTGTGCCGGCCGAAACGACTGCATCATTGACAAGATCCGCCGCAAGAACTGCCCAGCTTGCCGTCTACGCAAGTGCATCCAGGCGGGAATGACGCTAGGAGGTTAGTGCACAGCGCCCATACATTGCTCTCTCTTTCATGCTCCTTGCGCAGAGTTTAGCTGAGTGTAATTCATTTTTAATGGAAATTATCTCTCTGGCCAAGGTATTTGCACAATTAATGTTGACTGCTTTTGCAAAGGAACATATTGTACACATTTTTTTTGTAAACTAGCGTGAAAACTTCATGGCCTAATCTTCCCATGCTTCTCATTTGCCTAAAGAGGAGTCCTTTGAGGTTTGATATTCTCGGGACAAGGGAGGCATGTGTATTACACTGGTCTGGGTATGCCAATCTCTGCCAGTGATGTGTCCTGCTGAATGTCAGTCTCTCTACGTATTTATTTGTTTAAATCACTTTGACGGAAAGCGTGTTACAACCTAAGATGTAATATAGGTAAGATGCTCGTTACAGTTTGAAATCAAATGCATGTTTTTTGGAGGCATTGCAGGCTGTCGTGACTCAGCCCTCGCAGTCGCTTTACAATCCTCCCTTTCAAAGGTTCTCTATAGATTGACCTTACCTCCCATACAGCGTTTTATGCTAATATCCATCCATTAAGATGTGACACGTTTCACTCTAATGAGTGAAAATGAAGCACAGTATGGTATGATAGACATGTTTACAACCAATCGTTGTGGTGTTTTTAATCGCCCGATCAAATAATTCTGAACACTCTTTCGTTTATTTGTGATTGACGCTAATATTTTTCCATTGAGTAAGTGCTTGGTTGTAATCTTCATCTGGGATTTGCCCTGATAAATTACACATTAGTACAGGTTTTCCATCTGTGATAAGCTTATGTGTGTGTCTAGTCTGCCCGTGGGTTGACCTAGTTTAACTGAAATGTAGGCCACAGACGGCACGCTTAAAAAAACATAATTTCAAAGTTTTCACCCATACAGTTTCATACAATTACATCAGTGTGCATGCACAGTCTTAAGGTTTGTGCGCTCGCGCGTGTGTGTGTGTTGAGCATCTGTATTCATGAACTGCACATGATATGTATATATTGAGTCTACTGTACAGACAGTGTAAAAAAAACATTCAAATAGAAATCTCTGCATCGTACTTTATAATATCCACGGACGTGTAAATCGCATTGGGGGGCGGGTGGGGTGGCGGTGGGTGGATTTGATAAATTAATGATTAAAATTAGCTGTGCTCATTTGTTGCTTAAAAACGAACCCCCCCCCCCCACCCTTAAAAAATTAAATTCGCATTATTGGCCTCGGGAGCGATGTGCACTGTGTCTGTAATGGCTGCCGTGGCCATTGGCCACGTTCATAAGTATCTCAGTATCCCAGGCGATCGCCCACACGGAGCGGTCACAGGATGAATTCCTCCTCCCCTCCCACACTGCACTGCCCCCCGCCCCTGCAGACTCCTCCACTCAGTAGGTCACGTGGAGGGGGGGGGGGAACATCAGGCAAAATGCATCAACACACGCGAGGAATGTCGGGAATGCTTCTCTTCCACCACTACTTGCGGGTCCTTCTCCCCGCCTGTCTACCAGCGGGCGTAGCACAGCGCGGCTGCCTTTGGAGTGCCGTAGTGCTTGCGTTTTACGGCCGTCCAAGATAAGACTTTTACAAATGGGAGCCGAACGTAAAGCTGTCGCGGAAGGCGGTGTCTGTGTGTGTGTGGGGAGGGGGGTGACAACGCACAAACGGCGCTTGTGTGCTGAACGTTCGTCCTGGATTGCACACCAGTTTTGTTGTGTGCGTGAAATTTGCCTCGACCGTGAAGGCCAATTCTCATGGCTAATATTTGTAACTTAAAACACCCATTTTAGTTTTTCACTTCCCTTCCCTGGAAATAGCCAAGGTGGTGCGAGAGTGGATGATACAATAAAATGTTACGAAATGGTGGCAGAATTAGCAAATGGCAGCGTGGTATGGCAATTATGTCTGAATGCCAAGATATATATCGATAAATGTAACAAACACACGTAACCTCCCCCCCCCTTCCCGGATTATGGAGTTATTGAATGATTTCAAACATTTGTTCAATAAACAGCTGTGTAAATATGCTTTACTTTAATACACAAATGAATTAACGCTTTCTAAATTGCCAAAAAGCCTATCGGTGAGTTACCTTTTTCTGGAAATTGTACGAGCTGCAGAGGTCACAACCGGGTACCCGTACCCTACTCGATACCCGTACCCTACCCGATACCCGGCTACCCATACCCGGCCGGGTACGGGTACCCGTTTGCGACCCTGGTACGGCCGGGTACGGGTACGGGTAGGCCGTGAGTCCCGACAGACCTGTTCTTCACCTGAGGACGGCTGCTTGCGTTGTGGCCGAAACGTCGTGAGAATTATTTTATAATGTTTTATTTTTATTATTTTATTATTTCCATTCTACGTGACTTTACCGAAAGAACCAAGAAGATGAATCCCTGCAGTCACGAAAGCTTTAAATCGAAAAAAGAGTAACTGTTTGTCACTCATTTCCCAACGTCTTGTCTCTTCTCACAATTAAAGTTCCTAGAATCAACCCACCCGCGCCTGCAAAATGGCTTCATCCCAGAGGTCGCAATCAGGTACCCGATACCCGTACCCTACCCGTACTCGGCAGGGTACGGCCGGGTACGGGTAAGGAATCAAGACCCGTTTGCGACCTCTGACGAGCTGTGAACAACCTCTCCTAGTTTCCAGGAGGTCGTGGGTTCAATCCCGACCCTGACGCCTGTTGTATATTTGGAGTTTGCATGTTCTTCCTGTCGTCATTTAGATTTTTTTCTGGGTCCTCCGGTTTTTCTCTCCACATTTAGATACATGCATATTTGGCTGCTATAAATTTCAACATGATAAACCACTTCATCAGGCTATCAATCGTGGTCAGGTCGCTTTTGAAAAAAAACTGATATACCTCACTGGGCCTTACCTGGTAAAATAAACATAGTTTATATTCTTTGGATCTATCGGTAAAGTCACGTAGAACAAAAATTTCATTTTTTTACAAAAAAACTACGACGTTTCTACGTGACTTTATCGAAAGACCCAAAGAATATGAACTCATGCAGTCACGAAAGCTTTAAGTCAAAACATAGTTTAGTTAAATTTTAGTTTAGTTCAAGATGAATTGCATAATTACCGCCCTGAAAAATACGCTGATAGATTACATAGGAAACTAACATTTTTTTAACGGTCATCGCCGATTCAAATGAAATAGCATATTAATATTGAAGTCAATCCATGTTGCTATGCGCTGCAGCAGTTGCCATGGCATCATGCTCTATGAAGAGCTGTGACCACATTCAGAGGAGTAACGTAAATTATTTTACATGGATTAGTCATGTCGCAACAAAAACACATCAATGCAGGTACTTTCTGTCTTTAGCACCTCCAATTAGCACGTTTGGCTACGTACGGTGTGAAAGAAGTTCAACATACATACATTTCGTCTTTTAAATGTCTGTATGTGTCTGCTTCAAGGACTTTGGTGCGCACAATCCCAGAGTGCTAGATTTGATTCCCAGCAGCAAAGTACATCTTTGGGTATCCCTGCTGGAGCTTCCTGTTGTTTGACGGAATCTAAAATAAGCACAGTGAAACACTCCTCTTATCACCCTCGATGTGTGTGCTGTTGAAGGCCCTGCCCATGCTGTGTCGGTCATGGAGGTTGTTTGACCATACTTCACCATGCTGGTCAGTGCACGTGGCTGAATGGGGGCTCAGGACCAGTTGTGACATCACTCGCCACTGATGTTAGCTGTAGACAGGAATTCAACTGAAGGACACTAGATTCATCGTGCAATGCGCTCGGTGCTGTGAGACCGCCTCCACCCCTACAAAAATAACTCCTGATTATGTTGTGTGTGGTTATATTCCGGGAACAATGCGTATAAGAAAAAAAACTGCGTGTTTGTTATTAACACGGCCTTAAAACTAACTATTCAACAGGCAACTTTTCAGGCAGTGGCCCTTCGTAGCATATCATTCGTGCTATGAAGAAGGAAATTAAACATTTGTGCTATATACTTAATTTTAAGGCAGTGTTATTGACCAACATGAGTTTTTTTGTGTTAACTGTGCATGTGCTCTTGTGCCAGTGCGGCAACACCAAATAATGTGCATATAAGGAGACACATTTGCAGCCGCTTCTGGGTTTTCCTGAATCTTATATTTGAAAATAACGTATATGGAACTTCGAAGAGACCACTGCTGGAATTCGTATTAGCAGATAAAATAATAAATTGTCATTTCTCTTATTCAAGAACACATGGACAATGGGAAGAACTGTCCCCATACAATAGTATTTAAGTAGATTACCTGGTGCCACTGATGATAGTACTCTTGGGCAATATATAGCCACATGTTACTGAGAGGAGTAAACACATTTTACATTTAATTTATTTTAGCAGGCAAGGCCAACTGAGCTTTCTGACTCTTTTTCAGAAGCGACCTGGCCACAAGTGATAGCTCAACAACCAAAAACTCTAAATGCGTATTTCTTAATTTGGAGGCAAGAACCAGAGGACCCGGAGAAAATTCCACATGACCACGAGGAGAGAGAGAGAAAGAGACTCACACAGACCACAAATATACAACAGGCATCGTCAGAGTAGGGATCGAACCTATGACTTTGTATATACCAGGCAAAGTATTTTAACATCTTGCCACCGTGGCGCTGATAACTGTACCTGGGACAGTGAGTTAAACCAGCATGGGTCCCGAATCTTGTCAGTGTTCCATATTTGAAAGCTTTAGAAGTAATAGACCATACCTTTGATCATACTAAAGATTAGCACATGCACTGTGTGCGATGACAGGTGACAACTATTCGTTATTACCTACAGAGGACAACAGGACAATGTGCCTGCCACAAGTTTGGAATTACGCGGTGATTATTTCACTGCTCATAAGAAATAACGTCACTTAAAACTAATCAATGCTCCTTCCATGTATAGCGCTGTTTTGAACCGATATGTACAGTTTGACACAACGATGTAATGTAGCGGTAGCAGCGGTAAAATCATTGCCAAGACTGTGAGAGCCTTGGTGTGCACACTGCACACACACACACACTGCAAGCCGCCATCCTGGTTCGCACAGCCCACGCTCCCTGCATGCCCTTGGCAATCGGAATCCCAGTCTCAGCCCGTGTAGCCCTCTCTCTCGGAGCCAATGGCTTGCACGCGACCCAACTCCCCCCTCCTTCACACAAACACACACAAATCCCTCCCACATATCTCTCGAGTCCCATGCCCCTTGCGTATACACCAACTTGCCCCATATGTAGTACCCTTGATTAGCCTGGCATGCTTCTTCATTTTGTCTCTGTCTGGCTTGGGCCTGCTGCTTTTAGTTACTTCGTTCAATCCTCCCTTTCGCCAAAACTTTGTAAAACATTTGCACGCTGGTGGTAGCCTCGCGCTGAAAGAATGGCCCAAATACCAAACGTGCAAAATAATTATTAATTATTGCTATGTTTTTGGCTTGCATACGAGTTTACTTAAGTCATGCTTGTACTGTACACAGATATATGTATGTTGAACTTCTTTTGCGCCGTACTTAGCCAACTGTGCAAATCGGAGGTGCGGGGGAAGGATAACAAACTAAACACAAGTTAGTTTCAAAGAAATTGGTTTTGAATCTATCTACTGCTGGATGAGGGCCTAACAATGTAGGTCGTGGGGGGGTTACTTGATCATACTTCATCACGGTGGTCATTGCAGTCTGGTAAAGATGGTGGGAAGCGTAGACTTTGGAGCATGGTACAATACAACAATGGATTACGTTGCGCAAGCTCTCCGGTGACATGAAGACAGGGGGGCATTGCCCTGAAATGTCGCCTATTATGTATATGCTTTTTTTCATTTAAGACAAATGTGTTGCGTTTTTTTTGCCAGTTGTGATTATGCACCGCTGCCAACGCAGCATAAAAAATAATCTCTCGTGCATGGTGGGCCATCCACTATCCAGGCTAAAGCCTGCTCGGCTTCCAGCATCTGACTATATAGGGTGGTTTTCGGGTGATTTGGACTATGGCCTGTAACTGTACAGTGTCTGAAATACTATTGTAAAATGGTATGCGTAAATAAGCCTATTAGTATACAGTATCGAGAGTCCAGTCATCCCGTCAGGCACAGACATTCATGGGTAATCTGTGCCTCTTTTAGGTCGGAATGTATACTGCCAAGTCGATATCCGTTAACCAGATCAAAGTCCACTGAGATCCGTTACTGTATGTTTTGCAATGGATGATCCTGCCAGAGAGTAACTGTTTGATTTTTCGGGTACTTTTCACATGTACAGCTTGGGGCTATGCCTTTGGCGCAACTCTGGTCCACTGGCACATGATGCCATGGAGTCCTTAATTCAAAATTCAACTCATCAGTTGTCCAGAGATGAGTTGAGAATTATGGATACAAGAGAATATGAAGGCCTTTCGGATCCATACTCGATATTGTTGTAAACGTTCTGCTTATTGATATAGCTACAAAGTCAGCAGTCTTGAAGAGTTTAAATGATCATGTCCTGCATGGGGTTTAGTAATGTTCGAATGCATTACCGAAGCATGCTGTCCACTATGTCGTAGACTACCTGACGTTATCATATGCCCATCCATACGATATGCGTGTCTTCCTGTCATTATCCGGAGCTTTCGCTGTTATGTGATAAAGATTAGCACAGTGAGCTTACTTATGTGACTGACCTTAGGTTGTGTATACTTCCTTTAGTTTATTACACTGCTAAACAAACTGCTGCTATGAATATCCAATGCAGTAATATAAATAAATAGGTGTGTTTCTACTATTAACCATATACTTATGCCTCATCGGATTCTATACAAGATAAAGGCAGATCATACACCATCATATCTAAAATGATAAACTAAACTATTTTCTTACCAGGTAAGGCCCACAGAGCTCTTTTTCAGAAGCGACCTGGCCACAAATGATAGCTCAAAAAGGTGGCTGATCACGTGGAAATGTATAGTAGCCAAATACTCGAAATGCGTGTTTTCTAAATGTGGCATATTCTCCACGGGGAGAACATGCCTGCTCCATAATACAGCGATACCTTGACTTCAGAGGTCGCAAACGGGTTTTGATTCCTTACCCATACCCGGCCGCACCAGGGTCGCAAACGGGTACCCGTACCCGTACCCTACCCTTCCCTGGCCGGGTACGGGTAGGGTACGGGTATCGGGTACCTGATTGCGACGTCTGGGATGAAGCCATGTTGCAGGCGCGGGTGGGTTGATTCTAGAAACTTGAATTGTGAGAAGAGACAAGACGTTGGGAAATGAGTGACAAATGGTTACTCACCAGTGACTCACGGTCTACCCGTACCCGTACCCGGCCGCACCAGGGTTGCAAACGGGTACCCGTACCCGGCCGGGTACAGGTAGCCGGGTATCGGGTAGGGTACGGGTATCGGGTACCTGGTTGCGACCTCTGGTTGACTTTCGTCAACTTGACTTTCGTCGCTTCGCTCTTTCGGCCGCTTTCAATTCTAACCACATTTCAAATTTCACCCACACGGCTTTCGTCCGATTTCGTCCCCAAACCTTCCACGACGTTTGCGCCACGCGCCGTCTTTTTCGTTCGGCCTTTGAATAGAAGTCGTTCAGTGAGTATCTCTTATGTTTGTGTTTATTCATATACTATTAATACTGTACTTATTTCTGTGATTATACTATAAACAATTCGTAGTTATTTTCGTGATTATAAAGCACATGTACAGTATTCATACTGTGCTTATTTTTGTGATTACTGTAAAAATACTTATTTTTGTGCTTTCATATATTCATAATGGGTCCTAAGTGTGGTGATAGTAAAGCTGAAAGAGCCCATGAGGTTCTCAATTTGCAAGAAAAGCTTGACATAGTCAAACTTAATGAGCAAGGCTAAATGAAGGCTCTGCTTTGACATTCGACCATTTTTGACGTTTGTCCATGCTCTGGTCCCTAACCAGACGAAAGTGCGAGGTATTCCTTTATATAGGGGTCGAACCCATGACCTCTATACCAGGCGAGGCAGTTAACATCTCGCCACCGTGGCTTGGCGCCAAGCCACGGTGGCGAGATATCTGCCTTTTGCATTCTTTGAAAAAGGCGCTTGATCTTTTGCATAAATCAATGCGATCAACCAGTCTGTTACAAACGAAGGCTTGAAATGACACAACGAAAAATGGGAATTACTCATAGAAGCACGCAGCAGTTCGTGTTGTAAAGCACCCTAAGAGACAGAGGAAGACGTGGATCGGCAAACGGATTGACCCGTTAAGGACAGTAAATGGGATTGGGCAAGACTCATCACGAGAATGAATGTTGTACCATGGACTGACTTGTGCTGGAATAGTCGCCATAGGAGAGACAAGATCCAAGAGGAAGACCATCAAGGACAGAGCCATGAGGTCGGCTCGCGTGCAGGAGTGAGATTGCAAGGCTGAAGTGGGACAGTCACATGGGGACACCGTCATCCAGCAGTGGATGGTTCATGTGTTTCGACGATGATGATGAATGGGCTAATTATCCATGTTTGTTTGGCTTTTCACATGTGGACAGGAAGCGTTGCCATAAGCTTGGGGTTGAAGGAGGCTCGCAACCAAAACGTTTCTCTGTTCGGTTTACATTTTAAATTGCAGTCATTATTTTAGACTTTATTTTGGAAAAATATGGGACGTGCGAGTGCACAACGCAGGCGTGTAGCTCTGCACACGTTGACTGCAAATAAACGTGGGCATTGCTTGTCTCAAGCAAGGGGAGTCCTGAGAGTGCTAACTCAATTAGCCCTTCATTTGTATCTTTTAAAATACGTTTAATTAGCCCACTGATTAAAATGCACGTTTCAAAGGCAAATGAATTGCTGTATTATTTTTCTACTACCTGCTTCCTCGTATATGGAGTCACTGGAAGAGTAAACCACTCATGCCACATTTGAAATGCATTCGCGCATGAACATATATATCTGTGGAAGCACAGTTATTAGTTGGCACAGTCTTGCAGAAAGAATGTGAAAAGCAACGTTGTTTTTGCACATGTGTAGGCTTCTAAGCAATCTGCTTTATTGGTTGATAACAGTATTTAAATTTGGTTAACGCGTTGATTTTTTTTTAACCTACAACTAAAGGTGTTAAGTGCAGTATAACGCAAGCACAAAGCAATGCGTGTTGTGCAATTTTCTCCCAAGTTACCGTGAACATCAACGCAAACCTGTGTACATTCTTTCCGAACCCTCACTTCTCTTTTTTGTATTCAAATATGAAAGTTTAATCGGGAAGATCCAAGTCGAAGTTAAATAGTAGGCCCGTAGCCTTAGAAACTTGGCCATAAATTTTTAGGTCACGCCGAATTGGGCTCCCGTTAACACATTAAGCTGTCGGTAACGCAAGCGGGCATAGCAATGTGGCGTGCTTGGCATGCTACTAAACCAAACAGCGAGTACAAATATCTTGGATGGCAGTGTGCAATTCAACGACTTGGGCACTGCTCACAGTGGCATGGAAAGCTCTCGTCACCTGTGCAGCAGCAATCCATCTCCCACCCTCGTGTTTCCTAATTTCATTACTATACCTCCTGCACCTCGGTGATAATTCTTTAATGCCTTTTCCAAATTTCGGCTGTCATTACAATCCCGTGTTTTGTCTATCGATTGTCACCTTTGCAAATATCGTCTCGTGCGTTAGTCTGCTTATCGTTTTGCATCGTGTACTAATGTAGCCTCATCCCAAGACTCTATGTAGTCTTAATATGGCTTGTGACATCTCGTATTTTTATTCCAAGGGTAATGCGTTTGTCTTCTGTTCTCACACTTGTTCCAAAGGCGAATTCTTTTTGACAATGCGCTGTGTCTGTATTTTGTCTTCTGTAAACATTGTTGTTGTTATTGGTCATCATTTTTCTTATCCATGTGTTTTCGTTTTTAGTTTGCACCAAAAGGGAGACTTCATCAAACGCAATGCCATACACGCTCCAATAAAGGATTTGATCTGGAGGGAGGAATTCCATTTTAGTTTTCACAATGATTGGTGGGAACTGAGCGCTGCTCTCCATGGCATTAGTTTGGCAAACAGAGGGCAACCCTTATACCAAATACTCCCACTGCTTGTATCTATCCAGGACATTTTTTTTTCTTAGAAATCAAGTTATTTCTGCAAATTTGGAGAATCGGAGCCAGCGAGTTTGTTTGTGTGCGGGGGGGGGTTTGTGCCATGTTGTTGTTGGGTTATTATTTTGTGGGCCTTGCCAAGGGTCAGCGATTGTATATGAATGGTCCCTTAAAGGTTGAAACACAAACACGTCAACACGGCGCAACACAAATTTTACGTGAAGTGAAAATCTTGATTGTTTTATTCCCATTAATTTTTAAAACCCCAAACTTTTTATCAAAGCCAATTCTATAGGAACACTTAGAACTCTGATCCCTGCTAAAACACAGTATGCGCCGACTAAAAACCCATTGACAAGGCTCGAACATCGCAAAATGCATTTGTATGGTCCAGGCATTTCCATTGCGTGAAATATATTACAATTCCCGTAGATAGGTGTTGCTGAAATACATACTTCAAATCGTGATTGATAAGGGCTGCAGACATTCATCTTGACACATACAACCAAGAGTCCACATTCCTGTTTGTCTTGTAAGCTATTTACCCTCACCATACCCAGTACAGTTCTGATGTCTGATGGCACGGGCAGTGCATACATTAAGCCGTCTATAGAATGTGAACTATGCCCCCACGTTCAGAGTTGTCGACGTTGAGACCTTAAAACTAACATGGCTACATGCTTGGATGCGACATTGTCCAGGCCGTTATAAACGCTGCTTTGTGTGCTGTAATATGCCGTGTGGAAAATAATCAAACTTGCAGAAGGCTACTTTTTAAGTCCATGAAATGTGAAAATAGCGATATTCTGTCAGAAAATGACTGTTTCAAACAAAAGCTCTTCAATACACGTGGACGGAAAATGTTGTATCGCTTAGAGTCACGGATGACCTCGCTGAAATACGATGATGCATCCTTTTATTTGTTCTTATTCTTGAAGAAACTTCATAGCTACAACCGTGAACTATGACATTCTTTCACGGATCTAAAGTACTGCAAATAGCCTCGCAGGAATTGCGTTGAGTGCGAGACATGAATTCATAATTTTCTCTCTGCTCGTGTGTTTCTCTCTCTTAATCATCTATTGGTGACATGACAGGGATAGAAATTTGATCACTTCATTTCCACGGTGGGGATTCTTCTCTCTTTAACTTTCCCTTCCCCTGGCTGCCACTGTCGTTACCCTCGCCCATGAGTCATTATCCCCTCTTACCATATTGTAATTTACACTGAGACCTCCTTTACCAGTGGCAAAATATAGTGATAGGTTTTTACCCTTTCAACTGGTACAAAAACTGACACCTTTATACAAGGCATCATGTTTGCAGTAACCACAACACAAGCAGTCAAAATGCAAACAAAAAGAAACAACTCTGATAATGATATGCACTGTCCTTGAAGTTGATTGGTCCACACCCGAGACAGCTTTTCTTAGAGCCCAGTCTCCATTGGTGTTGGACCAGATGACGCCAAAAGGCGTCATCTGGTTTGCATTTTGACTGCTTGTGTTGTGGTTATTGCAAACATGATGCCTTGTATAAAGGTGTCAGTTTTTGTACCATTTGAAAGAGTAAAAACCTATCACCATATTGTAATTGTCAAGGTGATGCCTTCAATTTGTAAATGTTCTGAAATCCACGGCTCCCCTTCGTCCGTCTCTCATCGTAAGCCTATCCACGTATCTTTGCACACTTTTCTATTGCAGTGCTAAATAGTCCCAATGTACTCCCTTATATATACCTTCTAAAAGTAAAGTATCAAATTGCCTGAAACCCCCCTGCACCCAATTAAAACGTGCGTCCTGGCTTTAATAACAGATCTCAGGCTTGAAAATATTTCTCACAAGAGGAATGTGTCTAAATAATGTAATGCTCTACTTGAAAAAATACCTTTAAGCACTGTATACTAAACAGAAAGCATGCTATTGCTATAATCAGCAACAGGCATGCTCTATCCAACGCTAAATCGAGCGTTCTAAATATATTGGACTCAGACCGACCCCACTGGACATCTTTGAAAAAAGAGCTGTAATGCTCAGTGGGCCTTACCTGGTTAAAGTAAAAAAAAAGTTCAGTTTAGTTGATTGACTTCTTCAGTTATGTCCTGTAATTAATTCTGCTTGGCATGCATTTCTGCTAATTGCATTATTTGAATGTGTGTATCTTGCTGTGATATTGTATATTCACGAAATTTGTGTAATATGTAAAGTTTAATCTGAACGAAAACTGTACTTGTGTAGTAGTACTTAGCCTCTTCTACCCTGAAACACAAATATATGCTCCGTCATCTTCATGTAGGGATGAATGTGGCAACCGATTACCCACTGTGTATGCAAATTTATCAAAAATATGTACGGTGTCAAACTTGAATTGGTCCCAAGACATTTATGGATGCTTAATCTGATAAGTGCAACACTGCCTGAGGTGGTGCCCTGTATAAAGTTTGTTTGTACTGTATATATTTATGCAATTCTCTATCCTGTGTGTAAGTTATACATTCATGGAGTTGCTTCCCATAAACCATAACGGTGTGGCGCTGTTACCAAACTCTTACAACCCAGGGCTTAAATTCTCAACGTTTTTTTTTCTGGATCACTGGCAAACTGGAGTTGGCATGTAACTAGCAGCTACGTCTGTAGCGAGAGGCATGTGGATATCATACCTGTCAACCCATACGGTTTACCCCTTTTCGTGTACTGGGAAATTGAGTTTTCAGGTCCATTCGGCAAACAGTCGTTTCAGTACGGGGACATTTTTTTTGTCTATTTGTTTGTGTTGCTCCCTTGTCATGGGACTTTGTAGGATGAACGTTGAGATTTATAAGAGCACGGGGTGACCAATAAGGTCTGAATGGGTCTGTAATAAGGTAGGCACTGATAAAGGGTTGACAGGTATGGGATATATGCTGTGTCAATGTGCAGAAATATTTTCCATATCACAGCAACAGGTAAATTTATTGGGCCGAAGGATCCGCACTATGTTTCATGGATGGTTTTCAATTAATCTGTTCAAGAGACAATAACTCACGCCCGTCTGATTGGTCGTAAGCCTTCATTGCGTGCATCCGTCGGTGATCTCATTCGATGCCAACGGGCACGTGATCGTATGAGCAGCAGCTTGTGTTGTGCGAGGCGTCTGTGTGTCGTGCTCGTGCCAAAATATGGATGTGTGCCTATGTGCACTGGGAACTGTGGAGCCACTGACCGTGAAGAGTGGTTAAGAGAGAGCAATCCCGAGACCCACAGAATTCTGGCACTGTGCTCTCACACTTATAAACTAGACTGACGTTATTACGGACAGTTTAACAACGCATAACGTTTCTTTGTGAATGTATATATATCTTTTTTTAAAGTTTCAATGAATTCCCAACGGGCCGAAGAAATGTATAATTTCGGCCATTTTCTTACATCCGTTTGTAAAAGCTGGCACACATCTACATGAGCAGCATTGCATCTGTAATTAGAGCATTTTACTTAGGTACATTAAAAAAATCCATTGGGCGTGTAATTTACCAATTTATAAATATTTTTTGGGATATTAATAACCAGTTATGGTACCAGTATAAATATACTCGTAAAGTATGTTTACTGTTAAAAAGTGTACCATCAACCCATTAAGGATTGTTGTATTAATGCATGTTGATATGAAACTAGGCAACACATATACCTTTGACCCACGCACACTTGGACTGCTTTTGTTATTATTAATTGCCCTAATACAGATACTGTCGTTCTCTTTTATTGCTTGTCTTATGTTGTAAGTATGCCGGGATCGTGACTGACATTTTTATTGGCGGAGCGCAGTTTGGGGTCACGGTTCAAGAGCTGCTGTAAGCAAGCCAGCACACGAGGCCTAGCGGTCGTCTGACACGTATATGGGAATATGCACGGCCGTCATCGTTGCCTCCTGCTGAACTTTGACCTAATTTTTGTGCAAGAGTTGCGCGCCGAAACTGTGTTTTTTTTATTAATGTAATTTTACAGGCCCAAAATGTCGCACGGCATGGCAACAACACGGCGCTGTCAAAGGCCGTGATGGATCGGAGTTTCGTGACTTGAGTGGGGATTTAAAAGGCGAGGGGAAAAAGAGACCATGGCGGGGAATTCCAAGAGTCGAGCAGCGCAGGGGAATGAAACGGAAAGCGAAACGTCGTGTCCTGCGGTGTTTGGTGGTTGCGTGCAGTATGGATGAGACGAAACAGATGGACTGTTAGACCGAGTTCTCAACATGGGTATAGGTTTCATGGTTATTGTTGTCAACAGCGGGAACCATGGTAGTGAGGATAGGAGCCATATCAAGCCAAACCGCATTAAGATTCTTGACACGTAATAGCTTTAGACACCTACAGAGCCTTTAAGTGTAATTTTAAATACTTAATAATAATTATACATTTACAACGCGCCGCATGGTTATTTTCTCGCCCTGCAAGAGAGCGAACGGCTCGTCGTGCGAAGAGGTACCACCGTCAAGTGGGAAAACAGTGAAGCCAGCACCAAATACCTCCCCAAGCTCTACAGTCCTCTGTATATTGAGGCGTTATCGGCCAGTTAACGAGTGTGAGCACGCAGAGAAAACCCACTTGTGTGACGGGGCAACCCGCTTAACCCATGCAGATGGGACAGGTAGATTCCACATATGCTGTGCCGCCATCTGACAAGCCGGGGTATGTGGCCCGTCGATGCTCGTAGGAAGGGAGTTTCGCAACATGTGTGTCGCACCAACGCTCGCCCCCACAGCGCGGAGTTAACAGGCGTGCACCACTTGCGCATTAAACGTACACTACGTAAAGTATACAGGGCAGAGAGAAAATGCAACCGTGCTTTTTATAGGGCACCGCTTCAGGCAGTGTTGGGCTTATAATTTTAAATACGAGTGGAAAATTTTAACAAAAAAAAATGTTACTTGAAGTGTCTTGTGGTGCCATGATCGTCTGGTGTGCTGCCACCACAGTCATGTGTGATATCCTGTCCATAATTAAGGTTGTTTGGATTAAAACGCGTAAATATGTGTCGTTAAAGCCACCACAACCCCACATCCAATTAGTAAGGCTTGTCACGTGAACAAAACGTGCCAATTAATGCTTCAGCACACCAGTGAGTTGGAGAGTAATCCCACAACATTTACAATTCGAATATGACTTTTCGCTGGTAATTACAACCGTGGATATGGCCCGGTCTGTATCCCTGGCGAGGTCCTTCCTGGTGCACGGATCAAACTATGGATGCCATCATAATATGTGCTTTGCTCTTGTCCTGTGATTAAAACTATGCAATTTATTTAACTGGGGAATATTGATTGAGCATGCACATTAGTAACAAGAGTGGATTGTATTATTGGGTGGTTACTAACATTAGCCTATTGGCAAATTACAGGCAATGCAACCCATCTCATTTAATCAGATCTCGGAAGCTAAGCAGGTTTTAGCCTGGATAGTTCTTGGATGGGGGGATCCACATTAACACAATGTTGTCAGAGGCGGCTATACAGCTGTGCTATGTGGTGGGCAGCAGAGAGCAGTGCAGCGAAAACCACTGTTGTACTGTACTTCTACGCCCTCATATCTATGCTCCTCATCTTCAACCTACACTGACCATCGTGGTGAAGTAGGGTCAAATAACCCCCATGAACAGCATGGCGGTGAGAGGTACTTGTCCAGCAGTGCATTGGCGTAAGGGCTGTACACGTACATTGACGTAAATAAGTGAAAACCGTAGAGAGGTGGTTGTGATATTGACAATGCTGTATAAAGTAGTCGACTCCATACTTACTGGAAGGTCTAACTACCATGTTGGCGAAGTGAGAATATTATGAATACCTTTCCCTTGACGCCATTATGACTGTATGATTGAGTAAACTTTTATGAAGCCAAAGGCGGAAGGATTGGAACATGGGGCAATAGTAAATTAGGAAAAATATTCAATTTGACCACATTGCTTCAATGTGTAGTGTCTTCAGAAAATACTCACACCAACACGTTGTAACAAGTCACCTTCTTACACTTTATTCACCTGTTCTTGTGCCAGTTATAGGCACTCCGTTAACTATCTGTACGGTCACATATACTTAACTTCTCCCTGCTCTTATCTATTCTGCACCTCACTTATCCTGCTCTCAGTGACTCCGCACCCAACGTCTTCGCACTCAGCGACTCCGAACATAGCATCTTCACACTCAGCGATTCTACATACAGCGTCTTCGCACTCAGCTACTCTGCACACAGCGTCTTCGCATCTCCACCGCTGCCCTTACCTACGCTCCCTCAGACCCACTCGCCCGGCTGTCCCGGGCAGGGGGTTCAGCCAACACCCGCCTGGCGACGGTGTGAGGGTTGAGGTCCCGTTGACGGCCGGAGCGGCAGCGGCGAGATTTCTTTACTCTTGGTTCCCGGCAACAACTCCCCTCGCTCACACACACTCCCGCTTATATCCCCCTACTCATCCCGAGTCCTCACGTGCTTCTACTTAAGCTGCCGCCAGGCCGGCGCCAGTTGTCCTTTTAATCTCTTATCATCACCCCCCATCTCCCATCTCCTAGGCGCCAACCCGTTCGACCTCTGTTGCACCCGCTTCTCCCCTTAGCTACTGTCGGTTTGTCGTTGCAAACCTCATGTTGCAACGCGCACACCTGTTTGCCCTTCGTTCCACCCGCTTAACTGTGCGCACTGCGTATTTCTTTCCTCTAAAAATGTAACCGTTTGGTGTAGCTGCCCCTTCTCTATGCGTAGATCCTTTTGATAGTTTCTTTGCAAGACTGGTATGAGAATGGCAGCCAAAATAAGGAACAAGGCCAAGAGCATGACCACCATGGAGATGGAAGTGATGAGATCGACTCAAGTTCGAGAGAAAGATGGATTATGGCGTCCGGAAAACGTGACGAATTGTGACGAAGTTATTCATTCAGGAGTAGTTCGGTCATGGTTGATGATAACAATGAAGAGCACACTTCAGATATCTCAAGAAAGTTGGGTACATACTATAAGTACATTTGCAAGGCAACTGCACCTCCAAATTTCCCTATTTTTACCAGATGTCTTATAAAAATTAGCCTCTCGCTTTCAATCACCATGCACTCAAATGGGTTTCTTAAAACAATTGCCGGCACTGGCCCTAGCCGAGTATTTATACACCAACGTGCACATTACTGAACAAATAAGCGCGCAGACACACGGGATGTGGATTCTCCCTGAGCCATTCGGATAAAACCCATGCGACTCGTATGACTTCTACGATACCGCTGAATAACTGTGGGAGTCGTTGGTTATTGTGTTGTTTGGAGGTTAGTTCGTTGGTTGTGGGGGGGCGGGGGGGAAATGTGCGGAGTGGCGTTTCCCAGGTTCTTTTGAAGGACAGGTGCATCCGGATGTTCCCAGGAGGTCGTGCCATGTGTGGAGAGAGAGAGACGGCTTCGTACTCTGGACGAAACGCCCACGCCCACTAATTTCTCACCTCACATCCGTTTTGTTTGCGTACGCACGATGTCTGCACTATGAATAATTTGCCTCGGGAGTCTGTCCTCCCAAGGCTTAACAATGCCAGCCATTGGTCTAAGTGTAGCATGTGCACAGAGTGATACACGTACGATGCTGTAATGTAGTATGTTTGTTTTGTAAGGTTATATTTATTTAACTCCTTGTGTAATATGTAATCATTTGAGTGGTTTTCCCTGTGCCTCGACATAAGGGAAGGGAAAACATTTGTCTTACCTCTTCTCTTTCTAAAGCTGGAATTCTGTTGTAAATTCTATTGTTTTTCCGGCTGCCCTTTTTCGTTTCCATTACCAATGGAAAATCATTTACTCTACCTTACCAACCTTGGGCCGCTCTTCAGCTCAAGTCTAAAAATGGGCACAGTTCAGTGTGAGATACCATTAACATTGTGTGTTAACCAGCTGTTAATACAGATTCATATAAACACATGTGAGATACATTGACTCGTAATAATGTCGTATTAAATCACAAGTAATAATAATGGTGCCGTTTTTTCAAAGTGTGTCATCTGTGTACGTCATGTGTTAATTTTTTCCTGGCAAGAACGCTGTCGGCAGTTAGTTGATAACACATAAAAAATATATATTCCACGGCCCGTGCGTACGTGCATACACGTGACCATGCAATAATTTTAAAAACATAACAGAAAATTAAACCACTCTCATACCTCATCCAACTGATTACCACCCACGCATGTATAGAATCTTATGAATCATGCAGGTCATTCTACATATATCATACAAACAATTGGCTACTGTCCCAAGCTTGAGAGTACACGAACAAACTACCATTATATAACTACCATTATTGTTGTGTACGTTTCCCTATCAGCACCTATGGGTTTTTTTTACACACATATATATAACAAAAACTACTCTACCCCACTGTTTGCAGCACGCAAGCTTAAGAAGCAAGGCCGGGTAAAGGGAGAGAACCAGCGCAGCCCAGCGTCCTCCACTGCCACCACCTCGTCTGCCACCCCGCAACCCTCCAGCAACTCGACGGCCGTGGCCACGTTCTCGCCACCGCCGACCGGAGAGCCCATCTTCTCGCCCACGCTCATCGCCATCCTGCAGGCGATCGAGCCCGAGGTGGTCATGTCCGGCTACGACAACACGCGGTCCCAGACCACCGCCTACATGCTGTCGAGCCTCAACCGCCTCTGCGACAAGCAGCTCGTGTCCATTGTCAAGTGGGCCAAGTCTCTACCAGGTACTGGGGGGGGGGAGGGGAGTTGCCCTATGCTTGTGTGTTTTCGCTTCGCTTGAACCCCCGTGCTGTGAAGCAACGCCAGTCTTCCTTGTCCTGCTTGGAGTGTGGTGGTCGTGCGTACGTACGTACGTATGTATGTTGAACTTCTTTTGCACCTTGCGTAGCCAACCGTGCTAATATACCGTATAAGCATGCAAAACAAAATTTCGTTGTTTGCAGCACGCAAAACAAAATTTCGTTCATTCAGTTGTATGGCCACGCAATTGATCATGCCACCGTTGCAAGGGCTATCATTAAGCGCCCTAACATTAGATCCCCCGAGTTTTGGCATTAAATCATCCTTCTAACGCTTGGGTTGGTTCATCTTTGTCCCACAGGTTTCCGAAACCTGCACATCGACGACCAGATGGTGTTAATCCAGTACTCATGGATGGGCCTGATGTCATTTGCCATGAGCTGGAGGTCCTTCCAGCACACCAACAGCAAGCTGCTCTACTTTGCTCCTGATCTGGTTTTTGATGAGTAAGCATTCTTTACTCGACAGTGTACTTTGAATCTACGAGCTCGCCGATCCCATGAATGATGTCGCTCTTAGACGGGTATTCTGCACGTGTGAAATACCGAAGTCGAACGCAAAGGCGCCTTATACATTTACAGGACTGCACGGTTCCGTAATTGTGTTGGGAGGTTTTTATTAATTTTGTTTTTCTAGAGTACGCTCAGAGCAAGATTGCCCTGCAAATGTTGAAACTTTATTTTGAAAAACGTCTTTTACTACCTTTGTTTCAACTGTGCAAGGAATATGATTTTATTCCATTATTTGCACAGTCTGTGTTGCTGTGCACGATGTGATATCATGTGCATTAATATGTGTTATATACCGGAATAAATAGGAGCGCGGAAAGTGATGAGCATACAAATGCATCGATTTGTACAAGTTGAGCCTCATACTGATGCCGTCATTAAGCACTGGGGCTGCCATGACAACCTGTTGTCTTAATTATAATCATTATTTGTAGGGAGTTTTTAGGCATTAACGCGAAGTCCTTTTGTACGAAAACAGAATGAAACGTGCTATTTAAAAATATGGAAACGGAATCAATACCCCCCCCCCCCATAATGCGTTGTGGTAGTCATTCGTTACAGGTGTTTTTTTTTAAGTATTGAACATTGTCATCACTTGAGTACATTTGAGAGCAATATTGACCTTCACACGGTAAACTGAAAATACATGCTTCCCTCTTTTCTCTGAATCAACGCCAATGGCGCATCATCAGCCCGTGCTGTTCTTGGAACTTACATAATCTATTTTTTTACATTTCTGGTTCATTTGGTATACACGAAATGTGAATAATGTAATACATTTGAAATGTTAGAATGCAATACAATTGCGTTTCTATCGCGTCTAAAATGGAGTCGCATCTGGACACTTCACGCACAAAAATAAAAGGTTAACAGGTTAACAGGAATTGTACCAATACATCATTATCAAATATGGTCTCCGGCATAATTGGTATCTTATTATCAATGATGACAGTAAATATCTAAAGATTCTAAGCAAATATATAATTATATCCACTTACAAGGCTCAATCCGTTGACGACAAGTACGCAAGTGTTGAATGTACAATATCTAGCGGCACTCATCAATACATTAATCAACACTCTTGTTTTACATTTTGATTTAAAGCTTTCGTGACTGCAGGGATTCATATTCTTGGTTCTTTCGGTAAAGTCACGTAGAAGGGAAATAAATACAAATATATAAAACAATAAAAATTCTGACGACGTTTCGACTGCAACACAAGCAATCATCATCAGGTGTGAAATCCACAGCAAGAACATTTTGAAGAATTTTTGTTTTCTAATTTAGGTGTTAATCTGTTATGGAAAGAAAATTTTGAAGAATTTTTTTTTCCAAATTTTCTTGCTATGGATTTCACACCTGATGATGATTGCCTGTGTTGCAGTCGAAACGTCGTGAGAAATGTTATTGTTTAATAGTTTATTATTATTTTATTATTTCCCTTCTACGTGACTTTACCGAAAGAACCAAGAATAATACTCTTGTTTTAGTTTGTATTACATATAGAAAATAATACCGTATTGTATTTCCATAACAGATTAACACCTAAATGTCATGCACAATGCCACTTGGTTATAAAATAAACCCACTGTTTTATAGTGGCCTTTTCTATATATTATCACACATTTGGCGTCCTCTGGTCTAACACCGTTTTGAGACTAGGCTCAAAAGAAAGCCGTCTCTGGTGTGGACCAATCAGTTTCAAAGACAATGCATATATTATCAGAGTATAAATCTTGACTTAAAGCTTTCGTGACTGCAGGAATTCATATTCTTTGGGTCTTTCGGTGAAGCCACGTAGATTGAACAAATAATAAAATAATAGAATAAAAATATCACGACGTTTCGATCGCAACACAAACAATCGTCATCAGGTGAAAAATATCGCGGGAGAGCTGCTGAGAATATATATTTTTTATTTGTTCTATCTACGTGGCTTTACCGAAAGACCCAAAGAATATTATCAGTGTTTTTTGTTTGCATTCTGACCACAAGTATTGTGGTTAATGCAGACATGTTTGCTTGTAAAAGGTTTCAGCTTGGTGTTCTAACATCTTAACACATACTCTTTGGTTTTTTCGGTACCGAAAAAACCAAAGAGTATGAATCCTTGCAGTCACGAAAACTTCAAATCTAATCTTAACACCTGTTTGTTGCCAGAAAATAGGGGAAAACCTCTTCTCATTGGTTAAACGTATTTAAAACATTAGTATATGCAAGAATAACTAAATACACAAAAGTAAACCAGACCTTCAATTTAATCCAAATTCTACTTAAGTGACTTAATAGCCTTGTGTTATCACAATTGATGAACTTTTTGTCATTTGAAGAAAAAAGAAGGCTTAAATTCATATTCTATAGCAACAGGTTTATACTTTTTAACTCAAATTCATCTTGTCTAGCCTGAATCTTCCACATCACAATTATTCTTCTTGGTTCTTTCGGTAAAGTCACGTAGAATGGAAATAATAAAAGAATAAAATAAAACATAATAAAATAATTCTCACGACGTTTTGGCCACAACGCAAGCAGCCGTCCTCAGGTGAAGCGCTGTCTCCGCGACAGACCTGGTCTTCACCTGAGGATGGCTGCTTGTGTTGTGGCCGAAACGTCGTGATCATTATTTTGTTATGTTTTATTTTATTATTTTATTATTTCCATTCGACGTGACTTTACAGAAAGAACCAAGAAGATGAATCCCTGCAGTCACGAAAGCTTTAAATCACAATTATTGTTGAACAAACTTTAATCTTTCTTGCTAGCAATCCTAACCACAAATGTTAAAATCCTTTGTCGGATCAACTTAGAGCAAATATTAGTTGTTTTGGTAGAAACGGGTGTGCACAATAAATCTGAAATTGTGGACTGGCATCCTGCTGCCTTTCAACAGGTTCTTATTTAAATAACCTATTAAATGTTCCAGTTATTTCGGTTGCTCTTACATTTAATACTCTAGCAGCTTGCTTAAAGGTGTGTCTGAAAAAATTATACATTACTTATTGTCAGTATACGTGAAAACATTGTGTTCTGCTTACAATTTGGTCCTGCAGTGTTCATTTGTCTCGCTTTTTTATAGCTAGTAGTTAAACAAATGTTGGTTGTTACATCATCTACAAGGTTTGGAGAGGGAAAAAAACCCACGCTATTTGGTCTTTATTCTCTGTGGCATGCAAAAATATTTTGGGTTTTTTGTGTTCACTTTCTCATTGGTTCAGCACTTTGAAATTCACTTGAGGCGTGAAATTGACCGCTGATTATTCCTGTTCATTCTGAGTCAATTGAAAGACCTGATACGTTGAAACGGTACTTGACAAAGATAGTGAACAATTCCTTACATACATTGTATCATTTTCTAAAGAGGCCTTGGTATAATGAGTACTATTTCGACTTCACAAGCGTTCTTAAGGATACCACTCTTCCAAAAAAATACTAAGCCACCAATCTTTCCCTTACCACCCCTGTCAAGCTGACTTATCTTTAATTTGTGATTGCCTTATTTCATCCCATAATTGCCACTGTTTTTCCTTGGTATTTTTCTCCCCACATTTAAAACCATTCAATATAGATTATTTATAGATTCTATTACTTAACGTATCTGAAAACACATTCCCAAATGTTACTGATATTGGCACAGTTTGTAGATAATTACAATATTTAGTATTCTTTGTTTTTGTGACATTAGATTTCTCTCAGACATCCCATGCTATCTCCCATACTATATTCTTGTGAAGTGTTATGGCAAATTACACCCGACACGTTGTAATAATGTGCCCCTGAATGGCACATTTATTTAAGACTCGGCAGCCGATGTCAGTTTAAATAAAATGTTAGAGCTTTTTATGTTCTGTAAACTCAGGAAGGAGTGTCAGTCAGGCTGGGTTTTACACTTGTGTATGTCATGGACATCGTAGAGGGATCGTTGCTTGTGTTTATTTACTTGAGAAATTTTAATTGCCGATGACGTTCGGGGTTGCCACGGTGGGCATTCGCGTTTATTCTCAAAACGTGTTGAAGTTGTCGAGGATGCGTGGGTTTTTTAAAAACTCGAAATGTTTCAATCTTGATTTGAAGCGTTCGTGACTGCAGGCATCCATACTCTTTGGTTCTTTCGGTAAAGTCACGTGGGTAGTTTATTTTATTTCTAACTACGTGACTTTACCGAAAGAATCAGAGAGTATCGAAATGTCTCCTTACGGCAGTCTGCGACATGCTTCAGTCTCCGTTTTGGTAAACCCCATTGTGCGTCTCAGCACTACCAGACGTCTACAAAAGCAAAAATGTGCGCTTCCCCTTGGCATTACCGCTGCAAACAGCGATGCCATGTTACTTCAGCTCTGCCAAGCCTCCCTGGGTGACTTAGGATTTCTGGATCCCATTGACCCAGAAATGTTCTCAGCTCCTCCAACCACGAGGTAGTTGTCAGTGTTCAAATAATCGGAATCGGTTCAAATGAGCGAATGGTAAAAAAAAACACATTTTGTAGCCTGCAACCTTAAATTCTCTTGCCTTCGGGGGCCTGCTAAAAGTGCGCGAGGTTTGAGGGGGAGGGGGCAATGCAGCAGCGCTAGACGTTGCCTTACAGCAACAATGCCACGTCTGTCGCGATGGCCGATTGCCCATTGCTTTCCTCACCACAATCGGCTCATGAGGTTGAGAGAGGCCCAACCAGAGGTCGCAACCGGGTACCCGATACCCGTACCCTACCCGATACCCGGCTACCCGTACCCAGCCGGGTACGGGTACGGGTAGCCGTTTGCGACCCTGGTGCGGCCGGGTACGGGTACGGGTAGGCCGTGAGTCACTGGTGAGTAACCGTTTGTCACTCATTTTGGGTAGGGTACGGGTAGGGAGCGGGTACCCGTACCCGGCCGGGTACGGGTGCGGGTACTCATTTGCGACCCTGGTGCGGCCGGGTACGGGTAAGGAATCAAAACCCGTTTGCGACCTCTGGGCCCAACTTGGAACCAGCAGAGTGGAAGTTTAACCCCCCCTCCCCTCCGGATCGTGTTTACTCAGTTGTCGATTAGACCTTGGACGATGGCCGTGGATTGCTTCGTAAATGGGGAGAAGCGCAGATCCCAGGATTCTCCTCCAGGCTGCTTCAGGAGGGGGTGGAGGCTGTGCACATATTTGCGTGTTTCCGGGGTAGCAAATTCGTTTTTGCATTTCCCCACATTCAATTGGTTCCCATCTTCTCTACCCCTTAATCACAACACTTATTTCCCCGTAAGCTGTAACCAAAAAGAGAGGTGTGAGGGTGAGTAGCATGTAAACAGCTGCCTATGATAACCAGGCCTGGCGTAATTGGTCTAAAGCCTGGTTTATAATTTACTAGCGGTAAGTACCCGGCGTTGCCCGGGCAAAAAAGGCAGACACACACATGTAGTTACACACACAAATCGACTGACACACACACATAGAGTTACACACACATATCGACTCACACATACATAGACTGAACAACAACAACCGCCATTCGCCAGTAAGTGGCGGTGACATCACCACAACGCTTGTGCCAGGCTATGTGCACCTTGAGGCCACGTAAAGTGTCGAACGCCCGCTGGCAGGAGGTCACGGGGCAGACCCAGATGGCACAGGTCGACTGACTGAGATACGACTGTAACGTTTACGCCGCTGTTTTTGACCAGTCGCAAACTGTATCGACGCCCCTGCGTACTGTGGCGGGAATACATTGTTGCGTGCTTGTGCGCGTGTGCCCGCAGGACACGCATGCAGCAGTCGGCGATGTATGAATTGTGCGTAGAAATGAGGCAAGTCTCGGAGGACTTCATGAAGTTGCAAGTCACTTCAGAGGAGTTTCTGTGCATGAAAGCCATCTTGCTCCTGAGTACTGGTAAGTGATCCACTTGAGGGGTATTCTTTTTACAAAGAGGCAATTACTGAATGTGGAAGACATCATCGCAGCGCCCATTACCAGGAAGCATTTTATATGTTGCTGAGAAAATGCATTTCTTCTTGTTTTCAGTCGCGTAGAATTTTTTGGGATTGTATGTATGTTGAACTTATTTCGCTTCTAATGGAGGTAGCATTTTTCCATAGAGCAGACCTCCTACGCCTTGAAAGTGTGTAATATTTATATGTAGCTTTATCAATAACCACATGATTTGAAGTAGATTTTTACATACACAATTCTAAGAAAAGCTAACATAAGGAGCAAAATGCAAATAACACAGGATAATAAAGAAAACTGAATTAAAACACGTTTTACTATTTCAGAGTAAAGTCTTTATTTTAATAATATGCTTAATATAACTTAATTAATTGTAGCAAGAGTTGGAAGCCATTTGTCACTTAACAATGATTCACATTCAGGTTGACGCATTTAATTCAATGTCCTGTCATCACTTATTTTACCCCAGAGTATAATTAATTCGTATTGAACTGCTTTACATATTTCTAAAATCTTATATTGGTCTTCATCCCACTCTAGAGTAACTACTGCATAAAAAAAATGTTATGGTTAACATCTCAATATAATCTCAAAAGTATATACATCTGCCGAAGTCAAAGGCGTATTTTTTATACTCCTTAATTCGTTGTCCAATTCATATCTGTTCGCTTTATTTAATAATTTAAAATAGTTACAGATATACTTATTTGTATTTTTTCAAACACGCTGTCAATATGTGTGTAGTCACTGCACAGGTAGCTTAGCTTGCTGGTTTCACACTTGCGAGGGATTGGTATCACATGGGTGTGAATTTGATACAGCCTTGGATCACATGCCGAATCCTTTTCCCAACAAGGATGGTAATGTCATGCTTTCCATGGATCTTCAGTGAAGCCAATCATCGTGACGGTGATGAGGTGTGCGCTGGTTCGATTTAATTTTTTACTTTCAGATAACTTTAAAAAGCCGAGATGCCACCTTCAGTGCTGATGGCCGTTTACCGTTGGCAACGATCGATTTGTTTTCACAGTCACGACGGGATTGATACGTTTTTGTTTTTAGGCTTGTGAACAACTTGTATTTCAGTAATTGGTAAAATAAGAGTGCTGTGGTTTGCTTCATTAAATTTTTCGAAATGACCCATAAATACCGTCGAGGTTAGGAATGGTTAATGAAACGACCCATTTTCCTGAAGAGTGTTTTGACGCTGCTCATCTCCGTTGGTGGTACAGAGGTAGTGGTTGAAATTGATATACCAATGGTAGGGATCGTGCACTTGCGATGAACAAAACAAAAAGTCAACAAACATTGTCAATATCACGTTCAAAATAAATAATTGTGCTGCGCAAATAGGTTGTACTCATTAAAACGCCTCAGTTCAGTTTATGCACGTTTCATTACATCGAAATTCACTACATAAATCAGCTGACATTTTGCTTGTCCAACGTTTCTGTTTGATGTTTGAACAGCTTAACACCTGTTTTATTGCCAGAAAGGATAAAACTTGTTCTTATTTTTCAAATTATGATACTGGCAAAAAAATATCCCATTTTTTCCAGCTAGTGTTTGGAATTTCGGCAGAAAGCATTCTAAGCTTACTAATCATATAACCTTTAAAAGTGAAATTGCTTCCCAATTAGATTTTTAAAAATATATATGATTTTGTTTCTATAATATTTGAAGCAAAGAGCTGTGGTCTGCCAAAACCACTTAATGTCAGAAAATAACACCATTGAATTTGCTCAAGCCTTTTAATTCAGTTAGTTAAACCCCATCGCCGTTTTCATGCAGAGGAAAAATGAAACGCCTACGTCCTTGTAAGATGTAAATTGCTCAGGAATGCAACAGTGCAACCGCGTCTAATTTGGCACCAATATTACCGTAATAAATTTCGATTTAAAGCTTTCGTGACTGCAGGGATTCATCTTCTTGGTTCTTTCGGTAAAGTCACGTAGAAGGGAAGTAATAAAATAATTAAAATAAAACAATAATTCTCACTACGTTTCGGCCACAACGCAAGCAGCCGTCCTCAGGTGAAGACCAGGTCTGTCGGGGAGACAGCGTCTGAATGAAACACCACCACGCTTGGAGCGTATATTTAAGCTGAGTTGGAAGGGGGGAAGGGCGCCTTGACAAAATGATTTGCATATCAAGAGGAATTTTGCATATTTATGGGAAATGCAGTTATGTGATTAGTACTACTTGTGAAATGCGTAGGAGGTGGGCGGGGGGTTTTCAAAGTCATATTATGCCCGTAACAAACAGTGTGTATATTTAAAAAAATCTGAGATTTGGCCAAGGAGAAGGGTGACCTTGTTATTTATAGTCTGGAATGAAAAGGGGCGGGCGGGGGGGGGAGTGGCAAATTAGAGAGTGCAAGAGGTGTCGGCGCTTGGCCAGCTGGCAGTAGCCACCCATGCACAGGGAATGAATCCAACAAAGGTGTTGTACAGAGAGCTCAAGGCCCCCACCAAAACAAGTTGGGAGGTTCCTCAAAAAACCCGGCATTCAACTCAGAACTGCTTTACATGCACGCACGCACGCATGCACAGTCATGCTTTTCCCACAAGAATTAGGGTTGTCGGGGTATAGAGAGGATAACGGAATGCATTGTCGTCGGCCGTGGTAAATCCACTGCTGGATGAGTGCTTCCCAACTCCACTGCTCTCAGTCCATCATTGGGCCAAAATAAATTATGCAATTTTCAGTCTTGGCATTTGTCAAAGTGTACATAAAAATGCAGATAGTTGTCAGCAAAAGGTAGCTGTGAAAAGTTTTGTTTAAAATCTGTATGCATTTGTTTTGAACAAAGCAAGGTTTCTTTTGATGTACAATACTATGAGCTTGGAGTGGATTTACCAGTGGAATCAAGAGAACAAGGGCCATGCCTAAGATGTGGACTTCCCTGAATTTCTGGCTAACTTTCTGGGCTAGACAGTGAAGGAATTAAATGGGGATAAGCCTCGTTCTCTCACTTAGTAAATTCAACAGTCTGAGGGAATGTCTTCTCTACGTGATCATCTTAATATAATCTCCCGTGAGCAATGTGTATAATCGCTATAATCTGCAGCCATATATTGACAATGACTTTCTATATGTAGGCATTATGAGGGGGTTGTTGACACACCATATATTGGAGTGTCTCATATTTGTAAAAGCATATGGAAGTAAAACTCCACATGCAAACATGTACAAATATATCTTTTTTAATTGTAAATCGGCCTTTGTTCTTTCCAAGCAAGCGAACTCTGGACCGGTTTCGACCTTGTGGGTCTCATCAGCATCATCAATCAAGCTTGTTTAACAAATGCTTGTTGTAAAGATGCATGTTCGGTATATAGATAGTGACCTCGTTCTTTAAGGTCAATATACTTTTCTGAAGCGGTTCAACAAAAAAATATGTGCTGCTTTTATTCTATTAACACTCGCCACAAAGCAGTAATTGATTACACAATTGCCAGCGTCTATTCCTATAAGTTATATGCAAAGGCTATGACGAAATGTATGAGCTCACTAACGTTTATCAGTTCGGTTAACGTAAAGTGTCAGTGGCCTTAAACAATATGAAGGGAAAATGGGAAATTGTTCAAGAGCCTAATCCCTTCAGAATGAATGCTTATTAGACTAAGACAGTGGTCAAGCAAAATCGGTAATTGAGCGTAAAATGTGGACTCGTGGAGTGCAGTAAAATGCTAAACATGTGAGATTTAGATATGCAGTAAGCTTGTTGGATAATTCGAAACACATGTGCCTGAGGGTAACAGACCATGTGAACATTCAAATTGCAAAAAGAAAGCCTCTGTGATCCCTTGTAACTGCTGATTGGTGATAGGGATGGTATTTTACCTTGCAATGTTTTGTCAAATACAAAGGAGGAAATGGTTAATACATGATCATGTTTACATAAATTCATATTGTGGGATTGGACCGTATGTGCTTCGACATTGGAGATCGGCCCATATGTTTGGAGTGAATAACACATTAGCGTGTAAAAAAGCAAGCAGCCTTTGTTCATTATGCAAAAACCATCGGCAGTTCCTAATGCATTGCATTGTGGTCCTCTTGTTTTAGGTCACTGTCAAAATTAATTTCAGCTAATGTGTGACAAAGAAAGACAACTGTGGCACAGGTTTGTCCTTAGCAGGACTCATCGGCACAGTATCGTCACCAATACGCACTGATCTAAAGTCTACCTCTGGGAAATATAGAAAGTCCCCAGTTATATACACAGACTATGGAGCCTATCAGCTTGGCTAATGCCAACAATCATCAGATCTGTAAAATGACGAGAAGAAAACACTGCAGAAGAAAAAATAGTGCAAGAACCATACGTTTTAAACATCGCACAAAAACTTGTTCATAAAGCATTTCTGAATTATGCAAAAAAATTAAACATCAGCAGTTCCTGAAAATTGCATTGTGCTTTTGTTTAGGTAGGTCGCTATCAAAATAAATGTAAGCTATTGGAAACAACTGACAAGAACCTATGGTCTTTCGTCTTGCACGATTTGTTTTGTTTTCATGGGATTTTCCCGTCATTTACGGATGGATTACTCTTGGAATCGGCCAAGCCAACAGGCCCCATAGGTTAGATGTTTTGGAGTTAGATCCTGATCTGCACCAAAGCATCTATTATTAAGAATCAAAATACCAGCCATCTCAGATTTGCTGATGACTCAGTCATTGTAACAAAAAAACCGAAGGTAAATTAATTACAGGAAATTATTTATGAACTTAATTAAAAAGACTGCAAAGTAGAGCTCTAGGTAAATATAGGCAAATTAAACGTGCATTAAAAAGTCACTAAACTAATGAACATATTTGTCTAGCTACAGTGTTGTAGCTAGTCGGTCATTAAAGGTGGATAGGGATCAAGATGATGAAATACAGGTGAGTGAGCGTAGATTTGAGTGCTTTTTTGGGGACGCAACATTCCAATGTGGCATCATGAAAACATTTTCTAATCGGTGTACGCAGAGAAGCTTGGAGGGGGTGCACGCTTGAAAACAACACTGAGGGACCGAAAGAGGGACACTTGAATCGGAGCGAGCACAAGTTTGTGACGTCGTATTGATTGACTGGGGCCTGGGCCTAAGGCGAGAAAGGGGGATAACTGAAAATGGAGTGAGTGTGTAAGGAGCTAGGTGAATTCACGTTTCACAGACCGTGAGGGCATGGCGATGGCTTGCGGAGGCTTTCAACCAGCAGTGGATTATGATGATGGTAATGATGGTGATATTTAAAAACGTTATTTTATTGGTTTTACGGTGAACAAGTCTTTTCAGTAAAAAGTAAAATACATAATTTTCAGGCAAATTTTTTTTTTTACATTTGTGTAGATAAAATGTTCAAACTGGAAATTTAACGGTCATTATTTCCCCTCATATGGTCTGACATGAGGTTATTTTAGTAAAATTATAATATTGCCAATCATTAAGAGGACACCTGATTTGTCTTTCTTAGCCAAATGCAATTTAATTTCATCCCAAGGGTGTGCTATGCACCCAAACAAAATTAATCTATAGTGCTTATAAGAGCATTTTCTTTGTAGGCAAAGTGCGCAGCACAAGCATGATTCCAGACTAAAGCACATAAATATTTGTAATTTATACTTCGTGTGCAATAATACTGTAATGTATACGAAGAATAATTTCAGTAATATATCGGGGAAATAAGTACTTGCAGGAGCAAAACATAAGCACACATTACTGTTTTTACATATTGAAGCTCAAATTAAGTTTTACGTATGACAAAAGTTATGCTCGCAGGCATTCTGTATGTACAAAATACGAAGGGGTTTTCATGCCGCTCTTGACCAAAAATCATTTGACCCGTATCTGTGTATGTCAATTGACGTACGCACAGGCATTCTGTATTTGTTGGGTACAGCGGTTTAAAGAAATGTTCATTTGACCAGAAATCACGGGACCAAATGTTTGAGGATAAACGGTGCCCACTGCCCATGTATCATGCCACGTTTCATTTACACATATTTGCTGCGTGAGTGCACGCTGGGCTTATGCTGGGTGTTCCAAAGAGGTTCGTGTATAGTTACAGGAAAGTGCTGATTGCTTCTCGAAAAAGTGTCCCACTTTCACGAAAGTCATTGCGCCGGCTTGCTAAAAACAAGCGCTGGTGGGGAGCTATCTCCACTCCCAACACCGGGCAAGCGGCAGGCAAGCAACAATAAAATCGACATTGCTTTTTTGAGGAAACCGGTATAACCTTTGGACAACCAAAATGATTGTCAGCTCTTTGTCAATCCACTGCTGGATGAAGGCTTTCTCCCAGGCCGTGACTGTCATATGGGAAGTTATATGACTGTTCTTCAAACACCCGAGTCTGTTTGGGTTTGGTGAAAGGGGGATAAATGAACCGGTTCGGACATCACTCACCACCGATGTGTAACCAGGGCTATGACTTGTACTCGGGTCACCAGGTTTATAGCTTCGTGCATTAACCACTGGCTTGCCCTGGCTACTTATCTCACCATAACCCAATGCAAATTGAAAACTACGGCGAAAGCTATCAATGTGTCGTATGCAATCCGTTTTACAAGCGTATAGCTATAAAGGCTATTTAGGCAAACATAAAAAGGCGCTGACATTATCAGCCTTGCTATAACTTTCAAATGTCTCTTTTATTCAGCCTCGCCTGCCTGAAACAAAGTTTTTATAGACATTGGCATACCACAGATTTCAATTTTAGTAATTTGAGATTGATCTCCATTTAGAATGTATTCAAGATTATTATCTATCTCTCCTGATAAAAGATTGTAGATTAATATAGGCTGGTTCAAATGAGCAGTGTTATTTGGCATGTTGGAAAAAAAAAGCTGTAAGTTTTTCCAGTCAAAAAGTTTTTTTTTTCAAAAAATGTCACGCTGACCCGCTGTGTGAGATATATTTATTTTTAAGCCCTACCGCAGGAAGTCATTTCATTTCATTGATTAAATCCCTTGGCTGGAATGGGCTTGAAGAACCTAAAGGAATGCTAAAACTTTGAACTGAAGATAGATAGATAGATATGAGTAAGACAAACGATACATACGACAAGGTGTCTGTTGCAAGAGGATCATTGTTAAGGGGACGGACATAGTTGGAAATCACAACAGTCTGTATGAAATCGAGGCATTTGAGAGAGGGTTGGAGTACTGTTGGAATTGTGAACTTAATAATGAATTAGCAACATGCCAATGCTCAAGAAGATACTATTTACTGTGTATACTGCCGACTTTTGACACGGATCAGAAACGTGGACATTGAAAAAGAAAATGGAGCGAAAGTTGAAAAGCGTTCAAAGAAACAAGGAGAGGTCGATGCTTGCAATTATACTGCGCGGTAAAAAGTGCAACGTTTGGATCAGAACGTGCAAGTTCTAAGGCACCGTGGCCTTGGGAAGGATGACGAACGGTAGTCGAGATCAATGGTTCTTATAACCTTTACTGCAGCCTTGCACCCCTTTGGTTCTCAATCGTAAAAAAATATTTCATGTTAATACATACGTCGGTTTGAAACAAAGCAGGTGTACTTACGTGCCCGTATTTAATTTGTCTTTCGATTATTTACCTTCTAAAAAAAAATCTGCCCATGTCTCGCACCCCCAGAAAGGGGATTGCGTGCACCTCAGGTTAAGAACCACTGGTCTAGATGAACGACAGAGTGGCAGTCCAGGAGAGGCTTGTCGTTATGCGGAAGAGGATGATCAGTGCAGAGGTGGAGCGGCAGGAGTAGTTCGTGTGCGCAGGAACCAGGTGGATTGTTGCGTCCAACCAGGGAAGTACATCATCGGGCATGACCTTTTTTTTAGGATACGTGTAACAAAATGACGTACAATCTGTACAATGGTGTTTACCTATTTACTTGTACTTATTTGGATGCTGTGAAGCCTGAAAAGTACGTGTTTTTTTAGCGGTTTAATGTGATTGGTTGCCTAACAGAATCAAACACGTGGCACTGTTTCGATAACGCAACATCGTTGCAGCATCGTTACACCCGGCTTCTGGCCCCACGCTCCACGCACAAGTCTTAAACGTGTCGGACAAGCTTCTCCGTTACGCGTGTAAATTGGACGAGTGCCTGCGTTACGTCTGTTGATTTGGTGATGTGGGAAAACACAACGGGAGTGCAGGTGAGACCTCAAATCTGGCTGTCCCTTTGGTAGCAACAGTACTTTCTCATGGGGTAGACATGGAGTTAAAATAGGTGATTTTTGTTAGACCTCAGAATAAATGGTCCCAAACCTGGATTCCCCCCCCCCCCCCCCCGACTATGCCGTTGGCATTGCAGATATGCATTTTTTAAAATTGCATATTGTACAAATAGATGTGTGTGTGGAAACAATCCTAGTCGGAACATATCACCGGTTATGGATTTGTATACATTTATATATGGCAGTTTGACGGTGTACTTTGACATAAGCAATTGCTAGTTTTTATGCCTCTTCTTACAGCACCATAGACTTGCATCTTATACCAGACATAAAATTTGCAGACAGTTCAAAGACAGGGTTTTCACATCAATATCCTTGTTGCCCAGCAGACAATTTAAAGTCAATACCAAATAATTATACTCATTTACTTTCAACTACAGCATAAGCATTGAGAAATGTAGCTTATGATTGACTTCTCATGAACCATATGGCTGTGAATAACAGTGTTTTGCTTTGGAATTTATAAAGTTTCACATGTGTTGGTTTTGCCTGTTCTTTTGGTAAGCTTTAAGATTACCACCTGTTTCGTACACTTTCCTTTGTCTGAGATGTGTCCCAGTTTTTCTATTTATAGAGCTCCAAGTAATTATAGTTTTACGTGGGTTAGATCCGTGCCAGAGTTTATTTGTCCCTGCAAGATGAACCTAGTGACCCGAGTTTGATTCTCAGCTATATATGTATGTTGAACCCCTTTCGCATCGTATGCAGCCAGCCATGCTAACATCAGCGGCAAGTGATATCTGTACTGGATCTGGGTTCCCACAGTTTCAGTTTCATTTATTTGGAATAACCCTGTGAGCCATTGGGCTCTTGATTCGGGTGCAACCGCAACAAACAATAAAATTCCAAGATAAATTTAAAATTTACCGTACGCAAATTGAAACATCCCCTACAAAAATAATAAAATCTTCCAGTAAAAGCACCATTTTGTTTATGCTGCGTACAAAAATGTGCAAAAAATCTCCAATGTGTTGATCATGGGGGGGTTTTTGACCATACTTCACCTGGCAGCAGTCTGTAATGGTGAAGGGGAGCGCTCAGGACCCAAGAACACTTTGTTATGTCACCCAGATCGTCGTGCAGTGCGCTACCACCCCACTCCAAGCAGAGTATGTTCCAAGTTACCGCATCGTTCGCTTTCAAATGTGCTTCTGTGGCCATCTAGAACTCTCTTCCTTTCCAATATTAGGAAGCCACTGGAGCTTGGGCACTTTTAAACCATCTAGATTTAAAAGTAATTTATTTTGAACTGCTTTTTGTGTTGGGTTTCTTGTCCTTCCCCCCTGCACATCTGATTATAAGTTCAACATACATACAAGTCAAAATTAAGTATTTAGGTGATTCTTATCTCATGACAAGGACAAGTTTATCTGTAGGACATCCGCTCTTGACCGGCCTGCCCCGTGGTACTCATGTTATCGACCCTGGAATGATGATGGGCTGAGTTAACCCCCCAACCAGGATTTGAACTTGCGACTTTGTGAATGGGAGCCACTCACTCTACCGTTGAGAGTATGTCGGTCAATATTATTTGCCACTGTTTTTTAGCTCTGCAAAATTGTGACATTGTATCATTCTATTGTGTCATTTGAAGCAAACAAAATACTGTAATTTACACCTTTTTAAACCACCTCTTGATAGATGATCGCAAGTGCTGCGGGTATTTTTGCAGCATATGAATGATTTCACATCATAGTTTCGGAAATTACAAGCCACGTGCTGTTATCCAGATGGCCACAATAAAACATGTAAAAAAACATCTGGGCGCGCGGGACATGACATTTGCAACAAAACAAATCATTGAACAGTCGAGAAGCTTAATTTGTTTTTTTGGTTAACACCGATATATTCCGTTTCCAGAATGGGGCTTGTTTTCACCGGGGAAATTGCACAACATCGATTACGGGCGGTGGTGGTGGCACACGTGGCCTGTCATCCAGCACCATTGTGGGGAGGGTTGGTGGATCGCACAAGTGTTGTGAAATTCCCCTCCCGTGGGTGCCATAGCCTGGCTGGCCAAGAAGAGGCAGTACAGCAAGTGGAGTAATCGCCACTGGTTTCCATCTCTCTGGGGATTGAGTGTTGCCCCCTTGCGTGCGTGCATTTTCTCCGAGTTCTCCAGTTTCATCCCACACGTGTATATACACTCAACAGTTGACTGGAAACATCTTAACCCTTTCCCATTCCGATGACATACAAGGCCATGCGGGAGGGCGTGTGGCATAGTTTGGCACCAGCTATCCTAGAGGGCGGTCGTCCTTCTACGGTTCTCTGCGGTGAATACAATGTCTTTAGAAAGAACAGCACTATGCCTCTCTTTCTATAGCGAAAACACATCTTTTTTAGAACTGCCTTTTGTGTATAGTTTGTCCCCCCCACCCGCACCTCCGATTAGCACGGTTGGCTACGTACGGTGCAAAATAATTTCAACATACATACGAATAAATTTACTCTAACTGCTTGTGCAGATGTCTCGGAATGGGAAGGGGTTAACAATGCAAACCCAATACAGACCCTTCTCCCTCCACCCCCTTAAAAACATTCTTGTGACTCGGTGTGGCTTTCCTGGATTAAATAAGTACATTTTTACATTTCATATTATTGTTGTTGGTATTTTTTTGGTAAACATTCCACAAAGCTTAGAAACATGGAAAGTCATGATGGTATCTTTGTTCTTTTCAAAATACACTTTCATTGGTAAACATTGTGGCAAGTCACTAGCAATATTTACAAAAAAAAGTTACTTGACTGAAATTTTACTTTGATGGCCAATGGGAATAAATCTTCCAATCATATTTGTTCTCAATTTTAATTGATAGAACATTTCTGTTAAGGCTGTTTTTTTTTGTATCGGGTATTTTGTTGTTCATCTACTAACAGTGTCGCTATTTACCTTTTGACAACTTATGCTTTTTTGAGCGATAAATAGGAAGATTTTTTTTCCGGCAATGACTCCAAAGCCCTACTGACCTGATAAATGGCAATGCGAGCACAGATAAGGTATGAATAATTCAACATAATCGCTTTGTTGTACATTATTTATAACCATCTCTTTTCATTGCTTGTATTTTTATTCGGATTTTAAAAAATTTACCCAATTGTGATCCGTGTTAATGTTTAGTTTTATTGAAGTAGACAATAAGACCCCGTTGCTCGATGGCCCTAACCTCATCGGCTACTGCAGCACACCTTCACCACATATCTTTGGGGGCTGCGTGATTCACCCTCCTTCTAGTCCACTCCCTAGGAGCATCAAAATGACCTCCCGTGTGCAGCAAAGGGCAGTTCCTGTGGTTTGTTGAAAATGTTGGCTATTGTATGCTCTTTTAAAAATACGCTTTGAAATGTTTCTTTGACAGGCATAATTATGCCTTTTATGCGCACACTCGGCAGGAATTCTAATTGTGCTTCTGTGTTTTGCTGTCCAATAGAAAACTAAAACCTTTTTTTGTCGTAGAAGCCGAGGGTTATAACGTCACATACGTGTAGTGTACGAAGTGTACAATACTTGGTATAGCCACTGGAGGGCCTTGGTCTGGATACGTTTAAACGACCCTATTTTTCATGACTGTCATGTCGAGATTTCAGCTCAGTGTTACATTCCCATTCGCGTGAAATCGTACGTTTTAAGCATTTTAAAGCAATACTTCTGAATACACGTGCATTTATCGTGCAGCGCGTTGGTTAGCTGCACGGCTAGTTATCTGGGTTATCGTCACTGTCAGCTTGCATGTGGTCAATATTTTAAACGCCACCTCTATCTGTCGATGGAGTTTATCACCAGTTGTATGTAATATTTAGCTGTCGTCAGTATGAAATAAACCACCCCCTCACTATAACCATGCGTAGTTTACCGAGCTCAACCACTGCAGACTGTAGTTTAACTCCCATTCAGACTGTTTATGATGCTCTTTCTATGCATGGTGCAACATTTATTGCTGGGTTTACCAATGACAGCAAAGCAAAAAGGGTTAAATTGATATACTGCACTCCGTGAAATAATGCACTCTATTTACACAGTGATTATGTAGATGTGGGAGTGGCGGCACAGTGCTTATGAACCTCACAACCTGACTTCAGTTCCAGGCCACGGTTAACATATGTCAGACGCGATGCGTGAACTGGTCTTGGGTCCCTTCCTTCCTTCGTACGTATGATGTAGCCGACCGTGCTAATCGGAGATCAGCTGGCGACTGATCAGCGTCGTGAAATATAGCCAAACAAATATCTGAAGACGAGACGTCATGGCTGGTCCTTCATCCAGCATACATAATATAATTTGTACGTTGATGCTGTTTTGTGTTACCATGTGGACTTGTCCAGTCGCTCGACGGTGTGCTCATATTAAAGCAACCGTGGGCGTGGAGGCGGTCGGCAGCTCCCGTAGCAAGGACAGCCGGTTCAGCGGGGACAATGAGAGGTGCAGTTTTTATTGGACGCTGGAATCATGAGAGGGCCCGACTGTGCTTGGGGAAAATGCTGCCATGTGATCGCAGTTAGAGGACACCTTCTTCCTGCGCCCCCCCCCCCCCCCGTTGCCGTAACGTTTCGGAATCCGGTCGCGACTGTTACCGGTCGGCAATGCTTTATTCTCGGCCATGCCGTCGATCTCCTCCCACGAGACCCGTCTCGTCGGCAAGCGGCGGCAGGGTTTTTGGTGGAGGATAAAGACTCGTAGGAGAATTGCGCAGTGCGTTTTGACGACACTGTTCCGATGTGAACTATTAATGAAGTCGTGAATTGAAGATGGTTTGTTTAACCGTTGTGAACTCAAGTAAAGAGGAACAATGGCTGCAGCTTTATTTATTTATGTTGTGAGACTGCATGATGATTGATTCATCATTCCACAATTTAGGCACGTGTCATTTCTTTGTGATCATTTGGTAAATAGGTCCACTAATTGGGATTTAACAGCAATATTACTTTAAAATATGTAATACTTAGTCCCACTTGTGTGTATCACTCGTGCAAACAAAGGGAATCTCGCACCGTCAAGTCAACCGTAGGACTTTTAACAAACCCGTTTTAGCCAACGGTGTAAGGCTTTGTTTATTACTAACTAGCTTTCCTACCCGGCTTCGCCCGGGACTTGGATTCACCACGCCCGGCCGCCTTTGTCTCCCCAGTGGCGATGTTCACACACCAGTTACTCGTTTGAGGCTGAGTCGACCTAGGGGAGGCCCAGGACCGGTTCAAATAATCGTCACCGGTGGTGGCCGTGAGCGGGAATCGAACTCGGGTCGCCGGATTCGTAGCGCAGCGTAGCGCTAACCGCTACACTACAATGCGTTACGCTTCCACATGCGCGGGTCACGTGACAGATGTGACGTCACAGCTCACTTGCTGTGCAAAAAATATATGCATTATTGAGCTCCCCCCCCCCCCCACACAAAAGTATATTTTTATCATTTTTGCATGGTGTACAGTCTGGAAAGTACCCACATGGCAAATTTCAAGTTTGCTGCATGTCGGGAAGTACGCTAAACATTTTGAACAGACATACACAATCACAACTTTGCCTTTTATATATATGGAGATTACGAATACTCCCAATGTTTCTTAATAAATTAGTTTCTCTATGTTTTTTAAAGTGAACCTTTATGGAATGTATTAGTTGTACACCGCGCATACATTTAATCTCATGTGTAGTCAGTTTTTTATTTGTTTATGTTAATTAGTGCAATCCCGAGCTGCCAGTGTGGTCCCTACATTAATGACAGTATTAAGAAAGGAGTTGTTTACACCATTGGAACCTCATTTGCCAGTAAAAAATATGATAATTGTTTTTTTACCCTTCTATCTGGCAACAAAACTGAAACCTTTTTATGTTGCCAGATAGAAGGGTAAAAAAACTATTATATTTTTTACTGGCAAATGAGGTTCCAATGGTGTAAATGCTTACCCCGAGCTCTCATACTCTGATGGTGCATTGTCTTTGAGTTGTGCGCCTTTTGGCGTCATCTGGTCAAACCCATGTGAGACTAGGCTCTAAGGAAAGCTGTCTCGGGTGTGGACCAATCAACTTCAAGGACAGTGCATACATTATCAGAGTTATGTTTTTTGTTTGCATATTGACTGCAGGTATTGTGGTCTATGCAAACGTGACTCCTTGTAAAAAAAAGGTGTTAGTTTTGTTGCCAGATAGAAGGGTAAAAAAACAATTATCAAAGGAGTTGTTTCGATTTAAAGCTTTCGTGACTGCAGGGATTCATCTTCTTGGTTCTTTCGGTAAAGTCACGTAGAAGGGAAGTAATAAAATAATAAAAAATAATAATAATAA
>CM025633.2:4206064-4226660 GCA_014621495.2 Entosphenus tridentatus
CACTACATTACTATACACTACATCATACACTACATTACTATCCACTACACTATACACTACACCATACACTACACGATACACTACATTACTATCCACTACGCGATACACTACACTATACACTACATCATACACTAGATTACTATACACAACACTATACACTACATCATACACTAGATTACTATACACTACACTATACACTACATTACTATACACTACACGATACACTACACTATACACTACATCATACACTACATTACTATCCACTACACGATACACTACACTATACACTACATCATACACTACATTACTATACACTATATCATACACTAAATTACTATACACTACACGTTACTATACACAGACCAGCCGAGCGACAGAGTCCCGCCAGCGTGTCCTGGGCCGGTCCCGGGTTCTTCGCCCAGTGGGACGTTGCTGCCCGGTAGAGTTCGAGGGGGGGCAGTCTACGGGGGGGGGGCCCATCCTGACCGGGTGCCCGAACCACCTCAACCGGCTCCTCTCGATCCGTAGGAGCAGCAGCGGCTCGACCCCCGAGGCTCTCACGGATTCACGAGCTCCTCAACCCGATCACGGAGAGCGATGAGGCCCGGTAACCCTGCGGATAAACCTCATTTCGGCCCCTTGTACCCGCCAATCTCATCATCTCGCCCATTACCCAAAGCTCATGGACATCGTCGGTGACGGTGGGAAACACCGATGGACCTGTAAACCGCGAGCTTCGTTCGAGAACTCGGCTCCCGATCTCCCGCTGCCGCTCTCAGTCACTCGTGCAAGACACCCCGAGGTACAGGGGGATCTTTGTTTTCTATATTCCATGTGATCAACGGCCGTGGGTTCATCATGGGACCTCCTTTGCCAGTACCAAGATATACTAATAGGGGTTTCCCCGTTTTTCTGGCAACAAAACTGACACCTTTTGCAATGAATCGTGTTTACAATAACCACAATACTTGCAGTCAAACGCAAACAAAAAAAATACTCTGATATTTTTATTAATTTTTTACCTACGTGACTTTACCGAAAAAACTAAGAGTATGAATCCTTGCAGTCACGAAAGCTTCAAATCTAGAAACAATACTCTGATAATTTATGCATTGTCCTTGAAACTGATTGGTCCACACCAGAGACAGCTTTTATTAGAGCCTAGTCTCATGGTGTTCGACCAGATGACGCCAAAAGTCAGTGGGGTTATTTACGTTTAAACTAAAGAGGGGGGGGTTGGGGTGGTTGTGACAAATGGAGTTTGGCCAGAATATGTCATGAACACCCTTTCTACCTGTCGCCTCCAGCATAAGTACAAGCTTGAGTGTTTTCACCGTCGTATTTGGTAGAACCCAGTGGGTTCCGGCAGGCGAGGCTGCATTGGCTGCGTCATGTATCCCGTATGCCCCCCCCCCTCCCCCCGCATGCCCAGCCACCGCATGACCAAGCAGATTCTGTTGGGTGGGATAGAGGGGGGGGCTAAATGGGCGTGGCACGGGCTGGAGAAGAGATGGACTGATTCACACTTGCAGATGACCGGTACCAACGGTGTCAGGGTCGGCCTCTGTGGAGGAGGCTCGCAGAAGGACACGACTGGGCACTTTCGAGGTAGTCGCCCTCCCAAACAACAGAGGAGGGCAGAGGAGCGATGCCCACAACAATGACGGGAGTGCCGGGCGGATAAAATAAAGCAACTTGGCACAGTGGGGAGCACGGGTGGTACATGTGCCAATCATCAGTCGACCCATGGCACCTGGGTCTGTCCCGTGATCTGCCAGCAGCAAGCCTCAAGGTGCACCTAGCCTGGCACGAGCGCCGTGGTGACGTCACCGCCACTTCGTGGTTGTCATTTCCGAGATTAATTTCCTGCACCCATGTACCCCTTGGCATGTGTGAGGATATTCTCCCTGGGACTTGCTACCACACTGCATAGAATACAGAAATGTTGAGTCACTTTCCTACCATTTCTGATGCAGAAGTAATCGCAGTGCCTTCGTTTCACTTTTGATCACAACTCAAAGCCATGCAATGTCTGGTTTCTTAGACTTTGGAGGGTCAATATAAAGTGTTTCTTTTTTAACAGATACAAGAGTAATTGGTTAGAGTCAACGTCGGTCTGGTAAACTTTGAGCATTAAATTACAGCATTCGGGTTAAACACTCCCCGGCCTTGAATGTTAATGCCGTTCCATCAGCTGCCGTACACCGTCAACAAATCACAGCTCTACAGAATTAGCAAAAGTATGCGCCTTTGTGATCCGTCATATGCCGATGTCAATTCTCTTGAGTGCTACAGCATCTCGCGAAAACCCCGAAATTAATCTGCCTTTCATTAAGTTGTCCAATTAAATACAATATAATAATGACTTCAATGAAAGCGTCAAAATTATGTCTCGGAGCCACTGGGCCCCAGAAAATTCAGGACCCGACAGTGACGCGGCCTCGTGAACGATTCAAATTGGGCGTCAATCAAGACTGGGTTTCACAAATGCCGTTTGTTTGTGGTGCACCGTGGTGTATGTCATGGGGGTTCTTTGACCATACTTCACCACGCTGGTCAATGTGTGTTGGTGAAGGGAGGTGGGTGGGGCCCCTAGGTCGACTCAGCCTCAAATGAGTACCTGGTAAGGTATGTAAACATCGCCACTCGGGAGACAAAAGCGGCCGAGCGTGGTGCTGGCCACTCACCCCCCTCGTGCGCCGTTCCGGCCTTCAAATGTACTCGCTAGCAGCACTTGCCCCTACAGTCTGTTTAGGCTTTACGGGGGATCTTTGTCCCACGCAATGTTGAGAGCGGTGGTGCAGCGGTTAGCGTGCTGCGCTACGAACCCGGTGACCCAAGTTCAATTCCCGCTCACGGTCAACACCAGTGCAATTATCTGAACCGTTCCTGATCGACTCGGCTTCAAAGGAGTACCTGGTGCAGTGTGTAAACATCGCCAGTAGGGAGACAAAGGCGTGGTGCTCGTCACCCATTGCCTCGTGTGCCGTGTCGGCCTTCATAGGTGTTCGCTAACAGCACTTGCCCCTACGGTCTGTGAAGGCTATAGGCGGGATCTTTGTCTTGTCTTGCCCCACGAAATGTCGAAAAGTGTTGGTTCGAGTTGGTAACTTTTTTTGCACAAATGGGCCAAAAACTCATTCGCTTAGAAAATAATGTGCATGCTGAACGTCAAGAAAAACACGAAACGCTTTTACCCGCATTTTTTAAAATTATGTATGACAGATCTATTATGCTGGATTTCCCCCCCAAAGTGGGCTGAAATTTGTTTCCAAATGTTGTACACGTTTGAGGTTTAAAGTGTGGTCAATCGTTGGCCATTTGTCACGACGCAAATGATCACACGGTACATTTCATATCCTAGAATTGTTTGCATTTTAAAACAATTGTCATTGTTGCTCAAAGTGGTTGAAAACGTATTGAAATCATGTTCTGATAAATACTTAAAATTTTTAAATGTGTACGTGCTAAAATTTTTAAAATATCAATTGAAACTTTAAATCTTAAAATTTAGTTTTTAATTTAAATAAAAATGGCAAAACTATTCTAACCCTAAATTGCTTTTGGCAAAAGATAGGGGGAAATTTTTATCACCTGCTTTTATTAAAAGGTAGAAATATATATTTAGCATCTGCATACTTCAAGTGTAAATTATGTGATGTACATTATTACAATGCGAAAGTTTTTTTTATGGGAGACTCACTGCCCTGTTTTTTGTGTCTGGGGGAAAAAATACCTGCGATTTAACAGACTACAAATTAAAATTATTAGCAATAACAGAAAATGTAGTATGCTAAATTTCTCAATGGAAATTTTTTTACATCCTAACTTCTCTTGTAAACCTTACTGACTCCCCCTCACTTGCAAATTCCAGATTATCCAAAATGCTTCTCCCCGTAACAGCCATGGACGAGATGGCGTCACGCCAATCGCTGGCTTGAGATTTGCAAGAGAAAAATGTATCACCTCGTTTGTTGAAAAAATGTGGAAATACAATGGAAATAATAAACGAAATGACATTCTCTGTAAAAATAAATTATCTCGATAAAATGAAACAAAAAACTGCAGAGAATTAATTTAAATTTTTTTGGCAAAAAATCTCAATAATGAATCTGTTCAGGCTCTTAAGCAAAAACAATATTAGAAGATACAAATTTAAGATGCAAAAATGTGCATGGAAAAAATGCCATGCATCTGTCATTCATGGGCAAATGCGGACAAAAGTGTTTTTCTCTGAATAAAATTAAAATATAAACGTTGGTAATTATATTTGTGCAAGTTAAGATGCCAAACAAAAATAATGAAAAAAAAATCACGTTTGCCAACAATAAATTATCAGATAATCATTGTAACCAATATATGAAATCGGCGTGACGAAAATATTGCAAACGATGAGAAAATACACATTCAGGATGTAATATTTGTTGTCAACAATTTCACGTAAACATTGCTTTAACGTCAATGTGTTTTTTGTTGACGTTGTAAATCAAAGTGAGCATCTGTGAAGACGAGCCGAATAAAATAAACAACCGTCACTAGGCGGAGCGGAAACATCGTGAAGAACGGGTCAAGAGAAACAACAAAAAGATTAATGGACACGGTCACATTCATGGCGACTTACGATGCTCGAACCCCATCAGCTGCCCTCATTACGGCTGTGAGTGTTTTCCGTCGGGGCGTCGTGCTGATGGGCTGAGAGAGGCTCCTTGGAACCTGGGGCATTGCCCTCTCTCTGGGTTTTGCAGCTGCACCACTCTACTTATCTATAAGACACATTTAAAAAAAATGTTTAACCAGGTAAGGCCCACTGACCTATATAGCTTTTTTTTTTCCTCCAGAAGCGACCTATCACAAATGAAAGCTCAACGAAGTGGTTTATCACGTGGAAATTTAAAGCAGCCAAATAGTGTAAACGCGTGATGTTGATTATAAGTGTGTAGGAGGAAACCCGGAGAAACCCGGAGAAAAATCCAAGCGAACCTTGGGGGGAGAGACACGCAAACTCCAAATATACAGCAGCAGGCGGTGACGGTCGGGATCGAACCCACGACCTCCTGTACACCAGGCGAGGTGGTTAACATCTCGCCACCGTGGCTCCATGAATATAGATGCGCATGTGACCTTTGCAGTTGTCGTACTTAATAACACCAGGGAAGCTATTGCGGAATGGAGACAGGAATAAGAACACTACGATAAAGGGGCTGCATTCGGCGGGCACTTAAATGCCACGGCATCTCAAAGCGCGGTATATATATATATTTTTTAAATCCGTACGCAAACCCACGGGGATTGCATTCTTTCGTTAAACGGGACGAGTACTTTTGCCAATAACCTCTGGGAACACGGCAGCATTTGTTTAGCTCCTTTCCCGACGAGACCCAGGAAGTGGAAACCAGTCCACGAATACATTCTATGAGCTAGGAATGGCAGCAGGCTCGTGGCATATATATTTAGGGTTTTATTTTTTTTATTTACGCGGCGACGTTGAATGTAATTGTGATCATTCGCGGTGTTTAAATCACCAAACCCACAATCTTCTCTGCTTGGGGAGGGGGCATAGGAGACAGAATTGTGGCAGGCACCTTCCCTGCCCCCTCCACGTGCTGTCACCATGAGGCTGTCGCCACGTCCGGGAGAGCGCTCCGTGGCATCGCGATGGAGTTGGTGACAGGACCCCAGGGATATCATCCCCGCGAACATCGATGCAGCATCGGCCTGCCTGGGGGAGTCCCCCTCCCCTCCATATGTGGGCACGAGGTTCGCTCATGTGTACCTGGACTTAAGACACACTTTAGATTTGTATATATGATGACAATAACACCAAACCGGGCACATTTTCTGTTTGTTTCCCAAAGAAGTTAATGTGTGTATGTATCTTGAACTTCTTTTGCACCGTACGTAGCCAACCGCGCTAATCAGAGGTGCGGGAGGACAACTAAACACAAACATACTCTTTGGTTTATGAGACCTCCTTTGCCAGTAGCAAGATATAGTAATAGGTTTTTACCCTTTTAACTGGCAACGAGTGTTGTGGTTAATGCAAACATGATCCCTTGTATAAAGGTGTCAGTTTTGTTGCCAGTTAAAATGGTAAAAACCTATTCCTATATCTTGCTACTGGCAAAGGAGGTCTCAATGTAAATGCTTACCCCGAGCTCTCAATACTATGATGGTGCGTTGTCTTTGAGTTGTGCGCCTTTTGGCGTTATCTGGTCCAACACCATGTGAGACTAGGCTCTAAGGAAAGCTGTCTCGGGTGTGGACCAATCAATTTCAAGGACAGTGCATTCATTATCAGAGTTGTGTTTTTTGTTTGCATTTTGACCGCAAGTGTTGTGGTTAATGCAAACATGATCCCTTGTATAAAGGTGTCAATTTTGTTGCCAGTTAAAAGGGTCAAAACCTATTACGACTAAGACTCTTTGGTTCTTTCGGTAAAGTCACGTAGGCAGAAAATACATGACGACGTTTCGATCGCAACACAAGCAATCGTCATCAGGTGAGACAAACACAGCAGCGAGAAGTGCCGAGGCCTCTTTCATTCTCTTCCATTCCTTCCATTCCTTCCTTGCCCCGAGCTGCTCCTGCCACAGGGGTGGAGCACCAACTCCGTGACGTCGCCCGACCCCCATCTCTTTCAGCAGTGTTCCCTCTGCATCTCTGCCCCCCCACCTCCTCCTCCTCACAGTCTTTACTCCGTCGTTCGCTTTGTCTCTCGTTGTGCTGCCCATTTCCACTCCCTGCCCCCCCCCGATTTCCCTTGCTTTAAAAGCAACAGCAGCGGTGACCTCGTCCACTCCCCCCCCCCTCGTTATTTAACACATTCCTGCGGAGGGAGCTGGTAGGAACGTTGGGTTGCTCGGTCAATGGCCAGGGTCAACGGCGGCGTGGTGTATACCGCAAATATGGCCGACTGTGAGGGCGGGCACAAGCCGGCGTGAGTAGGTTAAACGTTGAGTTTTATAAGGGCACCACGGGGTGACCAGCTCCTCCTCACCCAGCCCCACCCCACCCGGCCCCACCCTCCCCTCCCCAACCAGCCCCTTCCCACCCTCCCCTACCAGTCCCTCCCTCCCCACCCAGCCCCTCCCTGCACGACGGACGGACACAATAATCCCCTGTGGGCTGGTGTAACCAAGAGGTTTCCTACCAGTATAAATTCCTTCACCGGTCTCTTCGACAGACTGCTCGTAGATTTCTTTCCGCAGTTCGCACGCCTTTCAACGCTCCTCCAAAAATTATCGGTGAAACTTGCGATTCAATTTTTTGTTCTTGTTGTTGTCAGGTTTATTTGTGTATATATATATTTTTGTAATTTACGAGCGACATCAAGCGACGACGCATCGTGCAAGATGCCCCCGCGTGACGAACCGAGCCACCTGGTTGGAGCGAAATGTGCAAAACTTGCTCACGTCTCCCCTCGGACGCGGCGTCACCGTGTGACCCACGGCTCAACAACGTCACTCCCGAGTCGGCGATTGATGCGGCGGACAGCAACACGTGGGGAGCGGCTTACACCCAAATGTAGTTTTCCCCTCCCTGCAGCGACGGCGATTTTGCTCCACGAGTTGACCTCAAGGATGGGTATCTGTTCGGCAAGCCGGACTCTGTTGACGACACCCTGAATGTTGAAACTCAAAAGAAAAGAACGCGCTGCTGGATAATATTGGCCAACTGCTGACTCCTGTCAACCCAAATCATTTGCTCGACAAGCCTGACGGATTCTGGAGCAGATTCACACCCTGCGAGTCTCATCAGCACAGCCGGCTTGCCGAAACAAATCGAGATGGATGTTGTCGTTTTTGGCAAGCCAAGACCGCAGTCCGGTGGACTAAAGCACCGTGGGGTTTGACGTGCAGAGACATTAACGGGGTTCTGCCGATACTTTTACGTGAGCGGTGAAACGAGTGAACGAACGCGCGTTGGGAAACGCGGACAAGACCCCACGATGCACCGCGGTAGGCAGCGTCCTCCACTCGACCAAAACTTTGTGACGATGTCACCGAGAACGCGCGCGCGCGCGCACGTGGGTGGGTACGTGGGAACGCGCGCGCGCGCACGCACGTGGGCGGGCACGTGGGCACGCGCGCGCACGCACGCGCGCGGTGGTAGAGGTGGTGGTGGTGGTCAGGCCCATTCAGGTCGACGGCAAACAAAAAAATCGTGTCGGATCTCGACAAAGAAAGAAAAAAATGTAAAGTTGGCAACGTAAACAAACGAACGAAGAACAAAAGAACCAAACCCCCCACCCCTCCCCCCTCTTGCCGCCGCACCGCCGTTCCGCATCACAGTTTGTACGCGTGATTGTTTTGCGCTACGCGTTGTGGCCCACATTCCGAAAATTCTGGAGCAAGCGACATGAAGGCACGTACCAATTGGGCAGGCAGACATCCTGGGCTGGGAATAAAAGCAAGATCGGCAAATGTGAGTTTTTTTTTTAAGGCAATGCAAGTACAGACAATAAATATACGCAACGCATGTATTTAGTTCAACATCAAATGTAACTTCTTTGGACTGAGATGCATATAATGGGCGAGGGAGCCCGCCGGCTCGTTTGACGACGAAGCAATGCAACCACCAGCAGTTGTTCAGCTAAGAACTCTCGTACCGTGCTTGCAGTACCGCGATAACAAATCAGGAATGCGATACACTTACAAGACCCCCAACAAGCCTGACCGCGCCCCCCCCCCCCTTAACACCATCGGGCCGAGCTCTATCCACCGCTGAATGAAGCCTTTCCCCGTCGACTTGCGGCTTCACGACGCACTTGACGGCTCCTGGGGCCTGAGTCTCGACCCACCGACCCGTCGTCGCTTAGAGCGACGGCGTCCTTCCCGAGCCCCACTCATTTGTCTAAAGAGTCAATATTATTAAAATATTGTTTTGACTCTCAAGGAAAAAAAACTCCCCCGCCCGCCCGCCCGCACCTCGGATTAGCACGGTTGTGTTGTCAACGTACGTACAACTTGTAGATGTTCTCCGAATCGCGCGTCCCTCTTTCTCTGAATGCAAATGCAAGCAACGCGTAACCCCTCCGCGCGTCTCTGGATAATTTTCAGCTTTAGTTCCACTTCCTTTGTCAATAACCACGTTTGTGATCCGTGCCATGATGGCAGACGAATATCTTACCGATTAAATACTTTCTGCATTCGGCAAATCGGTTGTGTTGTTTTTGATTAAGCAAGTTCAGTTTTCCCAAAAGCACTCCAACCTGCTCTCGTCGTTTTGATATTGATCCCACCGCCAAAAGTGATACATATCTTGCCGTATTGTTGTGTCCCTCCGAAGGTGTTTTATTTGTTCAGCTTGCGACAAGCGACTGGCCGTAACTTTCCCTTTGGCCCGTATTTATTACCATCTCCAGCCCCACGTTGTAACTTGTTGTTGTTCTTCATTCATTACCTGGGGTTCCGTCTCATCGGTTGTTACAGTGACGACGTCGTCATCGAATCCGAGATGGTTGACACCTCCACCTGTGCTCGTGGATTGGTGTCTCTGGTCCAATTGTTGGAAAATAAATGTAAAATTTGCTGCGGTGAGCCTTGCTGAGAGAATTACCTGCTTTGCCCGACTCCACTTCTGCTTTGCATTTTCTTAATAAAATTGTCTAGCATCCGATTGATAGCATATGATTGATAGTTTCTGATCGATCGGGAGAGAAACCTTGGCCAAACCCAGCCTGGTCACGTGCTTGCTTTGCCTCAACACTTCCTGTTATTCGGTTCCAAATCATTGATTTGAGTACTATTTGCGTACTGAGACCATGTACATGGGCACATACATGCGCACACACGCACACCGCCAATGATTTGAAACACGAGAGACAACGTAAGCTTGCAGGCGTTCCTTTACATCTTCCCAACACCCTTTTTGTACGGATATGAATCGGGCAGCAAGCCCTACGTCCACGTAGCTAGCCGACAGCTTCAGAGGGCAACGAGCATAAACCACCGGAGTGCATGTGGAATTGGCCCTGACCGCCCCGAGTGGCAAACAGGGCCCTGCCAGAAGGGGGGGGCAGATTGGGGGGAGGGGGGGGGGGTCACTTGGAGTCATGCCCCTCGGCAGTTACTGGGATCATCATGTGAACCCGTTTATTTAGAACTGCAACGCGAAAGACGTTCTCGGCGTGCGTGCGTGCGTGCGACATTTGAGTTTGCGGTCAAATATTTGATTTCAACGGGAAGACTTCTTGGCCGAATTTGGGAGTCCGTTGTACCCGCATAACACTTGGGACCCCACCACTTGAGCTCCGATGGCGATGGGAGCACACACGAAGGCGGCCGACAGTGCAGTCTGGGACTGTGACACGGCGTGCCGCTGTTGGATGAGGCACTCTCCCCCATGCCGTCTAAGTCACGCTTCACCAAGCCAGCCAGCGTGGGTTGGCGAAGGGGGAGCATAGACGGGGAGCGTAGAAGTACTGTACAGCAAAACACTCGATTTTGCTGCACTGGCCTTCTGGTGCCCATTACGGAGTGCAGCAGCCCGTAGCAACTTGGCGTGCACGGCAGTCGCCCTTCCAAGCGTTGTCCAGGCTCGATTTCTGCTTAGCTTCCGAGATCCGGCACATTCCGGGCGATTTTATCACGGGGCATGGGATTGGTAAGACCTATTAAGCAGGGCTTGTTAGGGTCATTTCCTACACTTGGGTTAGAGGCCCGGCCTCACCGACTGGGTCTGTTGACGCGACCTCACACAACACTAATGACACAGAAACAAAGCGCGCAACAGAGCGTATTGTACTTTCAAAGCACCTAACACGTGCTATATTACACTGACAGTTAAGGCATTCCCTTACAACATCCCGACAGCAGGAATAACAATTCCCCGAAGCATTAAAAGGAACCTGTTGCAAGCAATAAAAGTATTAAAATATTGCGAGAAAAGCGGTAATGGTTATTATACAATGTGCAAATACATATATATAAACGGCATTGGGCAACAACGAAAAATGTAAACAAAAAAGTGGAATGGACAATAACATTTCGTAGATATATTCGATCTTTTGATAGAGTACTCGAGGCCACAGGAAACTGCACGGCCACGGTTACAGCAGACTGCGTGAACGAACACGATTACATTGAGCGCCGCTACCGAAATGCTAAACGTTGACTTCGCCCGTCCTTGAATAACGCCACGAAACGTCTGGAATTTTTCGTTGTTTTCTTCGCTCAATGGAACCGCTGCGCCGACAGCAAAAGCCGCGCATTTATATATTTGTAACTTTTTACTCCAATATCAAGGCAGTTGGCTTTTATAAACGCTCACCATTCTCACGCCATCACATCAGTTGCCCCGGGGTCTGGTCGACTGGGCAAGCGGCCGTTGGAACGTGCGAACGAGACGGACTTTTAGCGCCCCGTGGCCCGACGGCAGTCATGGCGGTCAGGGCCATGGCGCGCCGAATCGCCGATTAATTTAAAGCGATTTGCACAATCGTGTCGTGGGGTGAGCAAGCGGAGTCGCACATTGGGAGACTCGATTATCTGCAAGCGGGTCGGCTCATTACACGTAAACGATACGGTAATGTGGCCCTTAGGCTGACGGAAGTCGGACGAAAGTCTGCAAAACGAGACAAGAAAAACACGAAACAATACGAATACAACTGAATTGTGACAATTCATTGAATTGCTGATATGGGGCGGGGGGCGGAAATCATTGTAAGCCTGCTGGTCAGGCTGTGGGTAGTCAGGACCTAAGGCCATACAGGGGAGCGGGGCAAGTGGGGCAGTTTGCTCCGGGCCTCAGATCTGAGGAGGCCTTAGAAAGGGCCAAGGGAGGGCCTCAGAAGGGAGGCCTCATCCTGGCATTTCCCCAGGGCCTCCCATAACCTTCCTGCAGCCCGGGTCAGCAATGAGGAGCAATATGCGTTCCCTGTAAAGCGGTCGGGGAAGGAAAGCCCACAGACATTTGCAGGATTATAAAAACATCGAGAAACGGCCTCAATCAGTGTAACAGCAAAATGAAACGCGCATCTAAACAAAGACTGTAAGTAAAAAAAAAGCCCCAAAAATGCACTTGATCATTGGCTACAACGCAACTGCAATAAATCTTAAGTCCCTTTGAATTGCCTTGCGAACGACGTCGGCTTGCGACAGGGGGTAAAGCGAGGTGTATACGACCGCAACAGTTTGCCGTTGCCATTTGCTCCATGCGCCGAGAGTTTCTTCACGAAATTCAGTTCCTGAAGAAGCTCGCAGCACGCGGAGGGAAACGTCGGACATCGTGCCGAACAACGACACGGTGCGACCCGAGCGCACGCGCACGTCGGAGAGCTGTTAAGAGCGAGGGTTTACCCACAATGCAACCCACGGCCGCCCTCCCTCTGCCCGTCCTTGCCCACGCCCCCCCCATCGCTTGCCGTGTCACCCCGGCACCCCGACGGCAGGCCTCGGGCTCACAGCATCTGCAGCATTTGCTCGGGAATGAGTCCGTTCTTGCCGTTGAGGCTGCCCTTCAGCCACCCGTCCGTCGCCGGTTGAACTGCGGGGAGGCACAACACGTCACCGTGAGAGAGGTGTACGCACGCACGCACGCCTGGCACGCACGCCTGGCACGCACGCCTGGCACGAGGGTTGCCACCTCTCTTCCTGGCTTTGCCAGGAGGACGGACACCTCTTTTTGGGACAGCTGTCCGTACGTACTGTGTGTGTGTTGAACTTCTTTCGCGTCGTACGTAGCCAACCGTGCTCATCGGTTGTGTCCATGGGAAACACAGGGTGCTTCAAATTGTTTGAAACACTTATATGGGAGTATCGGTATTGTTGAAAAATCTCAGAAGTGTTAACACTTTTTTAAAAGCACCCTGTATACAAGTCTTCCCAGTATATGAAACGTTACAGGTCCGGTTGTTTTTCTCAGTTACACATAATTCCCTCTTACTCCCAACGGTGTCCTTGTTTGGTTCGTTTCTTGCAGCTAAGGAGGTGGCAACGCTACTTAGCACTTCTCTGGGCGGTGCTACAAGTGAGGCAACCTCACAGTCGGCATTTACAATTCATTCTGCGATACGTGGAGGGTGGCGGTGGGTGTCATTTTGAAGGTCACTGTGTACGGTTCGTTTTAGCAGCAAGTCAATGGTTCGACATTCACGTGACAATAAATGCACCATCTCAGAGTGGACGGCAAAGTGAGGTTGTCCGAGAGCGCCCGACACCAGAGTGGTGCCCCCCTTTGAGCATTTCTTCCAAGTCTGTAAAAGTGGTCAAGTGACTCCTAATCTGCATTTCAGCCCTAATTGGTTGACACGCTCTGTACCGCGGCGTTAAATCCACTCGATGATTATTTTCACGATTGCCCACCATCTCTGCAGCGTCTGACATGTGCACTACGAAATCGTGGAAGTGCCCCCTCGATGGACCACGAAATGGACAGGAGTGGGGGGGCTACCCCTAAGATTCTACTGATGCATCGATGCATCCATCAATCCCTTTAGATCGATTCTTATGCTCATGATAAGGCATAAAAAATACTCAAACTTCTATGTAAACAATGTGTTGTCCTTCCCTCCACACCTCCGATGAGCACGAGTTGGCGATGCACGATGCGAAATAATTTCAACGTACATGCGCAACGCGCCATGTTATGACGATGCGCAGGAACGATACCAATAAGACCGGCAGAACGAGAGCGAGAGAGAGAGAGGTAGAATAGAAACGAGGCAACACACGAAGGAAGACAACGTGGTTGAGCACTTACTCACACGGGTTGCAGACAAAAACGCACGGGACGAAAACAATTTCTCTTCCCGAATTCACTCGTGACCTGGAGTCGTGGCAATTCTGTCTAATCGCCGTCCGCGTGCGCGCGGGGGATACACCGCCACGAGCCTGCCAGCCACGCCACGGGCCGGCGGTGACTTCCGTTGCTCAGAGGCAGGGGAATGTTTGCCGTGGTTCATAAACAACAACAAAAATCACCGCCACAAAGAAAGCACCTGCAAAAGGCGGCAAAAAAAACCACTCAACAGGTGGACAAATGTCGCCGCCACTTTGCAGGACGCTCGCTAAAAAAGATCAATCGCCGCGCGTGCGGTCGAGGTCATAGGCGTGTCAACGTTGTCGGGATAATTTTTTTTAAAATAAGATCGGTCTCTTTCAAAGCGAGCAAATTGTACGTTTCATATGAATATGTATCATTGCACGAGAGTAGCGTAATGCAATGAACCACACCCACAAGTAGCTAATTCCCTTAAACGCACCATCATGGGGTTATTGGCTGCAATCCTTCTTTGAGGGATTAAGGGCTTCACGCTGTGCGTCAATGGACAAAATTCCTCCGAAGATCAGTCGCGTCACGGCCACGTTAAAGCGTTGCAAGGTTAATGGTCAATAATGTGACCAGAAATCCCGGGATCTACCCTACTACACCTGTGTACGTACGTACACACACACACGCACAGAAGCCTCGCATATAATTCAGTGGCAAATGAACCACGCGCACCGTGCCCTGCACACAATGAGCGAGCAAGCCGTCGAGATTTCGGGCTCGCGTTTCGATTTACGAATCGATACGTTCTCTTGTGCGTCGTTATCGACTCCCCATCATCAGCAGCCACGATCTTATCCACTGCTGGATGTAAGGGCTCGCCACGTTGTTCCTGCCACCCCGGGTTTTGCAATTGCCACAATCCATACCGCCTTTGCGAGCGGGTCGCTTTTCATTGCTTCATCTCCGCGGTGGTGGCGTACTCTTGGGACGTGTCTTCCCTCCTCGGTCACCTGCCTTGCCCATCAGCCACCGTCCCTTCTGGCGATATGCCCAGCCCAAGCCGGCCTTCATCAACAACCAATACTTACGGCCTGCTGTCAATCCACCGCTGGATGACGAAGGCCTCCCATTTTGGTCGTGGGGGAACGTTGTGTGAACGTACTTCACCACGCTGGCTGCTCAGCGCGGCTTGGAGCAGGGTTGGGGGGACACCCTGGTGCGATAACACGGATTTCAACTGATGAAATCGATCCACGAACTGCTGTCTGCATACGCGATACCGCAGGGAATGTGCGGTGCGCGCCGAGACAGAAAAGGGAAATGACTTACAAGCAATGACGTTCAATTCGGAGGCTCTCTTTGATCGTCGTCGTGAGCTGCGCGGGGACCCCTCTGACCTCTTCACATTTCAACAGATCCGCCTGGCCCGGGTTCTATTTCAGCTCTGGGCACCCGCGCATCACAGGCAGTCTTCTTCCTACAATGGCATCTCCCCTTGCGGGCAGTAGTGGGGTGGGGGGTGATGGGGAAGGGGGCTGTTGACGCTCCGTGGTAGAAGAGTCATCTGCCAGCAGATGCGAGGGTGACAAGCACCATGAGTGTATGGCTGGCATAAGACCAGTTAGCGTGGCATGCTTGGCACGGGCTATGGTACACGGAATGAAACGGGGGTCCCCCGCCTGTCCGCTTCCCCCTCCCGCCCTCATCTCTTCATAGCCCGGGGCCAGAGCTCACCCCGGCCCGCAAGGCCCAGTACAGCAGCACAGCCTGCACACTCCACAGCCATGCCACCGGTGGAAATGTTTCTTCTCGCTGACAAGAGGCACGCTAGTTGGCAGACGCTTCTGTCCGAAGCTGGAGCCTGCGACGGACGACGGCCGCGCGCTTTGGTCGAGGGCCGCGCATTTCTGCCGGCAAGGCTCGCCGAGGTGCGGCGGCCTAGCCAGCCTGCGGTGGCATCGGCGTTGGGCGAGTGTTCGCTGGCGAGCGAGAGAGAGCGAGCGTGAGATCGTGATCACGTGGATGCGGGGGCGGCCCTCCCCCCCCGTCTTGGCAGCGGCCTGGCTCACGGCGTTGGCTGCCGGGTGAGCGGCGGAGCGGAGACAGCCACCACCGTACCGGTTAAACTACTAAACTATTTGGCCACAAATGATGGCTCAACAAAGTGGCTTATCGCGTGGAAATTTATAGCAGCCAAATGCAGTACTCTAAACCCATGTTGATTCTTAAAGTGGAAGGAAAAATCGGAGGACCTGGAGAAAAATCCACGCGACCACAAGAAGAGAGACACGCAAACTCTCAATATACAACAGGAGTCAGGGTCAGGATCGAACCCACGTCCTCCTGTATACCAGGCGAGGTAGTGAACATCTAGCCACCGTGGTGGGTTACACATCCCCCCCCCGAACAAAGCGGAGCGATATTTGGCTTCTTATACTTATAAATGTGAAAAAAACTCGCCCATAATGGAATAAGTTTTGTTAAGTGCAATGAATGATAGCACCTCGAATGGCTTACAGAGGCGCCATGACCCCATCACGCACAGCATATACAAATACAAAATATATTTTACAAGCGGTTCGATGGCTGTATTATAACTTCAAGAATGTATGTTAATCAATTAACAATTCATCGGTACAGTAGTTATTTAATCGCTGTTGCCTACATAAGAGACAATAAAGCATACGTCCAATTGAAATTCACTATGCTGTCAAAATGTATACCGTCATTTACATTGATGTGGGACTCGCCGATTTCACTTGTGGCTGTTTTAATGTTCGGTTAGATATTTACGCTCCGTGTAAAGTGCCAGGACCAAAGGACTAAAACCCACTGAAAATTAAGGATTCATGAAATAAAAAATGAAGATTATATTTATTGGGAAACCTATTGGCTTGTTTTTTTTTTTAGCCGTGCGCTACTTATACATTGCGCGCTCTTGGCCGGCCGTAATCTAAATTCACTCAAATGTTTTTAGCTAGTTCTTCATCGATCTGGGCGATAGTTACGACGACAACGACGAGTACTGCCTCAGTGCTCGTCTCACGGATGCTGCCCGAGGTGTTGATGGTCAGCGCGCTGCTGGACTTGCATCCCAGTGGCCAATTCGAGCTTCAGACTTGTCAGTTGGAAGAATCGTAAGGTTTCTTTAATCTACCGGTCTCTGTGCACTGTGCAGTATACGTGATTACACCACCGCAGTTAGTCGGTCGGTAGCAGTCGCGCGTGGTGGAGCAGTGTACGCGTATTCACGACTCTTCCAAATTATTTTACCAGCGTGGAAGAGTAGGCCAAAACACCCTCGAGAGTTCCCTTGAGAGGGGCGCTCTCCAGGAACTCTCCCCCTTTAGTGGAGGCCCCTCTGCCGGCAGTGACGTGAAGAGGCAATTCGCAGGGCTGGCACATTTACCTTCTACTCTGCTAGCAAACGCTGGAATCAAGCTGGAGCTGAGAGCGCCTCGCAGTCCCCCCCCCGGGGATTGGGGGGCACAGCGACCAGGGAAAAAACCCCCGGGGGGGGGGGGGGGGGGGGGCAGTCGAACGGTGCAGAAACTGCCAGAGAGTGTATCCCCCCCCCCCCCCCCCCGAGTCGGCAAGAACTCGCGTCGCCGGGGTGACACCGGGACAACACCCGCGCTGGAAACGTGCGGGGCGATGAGGAGGATGACGATGAGGATGATGACGAGGAGTAGGAGGAGGATGATGATGATGATGCACAGGCGGGCGCGAGACCTGCCAACACAAAAGGCCTCGTCGCCGTTGCCAGGGCGGATTGGAATCGACCTCGCTGCTGACGGGGCCTTTGCGACGTTTTTGACAGCGCTTCTCGGCTGACCAATTCCACGGGCAAAAGATTTTTACGGCAACTGAAGACGTTGATGCCCCAGTCGAAGGCGAAGGCGTGCAACGTCGTCTTTGTTGTTGTAGTTGTTGTGTTCCTGTGGCTTCCTTCCTCCTCAGCGCCGCATCGACTCCAAAGCGTTCGCCGGGGGGGTGAATGTGCCCGGGGTGGGGGGGAGGGAACTCGATTTTTTTGCGATGCGGTGGGTGGGGAGGGGCGAACGGGTCACTGTGACACCGCGTGGAAATGCTGCGTGGAAATGCTGCGTGGAAACCTTTACAAAACAAGCCGGGGCTCAAAAACCAAAGCGTGGAAAATGAATAGCGTCTGGTGAAAGCGGCTTGCGGCTGCACCAACCTATTAGCGGTGCGCTTTGCGAGTACAGACACACGAACTGCAAGTGCCGCCCCGCCTCCAAAGCGCACAATTCACGTGTTGCTAAATCCCCTTTTTCCTGGCTCTCAGCTGCACAATTCTGGGCAAGACATCAATCAAAATAAAAATCTCTCTGCACGGAAGAGAACGTCAACACTGGCTTGCAGTGGCCCTCTGGGGAATGGGAAGGAGCCCTCCCCCACACACCACCGCACACATTACACAACACACCGTGCAGTAGCAGGGATCGCGTGCCTATGGTGGTGCCACCCACCATGACTCATGTCACTCAGAGAAAACGGGTCACGCTTCCACTGTGACACAAAGACACCCCCCCCCCCCCCGTATAGCCTGAACAGACTTCTGGGGCAAGTGCTGTTAGCGAGCACCTATGAAGGTCTGCACGGCACACGAGGGGGGTGGGTGGCCAGCACCACGCCCGACCGCCTTTGTCTCCCCGGTGGCGATGTAAGGGAGCGGCAGCGTAGCGGTTGACGCGCTTTGCTACAAACCCGATTCCCGCTCACGGCCAACACCAGTGGGCGATTATCTGAACCGGTCCTGGGCCTCCCTTAGCTCGACTCAGCCTCAAATGAGTGCCTGGTGCAATTATCTGAACCGGTCCAGGGCCTCCCTTAGGTCGACTCAGCCTCAAATGAGTACCTGGTGCGCTGCGTAAAAAATAAACACCGCCACTGTGCCACACACACACGCACGCAACAGGCACGCAAACCGCACTTCCACGCGGCAGTCGCAGACGCTCCGGGCAACAAAGCGCGAGACAGCGGCATGTTCCGTCCTCATCTGGGGGGGGGGGGGCCCCGGCCTAAATTGGGGGGCGCCAACTGAACGCCCAGAGGAGGAAGCGGCCGCAGCTGCAGGCCGAGGCCAACCCGAGCCAGCCCCAGGCTCAGCGAGGCTCAGGGGCTGCGAGGCAGGGAGGGAGGGAGGGCAGTGCGATGGAGGGTGGGGCACAGTCGGGGGAGAAATGGTAATTTTTAAAATAATATTAGAATTATTATAATAATATGGAAATATAGTAATTATTATAATCATACAAGCACCGCCTGCATTTATTGATGTATTGCTTGGGGGCACGAGCACCCTTTGCACACCGGGGAAGTGAGCGTGCGTCAATTCTCATCTGAAACAATTCGAAGGGCACCCCCAGCGGAAGCTGTCCGTGCGGAAGAAAGGTGACTCAACACCTGGCCTGCAAGTGGGTATTAGTCTTCCAGCGGTGGCGGGGATGGGGCAATGAATGCTGCTGCTTCTGCTGTGTAATTCCCAATGGAGTGATTTGTAAGTGAAATCCAAAAAAGGATAATCACGGGGGGGGGGGGGGGGGGCGAGGGAGCAGGTGAATCGTCTCACACACACACACTCACCGTTGTGGAAGATGTCGCCTTTGCTGAAGTCCAGCACCGTACCGTCGTCGGATTTGAAGTCGGCGATCGCGCGTGCTTTCCTGTGGAGAGCCAGGTGAAGGGGTGGGGGGCACGGTGGGGAGGGATGTTTAGATGAGAGTGTGCGGTTAGTGTGGTGGGTGGATGCACAGAGGCGCTGACTTGAACAGCTCAGTGGTCAGGGGGAGAGGGATGGATGGGTGCGATGTGTCACGGTGCGGTAAAGCCACGGCAAAGCGAGAGGCGGTGACACGGAAAGGTGTCGACACAAAGGGAGTAGCTTCTGTGGGACAATTTATGGACATTGAGGGGTGTTTCTTTCCCCGAAGGCAAAGAAAAAGCCACTGAACAACTGCCGATTAGCACGGCTGGCTACGTACGGTGCGAAAGAAGTTCAACATATAGAATACTTCCTAACCACCGCACCTGGGATAGCAGTTCCCAGGCTGTACTCACGTGTTGATTACTCACGCACGCGAGCACAATAATCAACACTCAAGTGTTGCCATTTCCTTACGAACCCGAAAAAAATCTTGTGTGGTTGGTATGTGCATCATCATTATTATTATGGTAGTGTAGCGGTTCACCCGAGTTCGATTCCCGCTCACAGCCAACACCAGTGACGATTATCTGAAATAGTCGTGGGCCTCCACTAGGTCCACTCAGCCTAAAATGCGTAGCCGATGTAAAGTGTGAACATCGCTCCTAGGGCGACAACGGCGGTCGGGCGTGGTGCTGGTTACCCACCAATTCCCAATGTAGGCTCCCGATTCCATCCAAGGATCGATGAGTGTTCGTTTTAAAACACTGCGGCGAATGGTAGCGCCTCTAGCGGATACTGGGGTGATGTAAACCCATTGCCTACTGTATAAACGAATAAAAAAACATCACTTTGGAAACACGCAAATTAAATGTCCACATATCACGAGCTTCATAATTGATAGAAATGATTGCTCTGCATCTGCATCAGCCATACGAAAGAAGAAGACCGATTTATTTATCGATATTTAGAACTCCCAACACGTACACCAAAGGACGGCTCCACAAATCAGGCAAGCTCAGTTGAAGATTTCTAAATCGCCCTCCTAACACAGGCACAGGGGGGGTTGGGGGGGTTGTCACGTTGAAGGCAATTATGTATGGTATTTAAAAATAATACATTTGTTGGTGGAGAAAGTAAGCAGGTTGCCACACGTGGTAATGAATGTAGCGTCGCCACAAACTTATTTCGTGAGAATTTCTCACCCCCCCCCCCCCCCCC
>CM025633.2:4267417-4300035 GCA_014621495.2 Entosphenus tridentatus
ATTTTATTATGTTATTTTTATTAATTTTAATTTCATTTTTTTACCTACGTGACTTTCCCGAAAGAACTCAGAGTAGGAGCGAACACTGCCACCGGAGTTTTGCCCTCACCGGTTCTCTGCCGTCCATGGCCTCCATCCATTGCTTGCGGCTGTCTTCCGAGAGCGCCTGCAACGTCAGCACCCCGGCCCTGCGCAAGGTCGGACGAGAGAGACCCGGCGGGGGGTGGTCACGACTCGGCGGCGCGGCCGGGAGGGCCCAAGAACGGTGCGATACGAACGCGGCACAACGCCCTCCGTGTCAAAGCTTCATATTCTATAGGGGGCCGTCATGAACACCAATGCCCACCCCCCCCACCACACATTCATCCCCCAATCATAGGCAGCTGCTTGCGGTGGCGGGCAAGGCATTCAAGTTCAAGAGGTCATGTATGTATGTTGAACTTCTTTCGCACCGTGCATAGCCAACCGTGCCAATCGGAGGTGTGGGGGGAAGGACAACGAACAAAACACAAAAAGTAGTTTTAAAGAAATTAGTTTTCAATCGAGATTTAAAGGTGCATAGCTCCAGTGGCTTTTTGATATCGGAAGGAAGAGCGTTCCAGACGGCCGCAGGAGCGCAACTGAAAACGCGCGATGTGGACCGTCTTTATTCGACAGCTAGCGACAATGCCCTGCCGCAAGGATGCCGGAGTTCGTGTGACGGCTTATGCTCTGTGACGAGATCACCAAGATTTTGTGGTTCATTTGCGGCAAGCACTTTGTGTGTAATCAGTGCGACCTTATAATGTATTCGTTCGGCAACCGGGTAAATAAGCCAAGATACAAACATTGTATCTATTCTAAACTGAAGTGTTGTGTTTTTTGTATTTACTCTCTTGGCACTCCTCTGTTTGTTGAGCTGAGATTTGAGAAATAGTATCGTAAAGATGAAGAATAATCAGTGCATTTTCTAACGTCTCATCATCTTCAGCCTTCATCCATCCACTGCTGGATGAAGACCTACCTCCCCCCCAAAGCCATCGCCATCTATCGCGGTTGTGCGATGCCACGATCCGTCTAGCTGCCCCCGCACGCGAGCCGGTCCCGTTGCTAAAATCCCTGCCGGGAAAAGACCTCGGCGTAAAAAACACTGACCTTCGTGTCATTTCACTTTTCGACAAAACCCAAACGGCACCCTGCCCCCCCCCCCACAATACCTGTCGCCGAGGTCAACGTCGAAGCAGAAGCGGCGATCGATGGCGTCCGTGCGCTTGCGAACGCACGACCTCACGGTGAACTCCTCCTCCTCCGCCTGGCACAAACACGGCGGGCACGCACGCACGCACGCAAAGACGGGAGAGGGAGGCGTCTTCCACGCGGGTTGACTACAACACGAGCACGAAACGTCGACCCAGCCGCGTGTCGCCTCACCTTCGTCACGACACCAACTCGGGGCCCTCTCGCCCATCGAGCCAGACTGGGACGACTGTGGCAACGGTGAGGTAAGGTAAAAGGCGCAGGCCCGGTGCCCGCTCGCCACTACTGCTGACGGAAGAACCTCCGCTTGAAAGAGCTCTATAGAGAGGCCCAACTGGAGGGTTGTTAGAGGCTCACTCTTCCGTGCATACAACACACCTAGGGAGAGGTGGGAGTGCCCACACTTTACCCCATACCCGCAAGGGACGCGCCAATCTCGGCTAGCTGTGGTGGATCCGATTCACGCTGCTGGGCGAACAGAGGCAGCGCGGGGTGGAGGAGGTGGGGGGTGTGTTAGAGAAACTCGCACTGTTGTTTCAACTGCTACGCCGGGAGATCGAATCAAATCCAGTTAAATTTCAGGAATGTTTGACCCGCAATCGCACAATGTGAGCATTCAAACCGCACGGGGGCAGCGTCTGATGCGATTGGTCACATGACGACCAATTGCATACTTTGTCAGTCCACTGCCTGATGAAGGCCTAGGATGTGTTGCTCATGGAACTTGTTTGGCCATGCTTCAACAGGCGGTTCAGCGTGGGTTGGTTAAGGTTGGTAAACTTATCATTGAAATGAAATCCGTTATCGATAAAAAAATAAATGTTGATAGCAATAGTCAACTAAACGAGCCAACTTGAAAGCTAAGCAGTGTTGAGCCTGCTTCAGGATATGCTTCTTGGCAGAAGAAATTTCCTGTTCCACATTCGCTCAAGGGATTCGAAACAAATCATTGGTAGGTTTGGTATTCGTTTCAGACACAGCCTGCAGGCGTTTCGCAGTCGGGGGTGATGATTGCTACGCGTTTTCCCAATGGAATAATAATCAGCAAAATGTTTCAATTTTGCCGGTAGACATGGCCTACTCTGCTTTGAACGTCAAGGGATGTGTAATGTTCACTGTGCACCTCCAATTAGCAGAGTTGGCAATGTATGGTGGGAAAAAAGTATGAAAATACATACATGAAGCAGATGCTGCGTATTTACGGTTCGATTAATCCGCAGTATTAACCAGGGCGGCTGGTGGGCTACAACCAGGAACACGTTTACCGCAGCGCGACCTGGGCTCGTACCGGCTTTCCCGATGTCTTGAGCTCGGAGGGGCCCCGGATAAACTGCCGGTTTGATTTCTTGTACTTGGAGTAGCTCTTCACCCACGTGGTCCCGAATGGCCCTGTGCGACACGACAAGAACACACAGACAAGAACACAAACAGAGATACAGCGGGCAGTGGTCAGCAGATCTATTAACCATCTATTAACTAGGCTATTTAAATTTTGCCAGGTAAAGCCCAGCTGAGCTATGTAGCTCTTTTTCCAAAGCGACCTGGCCACAAATGATAGCTCAACGTAGTGGCGTATCACGTGGAAATGTATAGCAGCCAAAAACTCTAAAACACGTGATGTTGATGCTAAATGTGTAGGGAAAAATCTGAGGAACCGGAGAAAAATCCACATGCAAACTCCAAATAAACAGGTGTCAGGGTCGGGATCGAACCCACGACCTGCATACCTGGGCGAGGGAGTTAACATCTCTATAATTCAGTTTTGTTGTTGTTAGATCGCATAAATATAAATGTTGTTAAATCCGTCACCACCCAACACAGCAAGTTAGTAAGGTTTATCACGTAAATAAAACATGCCAATTCGTTACTAGTTCAGCGCACCGGTGTGTTGGAGAGTAAACCCACAACGATTATATTTCGCCACCACGGCGCCCTGCATAAAACGTGGGTTATCACGTTTTACCAGGGTACCCCCTCGATCGTGATTTCGACCGTGCAACCGACGAGCGGCAAATAAACCATGCCATAAGCTGCCTCCCAAGAGGACGCAAGCGCATGCACCAGCGTGGGGATTAGTAGCACCGTGCGCGTGATCATTTGCAGATCGCGATTAAAACCTCCCGTCAAAAAGTTAAAATCCTCGTGAATTACAACAACCTCAGGAAGACCTATTTCAAAAGTTGGGTAGAGATCGGTCATTCAGATAAACGCTCGCTAAATCACAGCGGCGGTCCAAGCTGGACGGAGAGTGGTGGCTCAGCGGTTGGCGCACTGCGCTGTGAACCCAGTGACCCGAGTTCGAATCCCGGCCATTGGCGAGTGACATGTGAAACCGGTCGTGGTTCCACCTTCGCTTTTACCAACCCGCACTGACCGGCGTGGTGAAGTATGGCCAAACAACCTCCCACGACTTACGCGATATGGGAAAGTCTTCATCCAGTACTGGATTGACAACGGGTCATGTCACATTATTTTATTATTGTTGTTGTTGTTATCATTCGCGGAAAGATTTGTGGCCATACTGCACCACACTGGGTTTTGCGGCTTAGTGAAGAAACTCACCTGCCATGGGGAATGCGCCACTCACACTCAGGTGACCTGTACAAAAACACCATCACGTTAACATTTCCTGAACTGGAATAAATTCCAGATTTTGCGAGTTTTCAACTTGACGTGTGTGACGAACGCCCCTTCGCAGGGAACGTTAAAGTGTGTCCCTTGTGTGGATACAAGAGGCCTATTGAAGTGACTTGGGAAGACGTTCCCGCATCATCTCCTTTCCCGCGGGGCCAATTTCTGACAAAGCGCGATGCACTCCTAGATGCAGGGTCCTGAATATAAATGCATTTGTTTTGTGAAAAGTATGCCAATTGGACAATTTGAATGGGATCGGGGAGGGGGGGGTATACGGAATATGAGAAAATAATAAACAGCTGGATCACTAATACAAAATTGTCATATCAACAAAAATAATTAAAATAATAATGCCCTTAGTTTGTCCACAAAAGCCTCACTTAGTCTCGGAATTATTTTTCAGGAGAGTCCTGCATTGCGAATTTCTTAACTCTTTCCCGTTCCAAGACGTCTGGAAGTTTCAGGGTGGTGGGTGTCCCGCTCACCGCTGAATCGGGGAACGCGCAAGCGGTTGCCGTTCAATTACATTCAGCGAGCAGTAGCGCCGCTGTTTTTAAAGACGTTGTCCTGTTCTCACCGCGGACAACCGTAGCGACACAACCGCGCTCTACAATGGCTGGCGCCAAACTGTGCCGCATGTCCTCCCGCGTGGCCTTTTACTTCCGCTACACGCGTGCGTGCGAGTCCAAGCGTGCGTGCGTGCGCGCGCACGCGCTGGGGAGCGTACGTTTCTCCAGCACGTAGAGGTAGCCCTCGACGGTGTAGTCGCTGGAGCGCTTGTGCTCCTCGGGAGATTCCCGCACCTTCTGCTTGAGGCGCTCCACCTCGGAGCGCGTGCTCTCAAAGCGGTCGCGCGTCTGCAAGAAGCGACACACCCACGCTGGCGTGCGAGGCCTCACGCAAGCCTGCTGCTGCTGCGCACGTGTGGTCACGTGACCCCCCCCCCCCCCGCCACTCAGTGACGTGGCTTAAAATAATACATTGTAGACTGACGGAATTTTGAATGATATTTAAAAACCCTCCCCAGCTCAATGGGGGTCGCTAGCTTCACTGCCGTGCGCGTTCCATGTTCAAGTCCTCCGTGGTCAGGGAGGGGGAGGGGGGGTCAGGTGGCTCAAGGGTCAAAGTGCTCAGCTGGCCCTTCTGAGAATCTGGGGTAATAAATCCGGGCAGCTGCCTGCGACTAAACCGGGTCCCCTCCAGCTTGTTGAAGACTTCACCGTTGCAGCCCAGTCCACCAATGACTGGCGAGAAAAATAAAAAAAACCATCACGTAACAATTTCGCTCTGCACTTAAGTCGGACACGACTGGGCGATTGATTAATTTATTTTACTCAGGAAAGACTTGCTGAGTCTCAAGACGACGCATTAAGAGGGTTTTGCGGTGGGAAGCTCGTGCAGTTCCATTGACGAGCGTTTGGCTTTATGTTGGCGGAAACCGGAGAGCCCGGAGAAAACCCACCAGGCGGACGTGGGGAGGGGTGGAGGGGGGCGGCACTTCTCACTGCCATCTCCTGGCCACCTCACAGCCCCACGTCCAGAACGCCTGGCACGCCCTCGTGAGACGACATCCAAACACTAAGCCAGGGCCGCTTAGTTTCCGAGAGACCCGATGATCGGGTGCATCGAGGGCGATGTGCGTGTACGGTGCAGGGTGGTGCGGACCGTCTCGTGACGCTCATTAAAACTTAATCTCTTTAAAAGTAAGGTTTATTCAAAGCAGAAATTAATATGCGAAGGAAAAAAAACATGTTAGGGGTCAATTAATTGGGGGGGTCACAAGACATCTGGACCGCCCTGTACACGGGCAGCCCCTTGGCCAATCCGCTGCTGGACCAAGGCCTCCCCACGTCGGTCGGTCAGTGCCGGCCGGTGACAGAGGGAGTGCAAAGAACGGAGAGCATTTAACGACAGCACAGCAACGGATTGTGCTGCACTGCCCTCTGCTGCCCACCATGTAGCCCAGCAGCAGCAGCAGCAGCAACCGCCGATAGAAATCTATTTCATTTACGGTGGGTCCCCCATCCAAGCGTCATTCAGGCTTACCCATTGGCTGTGTCGAGTGGTGGCGGGGGGGGCGAGTTAACATTTATATTCACGCAATCTAACCCAAAGAATAACCTTTCGTATGGATGATATTGTATTCTTGGTTATTTCGGTAAAGTCACGTAGAAGGGAAATAATAAAGTAATACAAATAAAACATAATAAGATAAAATTCTCACGACGTTTCGGCCACAACGCAAGCAGCCGTCCTCAGGTGAAGAACAGGGCTGTCGGAAAGACAGCGTCCTAATTATGTTATTCTTATTATTTCCCTGCTACGTGACTTTACCGAAAGAACCAAGCATATGAATCCATGCAGTCACGAAAGCTTTGAATCGAAATGTGGATGATATTGGTCGTGAAAGGCGACGTGTTAAACTGATGCAGGCTCCATCCTGCTTTGCTTCCGGATGACTAGAGCAAAGGGCATGATGCGGAGTACCCAGTGACGAGCGGTATCTGAACGTGATTATTATTATTGCTGGCATATCCATCGACAGACCCGGCAACAAATGAGTAGCCGGTGAGGTCCAATAATCACAACAACAGCAGCGGCGACACTGGACTATCAAAGGCGGTGGGTCGGGTGCGTGACGGTGCCCATAGCGCTCCGTGCATGGGCTGCGCCAGCGATAACGGCACTTGCACAGCGAGTCTGTCAGGGTCATCGAGCAAAACGAGTTCTGAGTTCGATTTCTCACGCAGGAGAGGAATGTTTCCTGGCGGCAGTAAAAAAAAAACCACCGGTCGAAGTGCGTTTCGTAATTCCGTATGGATATTGTCAACACCGCGAAAGAGATCACAACCAGCGGCCCCGACGTTGCCACATGTGTCATACACACGGCGTATCGCCGTGTGTATGACACATGATCAGATTTTTTTTTTATCCTTTTAAACTAAAACATTATTTTAACACGTTGACAGCCATGCGATTTATCGTTGGCCGTCCAGCAGCCAAGCCCTTTTTTAAAACCCTGTCCTTACTTCCTCCCCCCACCGCCCCCCAGTAGCAAATAGCACGTCTAGAGCAAAAATGCCATTGGGTCGATTCGCTCCACTGGAAAATTGCCACGCGATCCGTGGCGGGGTTTGTACGGAAGCCGGCGGTGTTGATTGAGTCTTTGTTTCTCAAAGATCCCGAGGGGGCGGGGGGGGCTTAGGGATCGGAACGCTGAGCCGACACCACTGATATATCCCAGGTTCGATTATGGATTTCAGCCGCCTGTGATTTAACGAAACGTGCAGTGAGTTGATGGCCTCAACCAGTTACCAATATGACTGCGCCAACATTCGTTTACATTAAATATGGCCCTGATTCCAGCTCTGAGAAGTCAAAATATCATACGTGGTGGGTGGGAAAGTGCTGCCCCCTTCTGTATGGCCCACAGGTCACTTCATGGGATGTTCGAGGTAGCTCTGTAATTTCTACTTCCACGGGCCATTCTCCAAAATGAAGGCTTGCCACTGCTCTGCGAGACTTCCCAATGGATACTTCGTCTTCTGACATGACACCAATAGCGCGCACACACACACACACAAAAAATGGGGGAAAAATATGAGCACGTGCGAGTGCTTCCCAACAACAGCGTGGGTGGTGAATGCACCTACCCTCTGTATGCTCATCTGCAGCTGTATCTTGTAGAGGTTGAAGTCTTTCGCGTACTCGTAGCCCTGGTGGTAGGCCGTGCACAGCCCGTGGGTGAACGCCAGAAGCTGTGGAAACAAAGTAAAAGATCACCCCAACCCCCCCCCATGTAGCCTTAACAGACTGTTGGGGCAAGGGCTGTTAGCGAGAACCTATAAGGCCGCCACGGCACTCGAGGGGGTGGGTGGCTAGTACCGAATCAGAAAATATTTATCTGGTGTTGGCCGTGAGCGGGAATCGAACTCAGCTCGTTGGGTTTGTAGCGCAGGGCACTAAGCTTTGCACTAATGCTCCCCACAGTGCCAGTTTTTTTTGTCAGTTGTGCGATCATACACCGCTCGAAACAATGCACTTACGCGCATCCCTCCCTTCTTCTGGTGCTGCAGGATATTCTGCTCGCTATAATACCGCCCCCCGGTTTATTTTGCAGCTCAGGAGGCGGTGACCCTCACGGGGAGAGCCATGTGCGTGGGTGTGGGGGGCAGGGCCCCCCCCCTGCCACCCCAAGGAGGTAGCAGATGCTTTATTAGGGGTGCCACGGTGGTTATGAGATGTTAACTACCTTGCGTGATATAATGGAGGCCGTGGGTTCGATCCCAACCCTGACGCCTGCTGTATATTTGGAGTTTGCGCGTCTCTCTCTCACTCCAGCTTTCCCCTCCACATTTAGAATCACGTGCATATCGAGTATATGGTTGCTATAATTTTCCACGTGATAAGCCACTTCGTTGAGCTATAATTTGCTCAGTGGGCCTTATCTGGTAAAATAAAAAGAATAGTTGAGTAGTTTTAGTTATGTATTATCAGCGCCAATATTAAACAAGTCATCTGATGATACTGCAGTGGTCCTTAACTGGAAAAATAATCATGTGTTTAATTAAAATTTCGATTTAAAGCTTTCGTGACTGCAGGGATTCATATTCTTGGTTCTTTCGGTAAAGTCACGTAGAAGGGAAATAATAAAATACTAAAAATAAAACAATCAAATTCTCACGACGTTTCGATTGCAACACAAGCAATCATCATCTTGCTGTGGTTTTCCCCCCTTGATGATGATTACTTGTGTTGCAATCGAAACGACGTGAGAATTTTATTGTTACATTTTTATTATTTTATTATTTCCCTTCTACGTGACTTTACCGAAAGAACCAAGAATATGCGTTTAATTTAGTTAACAGATCTGCTGACCACTGTCGTGATCGGGTACGGCGCCCGACTGGACGATCGCAGAACGTGCCGACGGCTGCCGACGACTGCCGCGGGTGAAAAAAGAACATTTGAACTCACGGGCTCGATGAACTCGAACATCTTGCGCTCCTGCACGGCCTGCACGGTGCTAATGTACTGCAGCGACGTCTCGCAGAACTGGCTCCGCTCTTGCTCGACATACTTGTCGTGCTGGGGACGTCAAGATGCAGGAGACGGGGGTGGGGATTAGGAGCGTAACGATTCATCGATTGTGATCGAGTATATTCTGATGCGCTTGCTTTTTGTTACTCATTTAAAATATGCTCCACTTAAGGATTTTGTTCATATGTTATCTTTATTTTTGTTGTTGATTGCTTAACGCTTCTCTGTTTTACTCGTGTTTCCTTGATTGCATTTTTTTGTTGTTGATATAACCTGCTGACGCTGCCCCCACTGGACATCTGTGAAAAAGAGCTTCATAGCTCATCAGATTCCACCGGTATGAATACAGATTCTGATCCTGATTTAATTAACGTAGTACTGCGTCGTTTTCGCCAAAATGTATCTCGATTGTGGTGTCGGCACAGCGACGAGAAACGAAGAATCCACGTGGATTTCTTGCCGAGAACGGTCCGCAGGAGGCGAAAACCACAGAGCTACCCCCCCTCTTTGATGTCATGTCATGTGATCTCCAGTCCAAACAGAAGAGGGCAGCACTTTACCACCCTGTCTGTACAAGCGAGAAACGTTTGTTGCATTACAGGCAGGCTGATGTTTTAATTCGCACAGCCGTGACCAAATTAAGCACAGAAACAAATTTAACTTCATGGTTTTTGTGTGTGTGTGTGCAGTCACTGGCGGTTAGCGTGCTGTGCTACGAACTCCTGGGCCTCCCCTAGGGCAACTCAGCCTCAAATGAGTACCTGGTGCTGTGTGTAAGCTTCGCAACTCGGGATACAAAGGGCGTGGTGCTGGCCACCCACCCCTTCGTGTGCCGTGCCGGCCTTCATAGGTGCTACTCGCTAACAGCACTTGCCCCTACAGTCTGTTAAGGCTACACGGGGGATCTTTGTATTTGTCTTTGCGGTCATTGGTGACCGGGCTGAGACCATCAGCTCGCTGCACTTGTGGCTGCCTGGAATCGAACCCAGGTTTCCCAGCCAGTGCCCGCTCAACCGCTCCGGACCTCGGAACCGCACTGCCACCTTCTGATTGCACCAGATTCTAAAGAGGAAAACGGGTCCCCGGCGCCCGTTGGAAATTTATTCACGCGTGCTTCTTGTCAAGAGGAAACACGTTGTCTGGAGTTGACCCCCACCCCCGCTAGGGATTGAACGTTTGAGAAAGATTTTCGGGGAAAAAGTTTTCACCTTCGCCCGAAATCAGGATCAAGTTTGTGATCGTAAATCATGTGACGGAGCGCGAGCGGTTTGAAAAGGAAAAAAACATCCCCGCAAAATGTCTCAGGATAAGTCTTCACGACGATCATCTGACGCACTCACAAAGCACGTCTAACCGCGCGTTTGGAGGCCGCATTATCGCCTCTAAATTTATGCGGATTACATGCAAACAATATGCCGTTACATTTGGGCTCGTGGAGCAAACAAAACCCAGGGCGGGGAGGGCGATTAAATGCGTTGATGCACAAAAGGCACAGGGGAAGTAAACACTCGGACGCCTTCCTGCTTGAGAGGCAATGGAAGCTGACGAATCACCGGGTGACACTGGTGACACGTATCAATATTACACCGAGGCAGAGAGAGGAACACACGGCTTAGAGAACAAGGGCACGTTACAGCACACAATCGTTTTTGCTTTCAAACAGAGCGATTTGCTCACCTTTCAAAAGTGTTTTGCTAACCAACTTTGTACTCCGGTCGTTCCGTTAACAACTGTTTGTTCTTATGCCCCTACTGGGGGGCGTCCGTGAAAAGAGAGCTTAAGAGCTCGCCGCATTTACCCAGGATGAAATAAAAAACATTGCGATGCTGAAGCGAAGTGGGTTTAGGGCAGCACGCGTCACCAGGAGGCTACGGACGGTGGTCGAGACTAACGACCGGAGCGCAGAGGTCGCAACCGGGTACCCGATACCCGTACCCTACCCGATACCCGGCTACCTGTACCCAGCCGGGTACAGGTACAGGTACCCGTTTGTGACCCTAGTGCGGCCGGGTACGGGTAGACCGTGAGTCACTGGTGAGTAACCGTTTGTCACTCATTTCCCAACGTCTTGTCTCTTCTCACAATTCAAGTTCCTAGAATCAACCCACCCGCGCCTGCAACATGGCTTCATCCCAGAGGTCGCAATCGGGTACCCGTACCCTACCCGATACCCGGCCAGATACGGGTAGCTGGGCATCGGGTAGGGCACGGGTACGGGTACCCGATTGCAACCCTGGTGCGGCCGGGTACGGGTACGGGTAAGGAATCAAAACCTGTTTGCGACCTCTGCCGGAGCGGCAGCTCAAGGAGGGAGCAGCGCGCCTGAGAGGGTCGTCGAACGCGGAGATGGAGTGAAGGAACCGCTTCATGCACAGGCGACAGATGAGCGGACGCTTGGCCAGACCGTGAGTGATGGTCAAGCCTTGGGGGTGGATGGATCACGGTTGACGATGACGGAGGAGAGCAGATAGTGCCAACTCGGCAACGCGGCTCGGGGAACAAAATCGATTTCAACGTGTGGATGGTAAATAGGGTTGTAATCAAAATAGATGATAGTATTGATGGTGACCGTGATAACGATGACGATGATGACGATGATGGCACTGCCGCTTGTGGTTGTGCTGCGTCGCTCTCCAATGTTCTCGGGCTGCACCCGAGCGTTGCTTCGGCGTGACTTTCCGCACATTTCCACGCCACAATTCTTCTTCAACGAGCCTTCCAGAAGATCCCAGGGCGTGCAGCGAAAACGTCGGGCATCGTGCAGAACAACAGCACGCGGCGGCGACAAACATCGGAGGGGGGGGGGGGCGGTGACGGTGACGGTCGGTGAGGGAAGCGAAGAATCGACGGCCGCTCGCTTACCTCGGCAAACTGAGCTTCCTTCTTCTTGAACGACAGTCCCAGGTTCTTCTCGACGAGGCTGTAGTACTTCTCCGTCTGTTTCTCGAACTTCTTCTTCTCCTCCTGCCGGAGGGAACAGCGCGGGAAAGGTGACACCGGCGTGTTGGGGAGTAAACCCGAGTACTGCGACGTTTAGCATTTGATTACAGCCAGCTTCATCAAGCGATTTAGCCAGATTTGTGAAGAGGTCCTCCCCTGTGGCAAATGTTATGGGCTTCCTCCGCAACACACCGGTGTGCTTAAGTAGTAATGCACGTTTTGTTTACGTGAAAAAAACCCTCACTAATTGGCTGTGTCGGGTTCAACGACGTTCAGATTTACGCAATAAAACCCAATTGTTATTTTGGATCACATTGTTCGAAGAAAGCCTCCTAACTGCCACGTGTTAAACTGGTAGGGGTCACGCGTCTCGACTCCGTGGTGAGGCAGTGTTTTTTTTTTGCGTTTCTGGCGTCCTCCACAACTGGGAGGGGTCAACCGCCGAGATGCCACCGAGGCCCACCCCGCCAACGCACCACACCCCAGCTGGGGGGGCTGGGGGGGCCGGGGGGGGTGGTGGGCGATGACTACGAGGACGACGACTTGTTCGGCGGGATTTGACTACAGACTTCTGTCGAGCGGCAACAACAACAGCAGCTTCTGCTGCTGCTGCTGTTCGCGGGAGCGACTCAAAATTTTGGTGCACGCGGGGGTGTCGTCCCGGAACCGCGTGGCGCGTCGTGGGGGTCGCGCTGGCTCGGGCATTGGGAGTGGTGGTGGTGGTGGGGTGGCGGGGGTGGGAGCGGGAAGGCTCGCCCCGGACAAAACAAACGCGCAGACGATGTTACACGCAGCTTGTGCCGAAACGAGGCGAGAAAACCCGTATGTTGTTCACCGGCTGTAGAGAGCGGTTGAAGCGGTATAAACGCACCGTCTCTTTTTGTTGTTGTTTCTTAAAAGCCATCGCTGTAATTGCTGACCTGCCACGTGGGCAACGAGTCACTGACCCCCGACAAGTGGGGAGCAGCTTATATGCTAAACCTAAAATTATTCATTGGCCGTTTCGCAAGCACCGGTTCATCGGCAAACTGGGTAATCCGCTAATTAACTGTCTAGTCCCATCTCTTAATTGCGCTGCAGTTTAATTTGTTCTGGCGCAGAGCAATCTCGTCCAGTTTTAGGGCCACGCGTCTCCGAACAGACGAATGAGAATTCTAGATTTGAAGCTTTCGTGACTGCAAGGATTCATACTCTTAGGTTTTTTCGGTAAAGTCACGTAGGTAAAAAAAAGAAATAATAATATAAATTTTTATATAAATCACGACGTTTCAGAGGCAACACAAGTCTCCATCATCAGGTGGGTGACTTTACCGAAAAAACCTAAGAGTAAGAAGCAGAGGTCGCAACCGGGTACCCGATACCCGTACCCTACCCGATACCCGGCTACCCATACCTGGCCAGGTACGGGTACGGGTACCCGTTTGCGACCCTGGTGAGGCCGGGTACGGTTACGGGTAGGCCGTGAGTCACTGGTGAGTAACCGTTTGTCACTCATTTCGGGTAGGGTACGGGTACGGGTAGGGAACGGGAACCCGTACCCGGCCGGGTACGGGTACGGGTACCCATTTGCGACCCTGGTGCGGCCGGATACGGGTACGGGTAAGGAATCAAAACCCGTTTGCGACCTCTGGTAAGAAGACGAATGAGACACCGCGATCCCGCCTCCGTTTCCCGATGGCCGCTTCCCATCGGCGACATTTCTGACCCCAGCCGCCTTGCAGCTTCGTGGCTCCGCGCAACAGAAAATGGATGGCGGGGTCAGGCCGAGACGGCAACTATTTTCTTTGTTCGTCCATCCTCGAAGACGTCGTGCCGTTCCGCGGTCGACGAGCGCTTGACGGACAACGAGGAAGAACCAAACCATGGTGGCGAAATGCTTTCGGCGTCTCATTTGCGTCGACTCGTGACATACTGTTGACCTTTCGTTCCGACTCATTTCTACCGTCTCAAACATTGCCTCTCATCCACAATAGAGGTTTGTTTGGGATTGGATCGCGTAAATATATAAATGTTGTGTCTTTAAAACCCGCCACCACTCGACACAGCCAACTAGTAAGGGTTGTCACGTAAAGAAAACGTGGACAATTCGTTACGAGTACAGCACTAGTGTGGAGTGTAGTGTATAGTGTAGTGTATAATGTAGTATACTGGTACAGCACACCAGTGTGTAGTGTAGTGTATAGTGTAGTATACTAGTACAGCACTAGTGTGTAGTGTATAGTGTAGTGTATTGTATAGTGTGGAGTGTAGTGTATAGTGTAGTATACTAGTACAGCACACCGATTGTGTGTTGAAGAGCCAAGCCACAGCATTTACAATCCGAGTACGACGTTTTGCCAGTAATTTACAACTAGCTTCATCAGAGTTCGTAAATGTTGTGGCTTGGCTCTCCAACACACAATCGGTGTTGCTGTACTAGTGACGAATTGGCCACGTTCTGTTTACGTGACAACCCTTACTAGTTGGCTGTGTCGGGTGGTGGTGGGTTTTAACGACACATTTATATATTTACGCAATCCAAACCAAACAAACCTCTATTATGGATGATATTGGTCGCGAAAGCCTGCTACGTGTTAAACTGATTGCCTCTCATATTTTATTCCGTCTCACTGGGTGCTGGGACATACCCTCTTGGCAAACTGCTCAAAGGTTTGACGACAATCTGGGAGGCGCAAACCGGAGAGCCCAACAAAAAAATTATGCAACAATTTGCGAAGATGCAAAATAGGTGCTGCTGCTGCTGCTGCTGCGCCGACAGCTTCCTGCACCGCCAATGAAACACTCGAGCAGGCGACCGGCGCGTCGGGAATCGCGCTACGTAACCCGTGCAGTTGTCTCCGTGGGGCACAAGCGAGGCAACGCCCCGGCCGGGCCGGTTTCACCACCACTTGGTGGTGCGCCAAGAGCAATGCGAGCACCGCGTGACTCAGAGAATGCGATTGGCATCCAGAGGAAGCAGAAAAAGTGATTTCTTGCTCAAATGAGCACTTAAGGGGGTGCCCCTCTACCACGAAGAGTTCTGAGCAAGTGGTAGGAAATCCCAACACTGCTATGACAGAGCAGACACCACTGATTTTAACGACCCTGGAGGGATGATGGGTTCGAGTCAATCCCCCCCTCCACCTGATTGCAAGTCACTCGCTCTACAGCTCAGCCGCCTGGACGGTTAGATAACAATCGTAATATAATTATGCAATTTGTAACGCACGTTAGTAATTCACGGACATAACTGACCATCACTCCGAGGTGGAGCCAATCTCGGAGTGTCGCGCGAAAGCCAGAAGAATGAGGTGGGGCCTTTAAATGTCTCTTCAAGTCATAAACCTTCAAGTACCCTCCACTCCGCACGAGGTCCCCACCTGGATGGGGGCGGTGAGGCCAATCTCCCCCCTTCTTGGGGCCCTGTCCCCGCAGAAATCGTGTTGCTGTTTGCGGAGTTTCTGTTCACCCCCTCCGCTCTGCGATCGGTGTTTTGTAGCGGGCTGGCGTTGAGTTGTGATAAAAACTATTCTTAAAAAAAAGCGCCTCTTAAAAAGTCGGTGCAGAGCGAACGCTGCTGCTGCTGCTACTGCTGCGAATGTGCAGCAGCAGCAGAGACGGTGACGATGATGATGATGATGACGACGATGACGATGATGACGATGATGACGATGATGATGATGATGACGACGATGACGACGATGACGACCACGTTTCCGGATGGCGAGAGATGCCACGGTGAAAAGATGCGCGGCAGTGAGCATGGTCCCACTCCTCGGTTTGGAGAGGAGGTTGTTGTTGGTGGTGGTGGTGGTGGAGCCTGTGATGATTTTCTTCCCTTGCGATCCAACTCATCGTTGCGACGTGATTCAAACATCGACCGTTTTGTTTTAACGCTGCGTCGAATGTAATGGCCTTTAGTGGCTGGATGATGATGATGATGAATGAATTGGCATGCAGTGTACATACAAGGAGTAAGAGTCAAAATGGTTTGAAAGGAGGAACCAACAGTTTTTGAATGCTCACATTAATTCAATAAATACGTGTGTGTCCATGTATCTACCCTCTGGGGCGGTGGTGCAGTGGTTAGCGCACTGCGACATGAACCCCGCGACCCACGATCGATTCCCGCTCACGGTCAACATCAGTGATATATATCAGTGACGGATATCCTGAGCGTCCTGAATTAAACTGGGTTGTCAAGTGCGGCGAGCTGATGGTAACAATGCTGGTCACCGATTGTGCTACATTTAAACACGTGAAGGCCGTCGTGACCAAAGTTAGGATTTACAATTAATTTGAGGGTCAGATCACGCGACGTGACCCAAAAATCAAATATGAAGCTTGATTTGGATAAAATACAGCTCAGATTTTTATATACATTTAAAGCTATTGGTTTGAGCGTGATGCAAAAAAATATTTATCCGTGGCAGGGCGTGTGAGAAAATATGCTACAAGTGCGGATTTATATTTTTTAAAAAGATGTATGAAATCTCTTTCGAAATAAAAGTAAACTTAAATTCTCGCTCCACTCTCACCTTGGCTGTCTCCAGTTGCTGCCTGAAAGACTCCAGAGGTCGAATCATGATCTTCTGAGCATTTTCCATCTGTCAAGGCGAGTCATAACACACACAAGACACACGCACACACACAGGCAATACTATTACTCATAACAACTCACTTCCAGTGTCTACAACAGCGTATCTGTGGAGTTGATGTGGTATTAGCTCCAGTAGTCAAAAGACTTTGACAACCTCAAGACATTTCCTTTTTTTCTTGGCCTCATTTGCATTCCCTGACATTCTAACTTACTTTTCTAATCCCTCAATATGACACCTCTTGCTTGCGTATGTTCTCTCATCCATGTGCACCTCATTCAGTCTCGGTATAATTCAACGCATGCTTCCTTGCGCACTTTTAAACTTTTGTTCCATCTTATTCGTCAACGACCGTGCTTCTGGTGCATATATGACAGCATTTCGTAGGCACTGCTCTGAATAGACTGTCTTCTTTAGGCACACTGTCTTCTTATTTTGGTTTGTGGTCCTTCCCCCACACCTCCACTGAGCACGGTTGGCTACACAAGGTGTTAAATAAGTTCAACGTACATACACTGGTAGAATAGCGATGAATGCGAGATGATTTCGAAGCTAGTTTCACCATGCGACTCAGGGGTCAGAGATACTGTGCAAGCACTGCTAAGATCCTGGATTCCAATCTGCATTTCAATCACCCATGGTTAAATCGGGCTCAAGCGTAGTTGATGTGGCGAGATGTTAACTACCTCGCCTGGTAACCAGTAGGTCGTGGGTTCAATCCCGACCCTGGCGCCTGTATATTTGGAGTTTGCATGTCTCTCTCTCTATCTTTGCCGTGGTCGTGTGGATATGATCTCCTGGTCCTCCGGTTTTTCCCTCCACATTCAGAATCAACATCACGCGTTTAGCGTATTTGGCCGCTATACATTTCCACACGGTGAGCCGCTTTTTGTTGAGCTATCATTTGTGGCCAGGTCGCTTCTGACAAAGAGCTGCATAGTTCAGTTGGGCCTTACCTGGTAAAATAAGAAATAGTTTAGTAGTTTTAGTTTAGTGATGTATTATAAGCCCCAAAATTAAACACGTCAGTTGGTGATACACCATTGCCAGTGGTGCACAAAGCACTAACAATAAAAAAAACAACTCAACACGTTCGTCAATAAAACGGGGGCCTTAAAAGAAAATAATTAACAAATAGGCCACGTTTGTCAATGGCCCTTCGCCACAGTACATAGGAAGGTAGAGTGGCTCACTCAGGAGTGGCTCACTCCATCTCTCTGCCCTCTCTATTTGTGCGCTTTGAAGAAGGCCCATTGTCAGGAACGTCGCATATTATTGAAAACAATTTCTTCTATAGCCACACTGTTATTGACGAACGTGATGATTTTTTGTTTTACTCCCAGTACAATTGAACAACTGACAAACAGAAGCGCTTGAGAAGTTTGCGAATAACTTTTGTCGGCTCCGTTGGCTTTTTTTTACAATTTTAACCGATGGATTCACAACAGTGTTGTGAATGTTTGAGCTCCAGCAACGGCTCTGAAAAGCTGAACACACCAACGCACACATTCCGGGAGCAAGCGTCACAGGTGTTGTTTAAAGACACCACAACGGGAGGTTACGATTGACCAACAGTGGTGGGAAACGCTGCAGAGTGAGACTCATCAGTGGCTATTGTTACTGCTGCTGCTACTGCTGTTGTTAGAGCTGCTGCATTTGCTGCTGCTGTTGCTATCTCAGTCAGTCAACCCATGGCACCTGGGTCTGTCCCGTGACTTCCTGTTAGCACATGGCCTCAAAGTGCACCTGACCTAACACCGTGGTAATGTCACCATCACTTAGTAGCGAATGGTGGCTGTTGTTGTTGCTATTGCTGTTAGAGATGATGCTGCTGCTGTTGCTACTGCTGCTTTTACTAATGCTGCTTCGATAATACCTGCAGCAAAACGATGTCAGCCAAGAACGGATTTAGCGGTGGAGGGAAGCACATTTGTTCAGGGCCCAAAATTCCCAAGTGGCCCACAAACAAGACAAATCTGTCTCTGACTCTGTCTTCTCGACAGACCTGTTCTCCACCTGAGGACGGCTGCTTGCGTTGTGGCCGAAACGTCGTGAGAATTATTTTATTATGTTTTATTTTTATTATTTTATTATTTCCATTCTACGTGACTTTACCGAAAGAACCAAGAAAATGAATCCCTGCAGTCACGAAAGCTTTAAATCGAAAGACAAATCATGATGAGCCCACTGCTGGAGGAGGCCCTCACTGCGCTGTCATTGTCCTACAAGGCCACGCTATCCTGCGATGCAACTATTCCATCTCGCGGTTGCACACAGCCGATTCCTTCGCTCCAGCTCCTCTGGTGGACGTCCTCTCAGACACGGTTCATCCCTTATCGATCTTGACCATCGGCTGACGTCGTTTCTAGCGGCGCCTCTTGACCATTGCCACTTACGCTTCCTGGCAGTTTGACCGATGTCGTTAACCCGCGTGCGTCGCATGTAAGCATGTTGAACTTCTTTCGCGACGTACGTAGCCAACCGTGCTCATCGGAGCTGCGGGGAATGGCAAAAAAACTAAACGCAGAGTTCTCGAATCCACGCGTCCCTCTTCCCATCCCTTGATGCGATGCCCAGCGCATGCCTCTTCGTAAATCTCTACACACTTTTCACCCTTTACTTCACCGGCTTTCTCGACGTCAATGTTTCTGAGCCACGCTCCACAGCAGGTGGCACAGGCATTGATAAATAATATATATATATTTTAAACCATAATTATTTTAATTCGGACAGTACAAACGACACCAACTTCATGGACTGCTGATGTCCGTCTAGTTTGTTTTGATGAACGAATTAACCCTCGCGTATCGCTGTCATGGTGAATTAGCTCACTAGGGAGGGGGCCCAGTAGATGTGGAACACCCCGCCAACGCTGGGCCAATGGTTCTAACAACGTGCCAACGTTGGCCCAACATTGTATGTTGAAACCATTAAACTAAAAAAAACGATTTAAACTACAATTAAACTATTTTTATTTTACCTGGTAAGGCCCACCAAGCTGTATTAGATCTTTTTCAGAAGTGACTTGGCCACAAATGACAGCTCAACGAAGCGGCTTATCGCGTGGAAATATATAGTAGCCAAATACTCTAATCACACGTTGATACTAAATGTGGTGGGAAAAACCGGAGAGCCCGCAGATAAATCCACGCACCCACAGGGAGAACACGCAAACTTCAAATATACAGGCGGCAGGGTTGGGATCGAACCTACGACCCAGACGAGGTGGTTAACATCTCGCCACCACGGGGTGTGGACACGTCGGCCCCGGCGGTGCAGGCTACGAATTCAAGGCGACGCGTCGGCGATGGGCGCCGGTGCTGGAGGGGCGAGGCACTCACCACGCGCGATCGCTCCTCGTCCATCAGACGGAGCAGCTCGGCAAACTCCTGCAGCGCCACGGCTGAATGGGGAGGAGAGAAAAATATCACGATGAGACACTCGAAGAAATACGTGGGTCTTGCATTGCGCGACGATTGCAAGCGCATCTCGACGCGCTGTACAGAAACCGTTTGAGGTGCGCCTCATGTGCATGGTTATATATTCAGTTTGTATAGTAAAAGTATATATGCTGAACTTCTTTTGCACCGTACGTAGCCAACCGCGCTAATCGGAGCAGTGCAGTGCTTCTGCACCATTTTCATTCCACGGCTCACGCTTTTCGAGCTGGCTCGAAATTCGCGGCACATCATTTGCCCAACTGCGCACGCGCGACCGAGGGTAGCGATAATGCCGGGGAGGTGAGGGCTGACGGCCGTGTCTGCTGCCAACGGAGAAAGTAGGGCAGAAGGTGGGGGGAGGGGGTAGGAGTGGGGGCTGGATCGGCCACTGAACGGCACGGGAGAGAGGTTCGTCCGTCCTGGCTGGTGAACTGTGAGTCTCTTTCCTCTTCGATAAAATTCCGAAAATACAACGGTACACCATTGGGACTTCGCCGAAGCGTACTGGATGTTCTGTTGCACACCGGTCGTGTAAGCGCTGCTCTCGGGAAAACATAGTCAGTCATATGTAGCACTGCAACATCGTCTGTCATGTGTGAAAGAGAAGAGGAAGCGCTTGAGCATGGCCTTGAGCAGGGGCAGGGAGCCGCCGGTATGGATGGCTGGAGTGGGGGGGAACAACCGAGAGACGCTGCGGTCACCAAACAGGAAGCCAAGGCACCCGGATGAATTGTTTGTATTGGTGACCCACGTACGTGTGTACATGCGGCGCTGCCCTTAGTGTAAATAAGGGCCTCGCCACGTCAGGTAGGTTATCGGCAGTGTATATTTGGAGTTTGCATGTTTCTCTCCCCATGGTCACGTGGATTTTTATCCAGGCACTCCGGGTTTGACACATTTAGAAACACGCGTTTAAGAGTATTTGGCTGCTATAAATTTCGACATAAGCCACTTTATTTGGGGCCAGGTCGCTTCTGAAAAAGAGCTACATAGCTCAGTGGGCCTTAGCTGGTCAAATATAAACTTCGTTTTAGTTTAGCATGGCCACGTGCCCAAGCGTGAGTTGCTGCAACATAAAAGAATGGAATTCTATTGCCACATCCAGCCTCATAAATACACACATTGAGGGTGGTGCGGACCGGCTCTAAGCCGTCTTTGTTGTGGTTCCAATTCAAAATCATATGGGGCGCTCATGCAGATTCTACTGTCCTGTACAGGACGAACTGGTACAAGGTTGTTCACCCCCCCCCCCCCCAAGGCGAAGAATGAATTTGGAACTCTCGCACAAACGGCCAGATGGATGGGATATCACAGAACTAGTCCCGAGACCCCTTCAAACGACCTCTGGTATCCACACAAAATGCCCAGTTGCAGTGGATAGTGCTCATCGCAACTGCAGCACAATGCCATGTTCAAAACCTCACAGCTGGAATTTATCCAAATGAAGTGAGAAAGTAAAATTATGAAACACAGATTGTTGTTTGGGTGCAATCATTGGTGAGGTGACGAAGCTGAGACCATCAATTTACTGCAGTTGAAACCCCCGGTGAAAATCACAGCCAGTTTCTTGGATTCAAACCCAGGCTCCGTGCCACGCCTAACCCCCCAGAGGCCATACTGCTGCTTTAACCACCACATTCCCTGCTTGTTAACTCGATTAACAAAAGCAGTAAATTTTACCTCCATATTTCCAGCCAAAGTTTCCAAAGTCGGTATTGCAGTGACCAGGGGACTCTTTTTAACGTACGTTGCCTCTGCATTGCAACCAATATAAACTATTTCTTAAACTATTTCTTATTTTACTAGGTAAGGCCCACTGAGCTATATAGCTCTTTTTCAGAAGTGACCTGGCCATAAATTAGAGCTCAAGAAAGTGGCTATCATGTGGAAATGTATAGGTGGAGGGAAAAACAAGAGGACCCGGAGAAAAACCCACACAACCACGGGGAGAACATGCAAACTCCAAATATACAGGTGTCAGGGTCGGGATCAAACCCACGGCCTCCTGCATACCAGGCGAGGAAAGTAACATCTTGACACCGTGGTGCCCAATCAATGGAGCCACCTGGGTATGTGTCGCCTGCGATCGGAAAACCCACGGCAGATTTTTCCTGCTCTAACAAACAAGAGCCACGCATAAATCACGAAAAGCACGTGGTTTTCCTGCCAAAGAATTGGTCGATGCCTCGTTTTCCCACTGCTTAACCCGGGCAAGCCTGGCACGGCTCAAGAAGCAGTCGCAGCAGGTTGTTTTTCCCCAGCAGAAGCCAGATCAGTCGTTTCGAGTCGAGACGCAACACACGCGGTTGACGCTGCGGGTCGAGTTGTACAGTAGGGGCCACAGGTGATGCATCTGCCAGTCATCTCAGTCAGTCAACCCTCGGCAAACTGGGTCTGTCCCGTGACCTCCTGCCAGTGGGCGTTCCGACACTTCACATAGCTTGTCACAAGCGCCGTGGTGACATCACCGCCACTTATTGGTGAGTGGCGGTTGTTGTTGTTGCCGAGTTGTACTGACGGACTTCACACGTAACGGAAGCACCATTAACTCCTTTCCCTGGCGCTGCTTGGGCCCGAAGCAGGATTCAGACGTCTTACAAGGAGGCTTGGTTATGGCCGGGCAGGGCAAAATACCCAGTGGACATCACCTATTAGCTCAGCTCGCATGTGCAAGTGTAAAATGGGTATAAAGCAGCTGTTGTAGTGTAGTAAAGCAAAGACAAAGATCCCCCGTATGGCCTTAACAGACTGTTGGGGCGAGTGCTGTTAGGAGCACCTATGAAGGCCGACACGGCACACAAGGGGGTGGGTGGCCAGCACCACACTCGATCGCCTTTTTCTATCCAGTGATGATGCTTACACACCACACCAGGTACTCATTTGAGGCCGAGTCAACCTAGGGGAGGCCCAGGACCAGTTCAGATTATCGTCGTGTTCGCTGCGTGTGGGAATCGAACCGGGAGTCGCCGGATTCGTAGCGCAGCGGCGCTAACCGCCACTACGGCGCTGCTTCCCATGCGTAGTAGCGTAGCCACAGCGCACCGAACAGACGTGTCGGTCCCACTCCACGACCACGACGGCCGCGATCCACGCAAATCGGTGCCTGCGTGGATCTCTACGGAATCGTCCTAAACAAGGGGCCGCCCTTCGTTAACTCCGAACGTGTAAAAATAAATATTCAGAGCAAACGGCAACAAAAACGCAACTGTGAATAATTACTCTCCAACACACAACCGGTGTCCTGAAGCAGTAGCTAATTTGCACGTTATGTTCACGTGACAAACCTTACTAATCGGCTGTTTCGGGTGATGGTGGCGGGTAAAACGACACGTGTATATTTACGCGATCTAATCCCCCAACAACAAACAAACAAAACCTTTACTGTGAATAATATTGGTCGCGAAATATTCCTACGAGCCAAAACCGTGGATAACCGCTGGGTAACCGATGGCAAGTGGCCTCAACGACGCAGCTCGTTTCCTGTTTTCTGAGAAAAAAATGTAAAACCTACAAAACGCCGCTTCGCACAAAAAAATGTATCGCCTGGGCCTTATCGTGCATCACACACGGCTTGGGAGGCAGCTACCTGGGGGGAGGGGGGTAATTTCTGTTATTTCAAGGAAGAGATTTTAACGGAGGGGAATGTTGCCGTTTTTTGCCTGCTTATTAAATGAAAAAACAAAACGGTGAGAAGCTCAAAATGCACGCCCGGCCAAACGGCCTCACGGGGTGCAGCAGGGGGTTTCTAAAAACGCTATTGGGCACTTGTCAAGACCCCCCTGAAAAAAAACCCGCTATCTCGAGTCTTTTCCTTCGTAAACAAGCAACGCGGTTGTCGTACTTCGTCGTAGTGATAATCACGCCCGAGCAAAGAAACCACCTTGTGATTACAGCAAATCAATTATTGTTGTTGTTGTTATTACAGCAGCGACTGAAGTGTACGCGTGAATTTTGTGGAAATGCCCAACTGCCCTTTGCTCACTTGGGGCAAGGAGTTCCGCTCATCACAGTTGTGTAACTCCCCCCCTTCCTCCTCCTCACCCCCGCTCGTTCCCCCACGAGCATTATGCTACTCGCACGACGTTACGTAACCCTGCCCTTGTGGCAAGACAAGCTTAGACTCCTGCACCGTGGACTGGAATGACTGTGCCAACAAGCTCGACTGGTATGAAACCTAAGGCCGTGCGCATCATCTCAAGACGAACTTCGCACTCCGTGACATAATGAGCTTTTTTGACTTTGCGATGGCAATGCACAGCTACAGATTTCCCCCTCGGGCATCGTCACACGGCGCATTCGATGGCTCGGCACGATACAGAATCGCAATTCGGGGGGCCGCGATTCGAAATCAAATAATTTATTTTTTATTGTCTCATTCGTACCGGCTCGCTTGGATTTGTCTTCGTCTGTTCTAGCTCGTGTGTACGGTCTCGCTCACACTGCCTGCCTTGTGTATTCTACCTCTCTAGAACTGCTTGTTGTTGTGTTCAGTTTTGTTGTCCTTCCCCTCCCCCCACACCCCTTAGCACAGTTGGCTATGTGCGGTGCGAAAGAAATTCTACATACATACATTCACCAAGACGCATTGACCAGTGTGGTGAAGTATGGTCAAATAACTGCCCACGGCCCGCATGGTGTGGGGGAGGGCCTCATCCTGCGGTGGATACAAGGGTCGTGCATCTATGCATGGCAGGCTACGTTATCGCCACTATAACACCACACCTGACGTCCCACAATGTGGCACTGTAGTTATTTCACTGAACCAGTAAAACGATGATGGTGGTGGTGATGTCGTCGTTGACGTATGCCAGAGGTCGCAAACGGGTTTTGATTCCTTACCCGTACCCGTACCCGGCCGCACCAGGGTCGCAAACGGGTACCCGTACCCGTACCCGGCCGTGTACGGGTAGGGTACGGGTATCGGGTACCCGATTGCGACCTCTGGGATGAAGCCATGTTGCAGGCGCGGGTGGGTTGATTCTAGGAGCTTGAATTGTGAGAAGAGACAAGACGTTGGGAAATGAGTGACAAACAGTTACTCACCAGTGACTCACGGTCTACCTGTACCCGGCCGCACCAGGGTCGCAAACGGGTACCCGTACCTGGCCGGGTACGGGTAGCCGGGTATCGGGCAGGGTACGGGTATCGGGTACCCGGTTGCGACCTCTGACGTATGCACCGTTATTGAGGGTGATGACAAGGCCGGGTGCACCTCCCGATTCGCAACGGGTGGCTACGCACGGTGCGAGAGAAGCTCAACGTACGTACGCGCACATCGATTCCAAAGGCGAGCGGCGCGAGGGGAGGAGCGGAGGGAGAAGCGTGCGGAGAGAGCGAGGGCCTTGCGCAGAGCGATGGCCCTCAGCCCCGATACGTACCGATGTTCCCTTCGTCGTCGGTCTCCGCATCGCCGATGATCTCAAAGTTGAAGCTCTGCAGACACTGGTTGAACTTCTCCTGGGCCTGAGAGAGAGCTGCGTTTTGCACGGGAGAGAGCAAAAGCGAAACAAATCCGGGTGTCAGGAGTTATGTTAAAACGTTACCGTCGATTTAAACCTAAAAGAACCTTTTCAGTCGTACGCCGCTTAACCGGGGAAACAAAGTTAGCGGATGGAAACCTTCATAAGAAAACGCTCGTTCGCTTTAGGAACATAACGTCGTTTGCTTTAGGAGCATAACGTCGTTCGCAAGTCGGCCAATCATATGCGCATTTAGCTCCCGAACATATTGCCATACGCATGACTAGAATAATAATTGTTGCTGTCGTAATTCCCAAGGACTACACAACACACAAGCTCTGACACTCAATTTCTTCCCAATCCATGCTGCACCGGGTTGTTCATGTACTGAGTGAGGGTCCTTGTGTTCAAATAAATATAGGAAATATAAAATGAATGGCACGATACCAGACCTCTGGAGTCAAGTCTCGTCTCCCGCACATTCAGTCAGCGGGTGTCTCGAGTTTATTGAGAGCGAGCCGATTCTAAAGATGTTTCTTGTGCATGCGAAGTTGGCGCTTGTCGCAAGGCGATTCCCCCTCCCCATCAACCCCGAGCAAGTCTCACCGCACGTGCGGCCAAACTCAGGCGCACAGTTTCACAAATTGAGAAACCTTGGAACACCGAGTGGGGCATTGTAAAAAAAAAAGTCATCCTAATAATACCTAAATGGTGTCAAATTGAAGCTGGCTATAGTTTGAGAACACCATAAGCTTATATGTGGAATAGTGTACGTCAATGGTTTGACACACAAAAGGTCAAACGGAATGCACCATGACCGTGACAGCAAGGTTGAAGGTCAGCTCAACAGCGTATGTCCAACGCCGAGGTATTTAACGAGCATTCCTCCCCGATAAAAAAAAAATTGACGGATGACTTATCCGAATTAAAGTCCTAACTGGTCGATATACTATACTCACTCAAAACGCCACTTCACGATTACACCCTGAGCATTGCACGCGTCTTTAAAGAGCGCGAAATGTACGTTCCGAGTTCGCGGACCTGCGCTGGGGGTTAACCCCGGGCTGCAGCAGCAGACACACGTGTCGGGGCTGTCTGACACCGACGTGGCTTTGCGGGATGCCACAGAGTCTGCGAGGCCAAAATTAGACCTGAATGGGACTGTCGCCACTCCGGTTAGATCGCTTGGATCACGGATAGGAAGGTCGCGATATTAAGTCGTGGGTCCAGGGATTGACCCGCAAAGCCACCGCCAACGCTGTCACCGTCATCATCATCATCATAATCACTGTCGTCATCATCATCATTTTGTAGGGGTTATTAAAATGAGTACCGCTCTGTGGAAATTCAATTCAACAGTGGCTGTCCGAGGGAGAGAATGTCTCATATTTTTTTTATAGAGCGCCTTTGATCAAGGCGCGAAACATGTCCCCTGGCATGTAAATGTTGTCGATCCACTGCTGGATGATGGTGCCCACACGCCGTGCGGGACACGGGAGTTTACTTGACCATCATTGATGGGTCGGTGACGGCGGTGAGCGCAGCTCCCCGGAAGCATAGAAGTACAGTACGACGATGGCTTTTTCTGACCGCCTTCCGCTACTCACCACAAAGCCTCACACAGGCCTAAAACGCGCGTGGGTTGTGCTTTGCAGTCGCCCATCCAAGCACGATCCATGCTCAACCCCTTCTTAGCTTTCTGAGCTCTGGTGAAATGGGGCCCATTCCTGGCGTAGCAATGTGTAATCTGCGCCAACGTTCCAGGGCCACCAACAGTGCGATGGGCATTGCACAACGAATGCACGCGCAGATGGAAATGATGAATGTTTGACCTCTTGACTGCAATCGTGTGCTCGATGCAACAGGTGATGTTGCTAATGCACATCGGGCAGCACATGACTGCAAGTAACCGACGCTGAACACGTGACGATAAATGCATTGTAAAAAAATAAAAACCCGTTTTTATGTTTTTCCTGTCTTTGTTTCAAAACCTGTCCTCCTAAGAAATGAACAACAAATGTCAATTCAGCAGAAACCCCCCCCCCCTAAAAAATGAGCACGTGCTGAAGCTTAGGAATTCATTCGTTATAAATACTGTATTGTACACTCGCTGTATGCGTTTCCTTTTAGGCATTCAATTGCTCTGTATTGAGAGTTAGTGATTTGCAGATATAACCAACTCAACCACTCGCTCACCCGCCCACTCACCGCCTTCACATGCATATTTGAGACAGTGTGAAGTTCTATGGACCATGCTACGGTGTTCGTAGACCCAGTAGCACACAGGAAGAGAGTATTTTATTTTCTACTCTTGTGTTAGACATCCACCGCATCGTCCGAGGTTTGTGCGGTTCCTGTTAAGCGCTGCCCATTGTTTCCGTGGCAGATGAGTGCCTGCCAGTGTGGTAGTGGGGACTGATGATGGAGCTTTAGATGTTGATGGTGGTGGTAGTGGTGGTGATGGCGACGATTTGGGCAATGTTTTTCACCACCCATGTTTTTTGACGCACGTGAGAAAGGCAACGCATCAGTGGCGTTGCGGTCAAAGATAAATAAGCGCGTGCTCTTACGTTTTGCTGGAGAAGCTACAATCGAGGTTGCAAGCGAATTAAAACGGGTCTGACACACAAGTAGCAAGCAAGTCCCACCCTCAATTATCACCAAGGGCGTGTGCCACGTCACTCACGGGAAAAAGATACACTCGCTTGAAGTAATTCATCAACCCGGGAGACGATTGACGGCGATAAAATCAGCTCTGTTTGATTTTAGCGCATCATTCCGGTTAAGTATTTTCTGCCGCGAGGCTGTTTCACAGTTGTGCTGTACTTCCATGCTGCCACCTTCTCCGACCCGTGCCGATCGTCGTGGAGGAGTTCGGTCAAGTAACCCGCCACGGCCAACACGGCTTGGGAAGGCCATCGTCCAGCAGTGCATTGACAAAAGGGCGGCGAAGGACTGCCGTGTGGTTTACACCAGGACCTTCAAAAGGCAGCAAGAGACCCACACAGCCCCACGTGGGTTTGAGTGGGAAACCCACGTGGACTTGAACAAAAAAATGAAAAGCAAAGCGACCGTGAATCGTCAAAGAAATTTCCACTGCACCCAAAGTGCGTTTTTTTTACACGGACCGCCTGACCAGCCGGTGGTGCTGGCAACCGAGCCCCTCGTGTGCCGTGTCGGCCTTCAATAGGTGCTCGCGAACAGCACGTGCCCCAAAAGTCTGTTAAGGGGCCGTCCATAAATGACATCACGAGATTTTGGACGATTTTTGACCCCCCACTCGTCACACGGCGTCATAAAAAGTCAGACCTACCCTCAAATATGACGTCACAAAGCTCTGCCCCCCCCCCCCCCAAACCATATTTCCATTTTGAAAATAAAACATGCTTCAAATCGCTTTAAAATATTGTCATTGTAGTGCGTATTTAATGTGGCGCTGCACTCTGATGTTGTAGGAGAAAACATTTATTAAAAAGTCGATTTAATTAAGTAGAACGTGTTGTCTATATTTATTTAAAGTTGCGCATTTTGATGTGACGTCACATTTCTCAAACCATCCCCCTCGTCACACATCGTCACAAATGTCTGACCCCCCAATCCCCCAGGTGCGTGACGTCATTTATGGACGGCCCCTTGGTGAGGCTGGGAGAACATCTGGTAAGGAGGGGGTCACTTCTTCTCAGTTGCTGCTCCCCCTTCGTCGTCTCGAACTCACTCGCCCCACTTGAACTGTGTCACTGCTTAGGTCTACGCCGGATACTCCGTTAACTCTCTGAAGCTCACGCATTTTTGTTGTTGTTGTTATTGTTTAATGTACTGTATATAATATGCTATTTATCAGCCTCTCAATTCTCGTGCTGTGGCACGGCGTCTGGAAATGCGGCTGCATCGCAGACGCCAGACCCAGGGGTCGATGAACCAACATAACAAGACACATTTTTAATTGGAATTTGGTAACAACAACAAAAAAAACCTCAATATTTGATGAGCCGCAATGCACCGCGTGGTGAATATCGAGACGGCGGGGGACCTTAATCAATAACGCAACAAAGCCGTCACTTAAAGAGCCGCACGCGACTCCGGATCCGCAGTTTGCCGACCCCCTGCCGCTGGAGAAATCGAAATTGCCCTGGAAAAAACCAGGGGGGGTGTGGCTTGAGGTCACGGTGGGGTCGGCTTGAGGTCACGGTGGGGTCGGCTTGAGGTCACGGTGGGGTCAGCGAGGCCCGTGCCAGGACACGGCCCCTCCAACGGGATTTTGTTGGAGGGGAGGGGGGCCACGCTTCAGGGGGGCGATGAATGGTGCCGTTGTCGAATGGCGGTGGGGGGGGGAGGGGGACACAGTGAGGATGGAACGCCACGTCCAGCGGTCCGACCACACGGAAAACGCACGGGCGTTCGTCGCCGCCTGCAGATGCCAGCGACCGGCAGTCACAGGGGACCAGTGCCAAAGGTGATATCTCAAAAGTGAACCACGGAGCAGCAACCGCACCTTCGCTTAGCGCGGTTGGCTGCGTACGGCGCGAAAGAGGTTCAACATACATCCGTGAGCCCATCCATGGACGGGGTTGTGAAAAAAAAATGCAGACTCTGTCTTCACGTGCGCGCCGGTTTCATTAACAGCGGCTCCTCACTCGTCGGGGGTCAGTGACTTGACCCCCACGTGGCCGCCAATATGTGGGCAAGTAAAGCGATGACTTCATATGCAAACAATGAAAGTGTTTTTTTTAATAACCCTAACATATACGTATATTCTCCGCAATTTTTTTTTCAGAAACCAGGCCACCGCTCCCTATCTCTAATTACCCCGGATAATTGAGAGTTGACTCTACTGTACTCGGAAAACGATGCCAACTACAACCTTGATGTAAAGCGTGACAGCTCGGTGCTGCCTGGCTGCAATTTGGCCCAGAGGCGTTGCTTACCGGATTAGCCATCAGATAAAATAAAATAACCAGCACTGTGTGTGAGCACATAAGCAGGGAACGTGTCCCGCATGCAAACTAGGACACTCCAGGATTTATTTGCACGAGGTAAGGGGCTCACCCGAGACGTCACACAGCCTCGTCGAGGGAGCCGCAAAGTACAACAAAGTACGACACAAAACTCGGAGTAAAACTAACCTCTGTGTAAATTTGAGGCTTAGAAGACAACCTCACAGTGTCACTTTTCTTACTGCCATGGCACGTCCTCGGCAGCTTACGCGTGCGTATTCACTGGACAGGATCGTCGTCGGCCGTGATCAATCCGCCGCTGGACGAAGGACCCTCCCTCAAGCTGTCGCCGTCCTCTCACGGATCTGTGATGTGAAACCACAACATCGACGGGCCTGCATGCGAGATGATTTCATTGCTCGAACTCGGCGGTCGACGTCCTCCCATGCGTATTCCCTTCTCGAGCTGCCAACTCCATCCTCGCTATGGACCACCGGACGTCGTCCCTTCTGGCGACGTGTCCTCGCCCAAGGCCACTTACTTTTACGAACAGCCGACATGAAATGTTTGACGAGGTACGGCAAGTGAACACGGTACGACATTGTCCATCAATATCTCAGCGTGGGCAGGAGTGACGGTGCAGTGACTATGAACCCGCCGACGCGAGTGCGAATCCAGGACCTCAGCCATCATCGGTACTGTAGTGAAGTGATTTCTGAATCGGACCTGGGCCACCCCCTACCCCTTTACCAACCAACATGGACCAGCGCGGTGAAATATGGTCAAACAAGTTCCACAAACAACACTGCATGGGCAGGCCTTCATTAAGCAACGGATTGACAAAGGGGTCAAAGTTATTATTCCTGCCAAGTTGAATACAAGCCTGGGGCCTACCTGACGTATGCACATACCTGGGTATACAGTGCCGTACATTTAAATACTTGCTCAATGACCTTTACAAGCAGCTGAGAGAGCCCGCTGACGCGGCGTACTAAAACTTCACCAAAAGACAGCATAGCTCTCCAATGGGTTTTACATTATTTTCTTTAGTTCCTGAAGAAGCCCCCAGCACGCGGAGCGAAACGTCAGACATCATACGACCGGAAAACACGTGGGAGAACTACGCAGCACGACGGCATCAAAAGCGCACGATGCCAAAAGTGACAACTGAAAAATGGCAATTCAAAAGTAAACAGCAAAATAAATACAGATGGCCTTGGCAGAGAATCGAACTCCGTTCCTCCGGGTTCGCAACGCGGCGCACTAAACCCAACGCGACCATCGGTTGTCCACCAGAAGGCAGAAGTTGTCCCGCTTGTGCGCACACAAACACCTGGAGGATAATCAATGGCAGCCAAGGATGCCGGCATGCGAGTTCACGAGGAGGAGGGCTCTCACTCGCCGGCTTCGTCGTGAACACACAAGCAGCGGCGAGCGGAGACTAAAAACACGACTTGGATCTTAAAAGGGCACTTGCATTCCCCCACTATGCATTGTGCCACATCGCTACGCAACACACACACACGCTCACGCAGTTGCAAAGCCCGTCAAGGCGGGCGTCTAGGATGGCAATCACCGCTGGCTTGGTAGGCACTTGAGAAGTTGCACGGAGCAACGCGACAGCTGCACAAACGCCGGACCAGCTGGACTCCCACCCCACCCCCACATAAACAGTGGACAACGTCGCAACATCCAAACGTCGCAACATCCGACCGTCGCCAATTCGCCGCCTGCACCCAGCGCAGCATTTGCACGTGGTGTAAATGTAATTTTTAAAAGGCGTTCACACGCCCGACATTTTTCACAAACCCGCACATGCCTCACTCACACCACCGGCAAGTCGGATGTGTGACGTTGTCCTGTATGAACATTAACGGATCAATCGTCGCCGGCGGCCTTGATCGATCCACTGCTGGACGAAGAACTCCTCGGTAAACAGTGGCCACCTCTCTCACGACCTCGCGACGCAACAATATTCATCCAAGCACCTGCACAAGAGCCGATTTCATCGCTCCATCTCTACGGCGGACGCCCTCACAGACGCGTTCCTTTCGCGTCTGTCATTCAAACTAAACTAAACTATATATTTTTTTCCACGGTAAGGCCCAATGAACTATGTAGCTCTTTTTCAGAAGCGACCTGGCCACAAATTATAGCCCAACTAAGTGGCTTGTCTTGTGGAAATGCATAGCAGCAGCCAAATTGTCTAAACGCGTGTCTCTAAATGTGGAGGGAAAACCGGAGGACCCAGAAAAAAATCCACACGACCACAGGGAGAACAGGGAGAACACGCAAACTCCAAATATATACGTGCGTCGGGGTCAGGATCGAACCCACGACCTCCTGTATACCAGGCGA
>CM025633.2:4300045-4310608 GCA_014621495.2 Entosphenus tridentatus
GGATCGAACCCACGACCTCCTGTATACCAGGCGAGGTGTTTAACATCTCCTAGCCACCGTGGCTCCCTGTTCTTGACCACCGTCCCTTCATAGCGACGTGTCATGCCCAAGCACACCTTTTTTTAAAACTTCGAATGAAGGTCGCGTTCACAACCCTGCTTACGTCCTCTAAATTGTCCGACCTCCCGGGCAACATTTCCTTCTTTGGACGGTGCCACATTTCCAGAAACAGTAAACAAACACGATAATCCATCCTCCCCGTTTCCAGCTGACGGCAGTGGACGGCACGACAAGTTTAGCCAACACTCTGGCTCCAGTCCCGCTGTGCACTCCCAAAGGCCGACGCGACTTCACATCGCCACGGTGACTTTTCCCTGCCGATTTACGCCCGCGCGCTGTGGGGCTGGGTGCACGTTGCCCTCCCTCACCTTTGCGGTCGACAGTAAAGCACGTCCGATACCTGGCCTCCAGTGCCGTGTATTTCGTGGTCATGACAACACATGTATCGTTTTGCCTACGTAGAATGGGTGTAATGGCATAGAATTCTGTCGTGTCTTTTATTTAAGAAAAAAAGACTTTTTAAAATTTTCAAACATTTATTTGATTTGTTTCTTAAAGCAAGCCCGTCGCTGAAACACGCGCTGGGTGCAGCTCGTGATCGAACGAGCGCAGACGTAAAAGGTTCCACGGACGAGTGCTCAGTACCACACTTTTTCCATTTGCAGCAGAAATCCAACGCATGTTTCTACGCCGAACCTCTTTCGCACCGTACGTAGACAACCGTGCTAATCGGTGGCGCGGGGGAAGGGCAATGAACGTGTAACCCCGTCTTGGTGCGGGGAGGGGGGGGAGTGCAGATCCTGTCATCGGAGGTTAACGCCAGTGTCCAACGAAAATACTCGTGGCGACGCGGTGTGCCTCGAATATCGAGAGGAGCCAGCAACGGGATTCAAATGAACCCGTGGCTGGTAACTTCATCCGCGGCATGGCACTGGCGCGGTGCGTCGTTGATTAACGGAGAAATTATGCGCTCTCCGGGACGCGATTCTAGAAAACCGTGATTTTTAAAAAGATTTTTAGACCTTCACTCCCGTGGACTAATCCGCAATATATGAGCATTCGCGGATTATTGGATATCGAATTATTGGATCTGTGCTGTGTAATCCACAACTCTGATTAGCACGGTTGGCTATGTATGGTGCGAAAGAAGTTCACGACCAAGATAATCCACCCACGGATAATACAGAGCGAACTGCAGAGTGGCACATTTGTGATCCCGGCTCGGCGCGACGGATCCGAACGCTGGACCTTTAGGAGGGAGGGGACGAACGTCACCGGCAGCAGAAATGAACTGGCCGAGAAAAATCCACGGGCTAGAGACGGAAAACTCCGATGAGACCGCAAGAAAAAATCGAGACCAGCAGACGACTTTGGTGTCGGATACAACGGAAGCCTAATTAAGAAAACACACATGAAGGTACGTCCATCGCAGAGATGGAGCGATTAGAAGAGTTCTAGATTTGAAGCTTTCGTGACTGCAAGGATTCATATTCTGACGTAACAATAGGCTCAGTCAACCATTCTACACAACAAAGACGAATTTCCTGGCAGCGATTTCAGCCGCATCACCTCTACATAACAAAAGGCCCAGTCCCTTTTACACGCACCTTTACATCATCCGCACCTAGTTTACACAACAAAGGCTCATTCTTAACGGCGTTCTTCAGCCGCACCGAACCTCACAAAAATAATATTCAGGGCCTACCTTGGCTCCTCCCACCCTCAACCAGTATATATACAAGGACTGTTTTCTTGGAATTTCTCTCACTTGAAACAGCAATCATGCTGTGACGGTTCCACCTGAAGACGGAAGCTTGTGTTGCCTCCGAAACGTCGTGATTTTTATTTGATTTTTTATTTTACTTTTATTAATTTGAATTTTTTACCTACGTGACTTTACCGAAAAAACCTAAGAATACGATTAGAAGAGCTCGTGTGCACGTCAGTGGATTGTTGACGAGGAGAGATGGTGAGAGATGGTGACAAATGGCAGAGGCTTAGAGTGGACGCAGTGGGGTGGGGGGGGACAGCAGTAGCTAGTTCCACCCGAACGATGATAATGACTGAATGGATGGATGGATGAAAACAAATATAATACACTGAAGATGAACACGCAGAGATTGCAGCTTGTAAGCGAGCGGGCAGCTGCGTAGAAAGGCGCTCCACAGACCCCGACAGATGGCTCCCGCAGCCTAAACGTGGGCCAGCAAAGCAATCACAAAGGACGGCGATGGACGGTGACATCTGCTCTGGCTGCTTTACAATGAAACTCGCCTCCTCTCTCCCCAACGAGAAACCCCCCTCGCAAATCGATTAGAAAGCACACCACTGCCGCCACTTTGCAAAACTTACGACCGTGTTAACCAACGTGCGTGTCAGGTAGCGCGTCCACCAATGCAGTAGCGGTTTGAGTTGCGGCCACTACGTCTGCAAATTTGCGCGCGTTACAAATTGAACTATTATTATTATTACACTTGAGCCCACAATCGGTCCATTTTCAAGACACCCCCCTCCCCAATATGGCACAGTGGAAACGTACGCAAGCTTTGAAGTTGTCCGGCTTTTTGGAAATTTGACGAAGTCGATCTGGATTCCCACTCAAACCAGTGTGGGTAGTGAGTCTGTGCTCCTTTTGAAGATTCTTGGTCTCGGCCATACCAGACTGCAGCCGTAATTAAATGACAATATAAAAAAATTAACCCGTAAAAACAAAGTTTTTCCCTATAAATCCTTTATATGCGTGGCGGCTAGAGTCCTCTCGTCCTCTGGCTTGAGATGGCTGCCACCTATGGGTCAGATGATTGCCTGTCACCATTAAGCAATTGGTAATTAAATATAAAAAAAAATTCCTAAAAAGTGTAAAATTTTTGAAAAAAAATTTCACGAAAATAAATTGTCACGCACAACGAGTCTGTGTGCAAAATGTCAGCTCGATTGGATCACGGGAAGTGGGTTAAAAAACGACCGAAAGATTTGCACGGTCGTAAGCGCGCAAGCAAGCAAGCAAGTGAACTTAATATAAAGGATTTAATAAGGCCTCTTCGATGGCATGCTCCCTCGCTGTGGAGTCGCTGTCATCGCTTCGGCTTTGGGAGTAGAATAATTGCCGACCGTGAGAAAAACCTCTGTCCACTCCTGGAAAACTCAGACGTGGCCTGCAGTAAATACTCGGCAGGGAAGGACCAGGCCCGATCGTACTCGGGGTACGGATTGTGTTTGCCTTGTTAAATCACGTCGTTCCTTTATTTGTGTTTGTAAAACAATGTAGCCGTGGTTTTGTTTTACGTTTTCGATCAGTTCCCCATTTCCTGGAACTTGTGAAGCACGTATCGATAATCGCTGTCTGTATCGCGACCTATGTAACCACGATTGTGTAACTAAGATCTGTACTGTACAACATCTGCGCCGTTGCAGGGCGCCCACGAAACAACAGAGCAGCTCGTTGAGCCCTTGCCGCTGAAATAAATGACATCTAAAGAAATAAAAGTATATTCTTGGTTCTTTCGGTAAAGTCACGTAGAAGGGAAATAATACAATAATAAAAATATAGTTGTATATTTTTCTTATTTTATTATTTCCCTAGAACCAAGAATATGAATCCCTGCAGTCACGAAAGCTTTAAATAAAAAAATTTAAGTATATTATTCAACCATATTTCACCCATTATGGGTGGTGCAGGTCATTAAAAGGGTGGTCCCAGGACTGTTGTAGATTGTAAGGTCGTACTCATCACACACACGAAGTGCTCGCCACAAATGAACCCCAATACCTCGCTGATCTTGTCAAGGAGCATAAATCATCTCACGGCCATCCTCGCAGCAGTAACGGCCTTTGGCGAGCCATTGAACAAAGAAGGTCACCACGTCGCTTTAGGCAGCGCTACTGCGGCCGTCTGGAACGCTCTTCCGTCCGATATTAAGACACCACTGGGAGCTACGGATTTTTAAATCGATATTGAAAACTAATTTATTTAAAACTGCTTTTTGTATTTAGTTTTGTTGTGCTTCCTCCCGCACCTCCGATTGGCACGGTTGGTTAGGTACGGTACGAAATAAGTTCAACATTCATACGTGCGTACAAATATCACCCACGACTGATGTTAGCCGTGAATGGAAATTACTCGGGTAGCTCCGTTCACAGCACGCAGTGCGTTAAGCGCAGAACAATAAATGTACATGTTATTACTTAATATATCTAAAGCTCTTACAGTTGAGGACACAGTACATGTTATCATATAAATATAACAGGATCGTGAAGTAATGACAGTGGATTCGGGAAGGCCTTCATCCAGCGGTGTATAGATCATGGCTAATTATTACGATGATGATAATATTTGTATGTAGAAATGCACCGAAATGTGACACGTGTCAGAACACCACGGCATACAAACAGGACGGGACGGCCACGTGATTGAAACCTGGAATGTAAGGGTGGGTGGGGGTTTCAAATGTGGCTGCGTTTCAATTTTAAACCGTGCACAACTTGTGCAGGTCTTTTAGTCAATCCACTGCTGGATTAGGACCTCCCTCCCCAGTGGCAGATCCAAGGAGAGGTGGGAAATGAGGGCAGTCAACCCCCCTTCACCCCCTTGAGACCCCAAAAATGTATATTTCATTCATATTTAGCAGATAAAATGCATTGAATTTTTTTTATTAACGTAAGGCCCTATTAAAAAAGATGGACATTTCGGGAGTTGCCTCCCCTCCCTACGTCCCCCTGGGAAGTTCCTCCATCAGCCACTGGCCTCACCACAACCGTGCAGGTCACGGAGGTTATTTGACCACGATTCGGCACGCTGATAAGTGTGCGGCCGTGGAGTTAAATTATTTTGCGTACCTACTAAATGGTGGCCTCTTAACAGGCGCTTGTGATTCTTTGTAAGCTTAACAATCGCCGTCTCACGAGGATCTCACCCCCTAAAATAAGTCAGTGAATGAGCGATGTTTACGGTATTGTTTTCATCAACATCAGCCACGGTCTATCCGCTGCTGGATGAAGACCTCCCCAAAGCTACCGCCATCTCTCCAGGTCAGGGGTCGGCAACCGAAATAACAAGAAGAGACATTTTTTTTCGAATTCGGTAATAAACTCAATATATCAAAGGCCGCAATGCACGTTGATACGAGGGGGTCCTTCGTAAATATCGTCACTAAGCAATTCTTAAAGAGCAGCATGAACTGGATTCCCATGGTAAACTGGACTCCCATGGTCAGGGTCGGCAACCAGAATTCGGTAAAAAAAAAACCCTCAATATTTCAAAAGCCGCAATGCACTGTGGGTGAATACGAGATGGTGGTCCTTGATAAAGAACGGTGACGAAGAAGTCCTTAAAGAGCCGCATGCGACTCCGAAGCAGCGGGTTGCCGACCCCTGACCTACGCACTCACACTTGAGCTGATCTCATCACTCCGTCTCCGCGGTGGACGTGAATTTTCAGAATGCGTTCCATTCCACGGCTGCGACTATGTCACCGTACTTTAAACCATCCGCCACCATCCCTTCCGGCAACGTGTCCTTCCCAAGCCCACTTTACTCTTTTTCACATTTTCTATTGTTTCATTCACCTGCGTGCAGTGGCGTAGCTAGGATATTTTGCGCCCGGGGACGAACTATAAAATTGGCGCCCACCCCCCCCCCCCGTTTAATCACATACCAAAATGTAATTACATGACGTGTAGGCTGTGTGTGGCGGGATATATAAACTTTTAGGTTGAGGTGTAGATTTGTGCAGTAGTTTCAGGCTGCCGCGCCCGCCGCAACAAGTTATAATGTAACGTTGTAAGCCTCATTTTGGCGCCCCTTTATCTTGGCGCCCGGGGACATATGTACCCCCCTGCCCCCCCCCCTAGCTACGCCTCTGCCTGCGTGCCCCGTTTCACGCGTCTTCTCTTGCCGTCTCTAAATGTAATTGAAAATCATGCATCTCTCTATGCTTCTTTGTGGAGGCGACAGACCTGGTTTCACCTGAAGACGGCTGCTTGCGTTGTGGCCGAAACGTCGTGAGAATTATTTTATTATGTTTTATTATTTTTATTATTTTATTACTTCCCTTCTACGTGACTTTACCGAAAGAACCAAGAAGATGAATTCCTGCAGTCACGAAAGCTTTAAATGGAAACTTCTTTGTGGACTTTGTTGTTTGTGGATAACTCCCCCCCTCACACGCTGTAATTGAATCATACATCACAGTAGGTAGTAAACACTGATTAAACACTGCATTCATTAGACACACTGGCATGGTTACTTTTCACGATCACGTTCATTTTGATGCCAGCTCACATTCAATAACTGTACGGGGTACACACACTCCACTTTGGTTTTGCAGTTGAAATTTTTTGCCACCGCAAAAAATATTCTACTCTGCCCACGGTTTTGTGAGGCTCGCAATCTGCAAGGCTGCCCGTTGATGAGACTTCTGATAAGAATCCGGGCAATGTAACAGGCAAACCGAGCCATTGATTAGAACAAATGTGCGCCATTGTGGCGATATGTTAACCACCTCGCCTGGCAAACAGAAGGGGCCTGGGTTCGATCCCGACCCTGACGCCTATTGTATATTTGGAGTTTGCGTGTTCTTTCCGTGGTCGCGTGGAGTTGTCTTCGGCTCCTCTGGGTTTTCCCTCCACATTTAGAATCAACATGCATTTAGAGTATTTGGCTGCTATACATTTCCACGTAATAAGCCACTTCGCGTCTGAAAAAGTGGGCCTTATCTGGAAAAGTAAAAATTGTAAAAAAAAAAATACTTTGCGATTACTGAAAACAGTAATGGACATGCACAGCTCTTTTAACCAACCCTTTCCATCACCCACAATAACAGTAACACACTGACTTCATCTGATCATCAATCGTTCCTACGGGGTCAGTATAATAAGAAACACTTTGTGGAAAGTCAACAGTGCTTGTCCCATTGGAGAGAATGTCCCCAGAGTTGTAAATGTGAATGAGTGCTCCCCATGCCGTGCGGGTAGCGTGGGTTATATGACCATACTTCACCGTTCTGGTCAGTGGCAGGGGGTTTGGTGAAGGCGGGAAGCACACAGGCACAAGAGCATAGATGCACAATACAACGGAGAGATTTTGCGGCACTGTCCTCCGCTGCCAACCACGTCGCCCCACAGCCTATAACACCTGCCACGCACGGTTATCACCCAATCAAGCACTCTCCAAGCTCAACCCATATTAAGCTGCAGCAATTTGACAAGACTGGGCACATTCCACGTCAGTGGATCATAGGCGCAAAAGGTAACACTGTACATGATAATACTGTCATCACAACAACCTTGTCACAAACCTTCATAACCAACCATCCCTATAGTCGCTGTTTTTGCGCTGCTTGTTATCAAAGCATCTTGAGACTGTGTAATTTAAGGCCAATGAAAATTACCGGTGGACACCCACCAGTCGTGTTTCCACCAGCACAAGAACCAGTTGATCGCAAGGCCCTTGTTAAAACCGCATTTGGGTGCAGTGGAAATTTATTTCATATCTGCAGTGGCTATGCTTTTCGTATTTCAAGTCGATGCGGTTTCCCACTCAACCCCACGCGGAACTGCGGGTCTCGGCTCCTTTTAAATATCCTGGTGTGAACTACACAAGAAGAAATGTACAATCCTTGATCAATCCACGGCTGGATGGTGGCCTCCACCCCCCCCCTCCCCCCCCCACTTCGGTCATGTAACGTTTGCTGGACCATACTTCACCACACTGGTCAGCGCAAGTTGCTTAAGGCAGGGAGGGGCCAGCACTGGTTCCCGAAATTGCTTGTCGCTGATGCCAGCCGTGGCCTGGAATCAAACTCAGGTGGCCGGGTTCAAAGCGCAGCTTACAAACCATTGTGCCACCCCTCACCCGTTCGCCATTAGATGTATACAAAAAAAATCCTCATTTTTAGAAAACGCATACAGCAGTGGCCAGCGAAGACGTGGAACATTTTATATTCGTTCATCTATTTGCCTCTATTTTAGTGCAAAAAAAAATATTTTTTCAGAATATATTCGATGTCTCAAAAGGCTCTCATCCAGGCGATACACAAACCCCCCTTATCCCCCATGACGTGGAGTGGGGAGCGAATGTCGGGGATCCCGTTATCCGTGGGGGTCACTCGCGAATGTACCGCTACTTATCTGTTGGGGAGGGAAAAAAAAACACGGATGATGAATGGGCCGAATAGGGCCCGAGATAATGGGATTTTTCACGGACATTAACAGCTCTGAGATGTGTATATGCACCACCGATTCTTCCGTGCGGTAATAGACTACAGTGCCTTGTACAAATACCGGCTGCAAACAGTGTGGTATTACGTGTCGTCTGCGGACAGTATTTGCGTACTATTCTACACACCAATATAAAGCGTTGCCCTGTACCCAATAACGACATGTCTCTCGCTCACGACCAACAATAACAACAGGTCGACTCAGCCTCCTCGGATGAGTTATTCGGTGCGGTGTGTAAAACGTCAGCTCTGGGCAGACACAAAGAGGGCCTCGGCGTGGCGTTGGCAACACCACTCATCATCATGTGCCGTTCCAGCCTTCGTAGGCGTTCGAATGGCAACACTTGCCGCAACAGTCTGTTAAAGGCCATCCGGGGGATCTTTGTCTTTGTACTGCTGTACAAATGAACAGAGCATTGCCCTGTTGTGAATGAGGATATACGTCTACGCTGTGTGTGTGTATCTGTCACTATAGTTAGCGCGCTACGCTATGAACCTGGCGTCCCGGGTTCAATTCCCGCACACGGCCAACACCAGTGACGATTATCTGAACCGGTCCCGGGCCTCCCCGAGGTCGACTCAGCCTCAAATGAGTACCTGGTGCGACGTGTAAACATCGTCACTAGGGAGACAAAGGCGGCCGGGCATGGTGTTGGCCACCCACCCCCTCGTGTGCCGTGCCGGTCTTCATAGGTGCTCGCTAACAGCACTTGCCCCTACAGTCTGTTAAGGCTACACGGGGGATCTTTGTCTTTGTCATTATGGTTACAATGTTACGCACGCATCGAGCCCTTTTCGTCAATCCACTGCTGGATGAGTGCCTCCACACGCCGCGCGCATAATGTCATAATGTCATAATTTGACCACACTTTGCTACGCTGGTCAGTGCCAGCTGGTGAAGGCGGGGAGCACAGACGCGGGGGGCATAGAAGTACCGTACAATAATTGTGTTTTTTTTTCTGCACTCCAATCAACGTACCCCTCTGTAGCCCATCCAAGCTATGGCAGGGCTCAACCGTGCTTAGCTTCCGAAAAGGCAGAGTCGAGGGCCAATCAATAGGGCAGCTTACTGCTGATTTCCCACTCGAGTGGTGATGGCATCACGAGGAGGAACTAACTTTAACCACCCATGATGGATGATGGTGGCGATGATGACGGTGGTGCTGATTTATTTCCGTGTCTGCCGTCGGCCCCTTCCTTCGCTAGACGTTTGGTTAGCGTGGAAGAGTAGGCCAAAGTGCCGTACCCACAAAGTGAGCTCTCGAGAAATCCCTTCTGCCAGCAGAGACATTGGGCAAGCCATTGCAGGGCTGCGCCTCACTGTAATAATAATGTGCTGGATGAAGAACTCACGGGAACAGTTTTACCATACTTCACCACACTGGGCAATACACAGCCGCTGTAACTTAACAGTTTATAAATGTTGTACATCAGCATACTGTACATACACATGCAGTACAAACAACAGCACGTATATTATTAATATCCACTGCCAGAACGGGACACATGCAGGCAGGTAGGCACAGATGGCATTAAACACATTCCTGTGGAGGGAGCTGGTAGGAACGTTGGGTTGCTCGGTCAATGGCCAGGGTCAACGGCGGCGTGGTGTATTCCGCTAATATGCCCGACTGTGAGGGCGGGCATAAGCCGGCGTGAGTAGGTTAAACGTTGAGTTTTATAAGGGCACCACGGGGTAACCAGCCCCTCCCCACCCAGCCCCTCCCTTCTCCACCCAGCCCCACCCCTCCCAATTTGTGGACGCACGACGGACGGACACAATAATCCCCTGTGGTCTGGTGTAACCAGGAGATTCCTACCAGTAAAATCTGTGCTCTGACACACCGAGACAATTAAAGGCCGATTTCAACCATCCGCTTTGCGTTTACGTACAGCCTACCCATGGAATGTAGATTGCAGCATGAGGTATGTGCCCTTTCACATCTGGTGATACTGTCTATATTGATTAGACACACAGACGCAACTTCAAACTCGTCACCATCATCATCGTAAGCCAATGTCTATCCACTGCTTGATTACGGCCTCCCTAAGCCACCGACCCACACGGTATTCATAATTATAAGAGAATTTCAATATAATATTCTGAACATCTGCAGTTTTAGTTAGACGTTGAATATTTTCAAGTGAATTTTTATGCTAATTTCGGCTTTCCAACGCCTCCTTTTTAATAAATGTTTTCTCCTACAACATCAGAGTTCAGCGCCACATAAAATACGCACAACAATGACAATAATTTAAAGCGATTTGAAGCATGTTTTTTTTTGGGG
>CM025633.2:4311008-4337446 GCA_014621495.2 Entosphenus tridentatus
GTGCGCGTGACAGCTTCCGGGGTGAGTGGAGGGGGAAGCGAGGTGCACGTGGGTTGTTGTCAAGCAGCGCGGCGCAGTTTGCGTTCGCAATGTGCGCGCAGCAAAGCACCGCGTCTCTCTCAGCAGTAGAAGTACGACGTCAACGTGTCAGCATCACGTCGACGTAGGGCTAACCTAGCGAAGGGTGGAAGGGAAGCTTTATCCGACATTTCAGTTCTCGCTTTATATACTTTACGGACATTTTCAATCCGCCGCTGGATGAAGGCCTCTCGCTCGCCAAGGGCCGTGTTGGGCCACGAGGCTTTGTTTGTTTTGACCATACCTCACCACGCCGGTCACTGTGGCGCTTAGTGAAGTGAAAGAGCCTCTGATATCACTCGATACTGGAATTGAAAGTCGGGAGCGCCGGTTCGGAGCGCAGTTCGCTAACCACTGCGCCCCCTATACCAAGTCAAGTACTGGAGCTGTGTTAATCTTGCCCAGGAATAACGCCGATTGGGACTCGGAAATCAAACTGTTGTTTCTCCAAGGATCTAATAATGGGTTTAAAAACAAAACATCGGATGTAACGTTACACTCCACGGGAGGCAAATTAGTCTGTTCACAGACTATGGTATATTAATCAAGCGTTCAGCAGGCGACTTGGAGCAATGCAGAAGTGAGGATACAATTTCTCAGTATCTGGGCCATCACGCTTTGTTGGGTCTCAATTTGCAATATTTCGATTTGAGTATATATTTTTAGGACTGAACTACATTTGTACGGTACAACATTTCAGCTCTTGAACATGATGGCAATTTACATCCTTCCTTGCATAAGCCGCATTCCAATTACTCTATCTTGAAACGCAACTTTCGTCTTCCTAAAATCGCGGTCAACTAAACGACACCCTGCAAATACTGGCAGAGGCTGTTGCTGGCAACGTCCAAGACGCGCCGAGGCCCATCTTGACCACCGCTGGTGGCACCCAGTCGTGGGCAAGTCCACTCAGCCCCTCCAAACCCCCTCTCAACACACAACCACCACCGGCACGCCCACAGTTGGGGTCAGGGCCCACATCAATAACCACACGCCCTCTGGTCGAGCCGGCCACGTTGTTGAGTGTGCCCTCTGTGGCCACCCTCTGCGGCCGATGTCGTCCGGCGGCGCCCGTGACGGCAACGACGAGGACGGAGCGAGGAGGAGGATGAGGAGGAGGAAGAAGGGTGGAAGGGACAAGAAGGTGGTGGACACGGCTCGGGGTGGAGGACATCGCTCGCTGATGCTCGCCAGGGACCTGGTGGAGGCCAAGGACCCGGGCACGGGCTTCGCCCATTACCTCCTGGCGCTCACCTTGGCGCCTGAGCTTCGGTCATCCGTGCAGGTGAGGTGAAAGTGGGGGTGATGGTGATGATGGTGGTGACGGTGATGATGGTGGTGATGATGGTGGTGATGGTGATGGTGGTGGTGGTCATAGTTATCAACTTTCGTTTTATTCGTCATTGTCATCAAGGTCACCATCACCAATCGTCGTGATCAATCTAAAAAAATCATCACCAAGTTCGTAACCCAAGGGGGTTAACGTGTCACTGAATGTGTTGCCGACTCATTAATCCTCGGTTGTGAAACTTGGTGATGATTTTGAGCAACGGTCGCTGCTTAGACTGGAGTAGGCACGGGACCAGCAGTTACAGCCACAGCGAGATGGGAAATGGATGTGGGGTGCTGGGTTTAGACATTTTGCTGACCGTCACCCAGAGAGACCCAGCTGAAATTAAGCCTCTACCCAAACCATCATCGTCGTCCATCGTCAACGTTCGTTCCCGTTGCAGGATCTAGCAGAAGGGTGGTTAAGTTGTCTCACGCTTGCCCCATCCCACTATTGACCAATTGTTATGAATATTCAACTGTACTATGTTGAGTCCTATTCCTTAAGTAGGTGCATTTTCAGAGCGCACACACCACACTCTCGGACGGTGGCAATTGTAATTCATCGTTTCTTTTATGACGATCACACACGTATATATACGTCGCGGGTTGAAATAAGCCACGGTCCAGAGGTGGTGTGTAATATCAGGAAGTCAGCAGACGCCAGCAAATTTAGTTACGGACCGCATCCAGCCACCAGCAAGAACATTCACGGTTGAGCAACGAGAGGTCGCTATCAGGGTGGCAAACGGAACGGGAGCTGATGCTAAAGGGATCCTGTGATGGGCGAAGGATAAGTGATGGAAGCGCGGGGTGGCAGTGAACGTCGAGCTTGCGTGGCAAATGGCGAGCGACGTGAACGTCTCGGAAAGCGGTTGATGAGTATGGTAGCCGGCGATGCGATGATGCGATGCTGGCGTGCGATGGGGGCGCTGTGTGCGGCGGGGTGCAGGCCGAGTTCCACGATTGTGCCCGCGCGTGGACGGGCGAGCTGGAGGAGCTGGGTCGCGCGCGCGACGCCTTCGACTGCTACGAGCAAGCGCTGGCGCTCTACCCCGAGGACGAGCTCATCCTCAACGGGATGGGCGAGAGCCTCTTCAGGTGCCCCGGGGAATTCGCTTAGAAAGAGCCGCAGCCATCGCAAGCGGTATACCGGATGCGGTGTGCCGGGTGGGGGAATTTATTTTCGCAGAGCCGGCTAAAATTAAGCCCTGTCCTCGCGTTGAGACACGTACACACACTCGTGGTGATTTGGCTGCTATACATTTCCAAATGACGAGCCACTTTGTTGAGCCATCATTTGTGGCCAGGTCGCTTCTGAAAAAAAGCTACATAGCTCAGTCGGCCTTACCTGGACATTTTTTTGTGTTTGTATTATGGGTAATATATAAGCAAAACTCCATTCTACGTCCACATGTAAATACACATTTATTTAGTCCACCAGCCTATTTGGCTTTCCGGACCGATAATATCAAGCAGAATTTATTTAAACAATCAAACTCTGAACCTTCTCTCATCCACAAAGTCAGGCTTGCTAATCGAACCCAGCTGGATTACCCGACGTTATTGGCAAGAGCACTCCATATAAACAACTTGGATCGCCCACCGCAGCAGCCTTTCGCTTTAACAATCCCAACCCTGCTGACGGTTTCTTCGCGCATTAGTCATTGCTGACGGGGGTCCGAGACCCCCCCCCCCTCGTCAGCTGTCACTCCGCAAGCAATAAAATGGATGTGCCGATCGATTACTTCGGCGGTCGAAGGCCGGCCCGCAGCCTCTCACACCCGGTCCGTCACGGCGCAGGCTGGGCTTCTGGGACGAGGCGGCCGCCTGCTTCTTGCGCGCGCTGCGATCCGCTCCGGGGTGGGCGCCGGCGAGGGAGAACTTCCGCCGCGCCGCCAGCTGGCTCCTCGAGCGCTGGCACTTCCCCATGCTCAACGACCGGCGGCGCAACGAGGCCTACCGTGACGCCCTGCGCCGCGCCGTCGCCAAGCGCGGGGACGCGGGCTGCACGGTGCTCGATATCGGCGCGGGGACCGGCATTCTCAGGTTAGCCGGGGCGAGCGGCGAGTGAGAGAGCGAGGGGGGAAGGTCTGTAGAAATTGGTGTAGCCGCAGTGGCGAGATGTTAACTACCTTGTCTGGTATGCAGGAGGTCGTGGGTTTGATCCCAACCCTATCGCCTGTATATTTGGGGTTTGTATGTTCTCCTAGTGGTTGTGTGGAATTCTCTCCGGGTTATCTGGTATTTGCTCCGCATTTACAAAAATGCGTTCAGAGTATTTGGCTGGTAATAATATCTCTTCTGAAAAAGAGCTAAATATCTCAGTGGGCCTTACCTGGTAAAATAAAAAATAAATTGTCTAGTTTACTTCCACTCGGTGCTCAAACCAACCACACCACGCCATTGAGGAGGTTAAGAGGTTTTGGAGAAAGCTAAGCAGGTTTCAGCCTGGTGAATATTCGTTTGCTTAGTTTCCTGTTGTCGTCAGCCTGTACCGTCCCACTACTGCGAAATCGTCTCTCCGATTTTCTTCCAGTTCTGCCTTTCTTGAGTTGCTCCGGTCCACAACTCACCGTCTCTTCCGCTGTCTTAATCTGCTTCTCTCGCCTTCTCTCGGTATCCACTCTGAGGCGGGATTTCCGGATCCGGAGGCTATTACAATCGGGGTTTAATTGCCCACAGAATATTTGCCATGTCGCTGGTAGACTGCAGTAGAGGGTACGTGACAAGTAGCCACAGCCGTAGCTGGAAGTATACTGGATGTGGTGTGCCGGGTGCATTTCTAGATTTTCCAGGTTACTGAGCCGGCCGGCTGAAATGAAGCTCTCATTACAGCTGTTTTTGCGTAATTTTGCTCTTAACCATTTTCAATTGCGACGTGAATATAATTTGTAACGTGTGACATTTCTCACAATTAATTCACTGCTGGATGAAGGCCTCCGCCAAGCCGTCGTCACCTCTGACGGTCTCGCGGTGCAGCGATCCATTTAGCTCCAGCACCCACCCCACAGAGGATTTCACCCGCTCCATCCTCCACGTCGCGTTTCTTCTCCTCGCGCGAGTTCACTCCTTTGGCCGCAGCGGCTTTCTCGCATCCCGTTGCGGCGTTTGTTTTGCCCGTCGCACGGCGGATCGGCGCGCTGACCGGCGGTCGCGCGCGCGACGGCGCTGGGCGCAGCATGTTTGCGCGTCAGGCCGGCGCCGGCCGCGTATTCGCCTGCGAGGTGTCGCGCACCGCCGTGCAGCTGGCGCGCGAGGTCCTCTCCGCCAACGGCTTCGCCGGCGACGTCTCCCTCCTGCACGCGGCGTCGCACGACCTCGCGGTGCCGCGCGACCTCCCCGAGAGGTGAGCGAGCGCACTGCGCCCCGGCGCCTTCACTTTCGGAATCGGAAGTCTTTGTTTATCCTGGAGAAATCCGATGGGCTGTGAAGCTAGCTGTCTTTCGCAGGTGTCCGGTAGGGGCGGGTCATGCGCACAGTTTGCATTCGCAGCCGAGCATCAGTCGGTTGGATACGTATGGTGCGAAATAAGTTGAACATACATACATGTCGTGGCGGTCTAATGTAGGTGAAGGTTGTTGTTGTAGTTAAAAATTGTTTTTACTGCTGTTGAATTCCCTCTTTTTAAATCCTTTATATTAAGTTCGCTTGCTTGCTTGCGTGCTTACAACCGTGCAAATCTTTCGGTCGTTTTTTAACCCACTTCCCTTGATCCAATCCAGCTGACATTTTGCACACAGTCTCGTTGTGCGTGACAATTTATTTTCCAAAATGTTACACTTTTTAGGCAAATTTTTTTTATATTTAATTACCAATTGCTTAATGGTGGCAGGCAATCATCTGACCCATAGGTGGCAGCCATCTCAAGCCAGAGGACGAGAGGACTCTAGCCGCCACGCATAAAAAGGATTTATAGTGAAAAACTTTGTTTTTAAGGGGTTAATTTTTTTTTACCGATGTTCACCACGTGGTTGGGCCTGCTCACGAATGAACGGTGCCACAGGGTGTCGTTGGTGGTGACTGAGACGATGGACGCGGCGCTGCTGGGGGAGGGAATCGTGGAGAGTCTGATCCACGCCTGGCGACACCTCCTCCTGCCCCCGCCGCCCACGGTGAGCCGAGCGGCTCGCTGGGTGACTTGCGATGAGCAGAGTGACCTGTGGCAGAGGTCGCAAGCGGGCTTTGATTCCTTACCCGTACCCGGCTGCACCAGGGTCGCAAACGGGTACCCGTACCCGTACCCGATACCCGGCCGGGTACGGGTAGCCGGGTATTGGGTAGGGTACGGGTATCGGGTACCCGATTGCGACCTCTGGGATGAAGCCATGTTGCAGGCGCGGGTGAGTTGATTCTAGGAACTTGAATTGTGAGAAGAGACAGGACGTTGGGAAATGAGTGACAAACGGTTACTCACCAGTGACTCACGGACTACCCGTACCCATACCCGGCCGCACGAGGGTCGCAAACGGGTACCCGTATCCGTCCGTACCCGTACCCAGCCGGGTACGGGTAGGGTACGGGTATCGGTTACCTGATTGCGACCTCTGGGATGAAGCCATGTTGCAGACGCGGGTGGGTTGATTCTAGGAACTTGAATTGTGAGAAGAGGCAAGACGTTGGGAAATGAGTGACAAACGGTTACTCACCAGTGACTTACGGCCTACCCGTACCCGTACCCGGCCGCACCAGGGTCGCAAACGGGTACAGGTAGCCGGGTATCGGGTAGGGTACGGACAGTGCCGGCCCAGCCACTAAGCGACCCTTGCAATTGCAAAGGGCCCCGTGGCCAGCAGAGGGCCCCCTAGAGTCACTGCTAGTTAGTGGGTGAAAAAAATCATACATCAAAGGGGCCTCCAACCAAATTTTGCTTAGGGCCCCCAAAGGTCGAGGGCCGGTTCTGGGTACGGGTATCGGGTACCCGATTGCGACCTCTGGCCTGTGGTGAGCAGAGCGACGCTCGGTGAGCCGAGCGGCACAAGCCGTTGTCGTTCGGGCGAGGCCACACCGCGTGCGTCTCGCGTGAACCGGAGCGAGCTGAGCGCGTGACATTGTGTGCCGCAGGCGACGGTGAACGGCGCCGACGCTGGTGTTGGTGACGCCGGGTGCGGGCAAGTGATACCAGCAGGCGCCACGGTGTACGCCTGCGCCGTGGAGTGCCCCGAGATACGGCGCTATCACCGGTGAGTGCCGTTTGTGTGTGGTGTGTGTGTGGTGTGTGTGTGTGGTGTGTGTGTGCGGTGTGTGTGCGGTGTGTGTGCGGTGTGTGTGCGGTGTGTGTGTGGTGTGTGTGCGGTGTGTGTGCAGTATGTGTGCTTGTGTGTGGAGGGAGTGGTAGTGCAACGGTTAGCGCGCGGCACTACGAACCCGGCGACCGGAGTTCGATTCCTGCTCACGGCCAACACTCGGTGACGATTATCTGAATCGGTTCTTTGCTTCCCCTACGTCGACTCGGCCTCAAATGAGTACCTGGTGCGGTGTTTGAACATCGACACCGGGGAGACAAAGGCGGCCGGGCGTGGTGTTGGCCACCCACCCATCCCTTCGTGTGCCGTTCCGGCCTTCATAGGTGCTACTCGCGAACAGCACTTGCCCCAACAATCTGTTAAGGCTACACGGGGGATCTTTGTGGTGCGTGTACTGTGGTGGTGCTGCTGCTGCAGGCTGTGCGTGCGGGAAGCCTGCGGCACTCGTCTGGACACGGGCGTCGCCTTCAGGAGCCTCGTCGGTCTGCCACCAAGAATTGGTAACCACGATGCATCAGGATCAGAATCTTTATTTATCCTGGAGGAATCCGATGAGCTTTGAAGCCCTTTTCCACAGATGTCCAGCATCACCCGGTGGCGCCTCCTGATGCAACGCGTGGACAATAACGCCTTTCAACGTCCTTTTCCCCAATTTAATTACAACTGTGCCGTCGACAACCGGTCACTTAGAGTGCATTTGGAGCTCTCGCAGGGCAGTGCGAGTCCACGAGTTAGAGAATGGCACGTGGAAGGAGATGCTCGTCCCCCACATTCCCTGCTGCAGAGAAATGTTCGCTGTGAGACGCACCAAGTGTCGTCACCGCTGCGCCACGCTGCCGCCCGATTCACAGCGAACTCGCCAGCGGGTCTCCCTGGCGTTTCCCCACTCGCTTGTGGTCTGCCTTGGTCCTACTCCTCTCTCCCTCCCCCCTCCCCCCCTCCCCCCTCCTCCTCCCCCCTCATACCCCCTCTGCTGGGTCATCTTCGGAAGTATTTCCTTAGCGGTACCGAAGGCAAGGCAGCTGTCAGGGTCATCGCATGAAATTAATCAATTTGCTTTCGTCTCCCAACCATTTTGTCAATTTGTCTGGTTTTCAACAGGGAAAATTCCAGATATCTATTTTGTGTTTAGTTTGTAGTCCTTCCCCTGCACATCCGATTGGCACGGTTGGCTACGTACGATGTGAAAGAAGTTCAGCATACATACCTTTAAGTTTTAATTACGTAGGATAATCGTTATGGACGGACGGACAAACATATGCAGGGAAAGACGGACCGAGCGAATGTATAGACGCTTCAACCTGAGCTGGAAAGCGTAAAAAAAACATTGCTTTCTATTCAGGGCGGGACACGCCTACCAACAACGACGAGGATGATGACGATGAGGAGGCAGAGGAGGGGAAGGACGCGGACAACGAGGGCAGCTGCCGGGAGCCCTACACCACCGAGCGCATGAGTCGCGTTCCCGGCGGCTACACCTTTCTCTGCGATCCCTTCCCCGTCCTCGCCGTGGACTTCAACAACCCCCAGGTTTGCCCCTCTCTTACCGAGGCATCGTCGCCGTCGGGCGGGCGAGCGTCAGCTTTGACGGCCGCTGCAGCCCCGTCGCTCGCAATCCCCGCGGTCCGAGACGTTCCCCGTGTTTTCCCGCAGGAGCTGGAGGGGCTGTTCTCGCGAGCGCCGGAGCGGCGGGGAGCGCTCGCGACGTGCGGCGGCACGCTGGACGCGATCGTCGCCTGGTTCCGGCTGCGTCTGGACGAGGAGTCGTCGCTGAGCACGGCGCCGGGCGAGGACTCGTGCTGGGAGCAGGCGGTGTACCCGGCGACGCCCGTGCGTGGCTGGAACGGTCAGGACGCTAGTCGCACGCTCGCACGCGCGCGCGCATGTACGCACGGGGGAAATTGTGCACGTGACCTCGTGGTCGGCGAGGGAGCAGAGAAGCCTCGATGGATTTTGATGCATTGCCAATTTGTTGTCCACCACAGTGGTGATCGACCATCCAGGCGCTACACAGGCTCAACATCTAAGTAGCTTCTAAAATCGATTCGGTTATATACGTGGATTGTTACTTGCATATATATATGTATATATATGTATGTATATATATATATAACGTGGAATAAAGAAAACCCCCATAAATTAATATAAGTGTTAACTGTGCGTAGTTCGACGCACATTGACCCTACTGTTGCTGCCGCTGTCAGGCTACACGGTGAGGCAGGGAGACACGTTGGAGATCGAGGCCGCGTGTCGGGACGGGCACCTCGGCCTCTCCTGCGTCTCCGTGACCCCGGCGGCGTCGGTAGGGCCCCCCCGTCGTGCCGTAGCCCGGCCGGCGCCCGGCTCGACGTCGCAACTCGACGACGCGTCGACGGCCGCGGAGGTCGCGACCCCCGAAGGTGACGGCGAGGCCTGGCTCTGCTCCGCCATCGCGAGCCTGGGCACGGCGGGCGGGTGGGCGCCGGGCGCCGAGACGTGCGCGCTGGAGCCCTGGGAGGTGGCGCGTCTCAACGACGTCGAGCACTGGGAGGCGTTTTCCCGCGCCGCGCGGGACGCCCCGGGGAGGAGGGGCGGTGGAGCGGGCCCGCTGCGAGTGCTCGACCTCTCCGCGGGCCTCTCCGTGCTGCCACTCGTGGTGGCGCGCGCGTGTGGCGCCGGCAGCGCTGACGGCGGTGCTGACGGCGGCGGCGCCGCGATCGTCTGCAGCTCCGCCGAGGACCCACGGAGACGGCGGGCGCTCCGTGCGTTGGCCGCCGCTAACGGCGTCGCGGCCCAGCTGAGGTTTCTGGACGACGGCGTCGGCTCGGCTTGCCGGAAAGAAAGAGGTGGCGGTGTGCGCAGCGAGCCGGGTTGTGGGACTGCAATCGGGGCGGCCCGGCCCTCGCCGGACGACGCGACGGAAGACGAGGCGATGACGATGGGAGAGCAGCAGCAGCAGGAAGCGGTGGTGGTGGTGGAGAGTGAGGAGGACGGCACGGAGGACGGCTCGTGGGACGTGATAGTCCTGGAGGCCGTGGAGCCGACCGGCCTCCTCCGCCAGGGCCTCGTGGAGAAAGCCGCACTCGCGCGGTTAGTGGTCGCGGTCGAGGGTCGCGATGCTCCGTGCGTCGCATTCGCAGCAGGGCGTGTCACGATTTGTGTGCATCGCCACGGTCGCGGAGATTCGACGACCTGTTACGATTTTTGGGTCGTGATTTGACACGGGAATTCATTCTAATTTTCATTTGTACTGTTATACGTCTCGGACGTATGTTCTGTCGGGTGTGTGTTGTGCATTCTGTTGACCTAAAGGTACAATAATTTGCACTGCTCGATGAAGGCCTCTCCATGTCTTGTTGGTTATGGCAGTTTTTTTTGCATATTTCACCGCGCCGGTCAGTGTGGGGTTGGTATTGAGAGCGGAAGACCCAGGACTGCTTCAGATATCGCTCGCCACTCACGTTAGCCGTCGCCGGAAATCTCACTCGGCAGGTCACCGGGTTCACAGCACAGTCCGCTACCCACTGCGACACCACACCACGCCATCACTATTTGCACATTTTTCTAACATTAACGAGTTTTTAAACGCTATCCACTCGACGCAAGGGATTGAACGGATCGTACATTCTGCGTGGGATGCGCCCCGAGTCGACGTCCGCCTGCCGTTTGCAGCTCCCTGCTGCGCCCGGGCGGCACGCTGCTCCCGCTGAGCGCGACGCTCGTGGGGCAGCTGCTCGAGTCGGACGCCCTGCTGAGCGACAGCGTCGTGCTGGGCTCCGGGCCCACGCTCGGCCTGCGCATCGCCCCCTTCCTCAACCTCTTCTCGGTGAGAACGGAGAACAACGGGGTGGGGGGGCGCGACGCGTCGAGAAAGCCATCGTGAGCACCGGGAGCGAACAAGAGTCGATAGTCTAGGGTGATGCTGAATGTGTAATTAGAATGTCGTCTGTTTTTGATTATTTAATCGCTTTAATTGCCGACAAGTTGGCGGTCACGTGGGCACCGAGTCACTGTCCCCTCGACGAATGAGCAGCAGCTAATTGACCGGCATGCATCGCAAGATATTTTATTTATCGTGACTAAGTGCATTAGAACTGGGGACAGGATTTTGTCAGGTCGAAAATATTCTCCTTTCGTACTTGATTCACGTGGCTAAAGGTGCTTGCAGCTTGGATTTTTCTCCAGGTCCTCTGGTTTTTCTCTCCACATTTAGAATCAACGTGCGTTTTATGGTATTCGGCTGCTATAAATTGACACACGATAAGCCACTTCGTTGAGCTATCATTTGTGGCCAGGTTGCTTCTGAAACAAAATCGATATAGCTCAGTGGGCCTTACCTGATAAAAAATTTAATATATAGTTTTATATACAAGGTGCTTCAAATGTTTTTTAACACGTCTGAGAATTTTCAACAACACCAAAATAAATGTCTCCGGGCTCTGAAGACCACCTGGAGAAGATTCCAGGCACGTGTTGACAATGATGGCGAACAAGACACTTTGAAGCTATTAACATGACATTTGTTAACACGTTACAGCATATTATCCGTTATTTTTCCATAAAAAACGATAGTCCCATATAAAAGTGTTTAAGAAATGTTGATGCGCCCTGTATTGTTTGCAGGGACTCTTCGAAGTGTTCGGCCGCGTGTGAAAGTCGCGTCCCGTGGAGCCGCGGGTTCCTCTTCCCATGGCCTTGACGTCCACCGTGCCCCCCCCCCGCCGTGTCTCACAGGTGCCCACGCAGGTAAACCTCGACCTCTGCACTCTGCCGGGCCGCCGGCTGAGCCGTCCGTTCGAGGTGTTCACCCTCGACCTGATGGCGGCGGGGAGCGAGGCCGCCGCTGAGCACTGCGTCACGGTGAGCGTGGACAGAGGAGGAGGAGGTGGAGGGGAGGGCTGACACCACTCGCCTCTTTAAGTTCATGCCATCGGACAAAGACGGGCACCGCATCGCGCGCTTTCAGATGCGCTTCTGCGGCCGTCTGAAACACTTTTCCTCGCGATATTAGGAAGCCACTGGAGGGAGTTACGCACTTTGAAATCATTTTGATTGAAAACTAATTTCTGTAGAACTGTTTTTTGTTTGCTAATAGGGTTTTTTCCATTTTTTCTGGCAACAAAACTGACGCCTTTTGCAAGGTGTCAGTTTTGTTGCCAGAAAAAAAGGGGAAAAGCCCTATTAGTATATTTTGGTACTGGCAAAGGAGGTCCCATGATGCTTTTTGTTTGTTGTCCTTCCGCCGCACCTGCGTTTAGCGCGGTTGGCTACGTACGGTGCGAAAAAAGTTCAACACACATACATACGTGCGTGCGAGTGAGCACGGGTAATACGCAACCTGGATCATCCACCCATGTATGCATGTTGAACTTCTTTCGCACCGTACATAGCCAACTGTGCTAATCAGCGGTGTGGTGAGACTCTTGACTGCCTTTCACAAAGTGAATTCCGCATATAGCAGAGCGATCACCGTTCTGCCGTTCACCCCCCCCCCCCCCCCCCCCCCCCCCGCCCGCCGTCTGGACTCGCGTGCGCAGGCGATCGCGGACGAGCCCGGCCGCGTCACTGCCGTCGCTCTGTGGGTCGAGCTGCGGCTGGGCGACGGCGCCGCTGCGCTGTCGACGCTGCGCGCCCACTCGCACGTCAAGCAAGCGGCCGTGGCGCTCGAAGAGGCGCTGGGCGTGAGTGCGGGCAGCCGCGTGGAGGTGCGAGCGCACAGCCACGACGGGGACGTCTCGCTCGCGTGCCGCGTCGCCCCCGCTGCGGCAGCGACGACAGAGGCCCTCCCCTAGGGGGGAGCGTCCATGCCGATGGGACGTTGCCGCTTGCACTTGATTAGCGGCTGAAGGTGCTTGCAGCGATGGCTCAGCACGGTTGACTATGCATTAAGCGAAAGAAGTTCAATGTACGGACACGGCCGTTGCCGCCACGATTGTGCCCGCCACAGGCATGCCCACGTCAAGACTTTGCGGGGGCGAAAGAACAGACGAAATGGAAATGAGTAGTGAAAAGTCAAATGGATGAATGTTCGCGTCGCACGGCTTGCCAAACGTTGGCACTTGGCCGCGTGATGGATACATCAATCGAATTTCGATTCTGTGTTCTTCTCGCTTGGGATATGGAAGGCAGCAAAATGGGGCAAAGGAAATCAACTAATACAGGTAGGAACAATAGTTCCACACTGCCCACCAGGGATTATTTGTCGTGCATAGCCACGCCCTCGATTTGTATCTCAGCACCACGTGACGCGTGACACGGATCGCACGAATGCGCTGTCCAACCAAGTTCCTACCTGCCCACTCTGAAGGGAACGTGTTATCAACTCCAGAAATGAGGGAGGTGCGGTACAAGACAAACGCACGGAGCGAGTGTAGAGACGACACGGGCATTGAGCGGTGGACATCTACGGAGATTTAAAGCATTCAGCGTGCCGACTCCTCGCTCAGATTCGTCAAGTTTGTACAGTTATTTGCCAAATTAGCGCAGAATTAACGATTCGTTTAATTCATTATTTCCCTGTACTTCTATGCCCCCCGTCTTAACCAGCCTAAACTCTTTTCAGAAGCGACCGGGGCCACAAACGATAGGTCAACGAAGTGGCTTATCACGTGGACATTTATAGCAGCGAAGTACTCCAAATTTATGTTTCTAAATGTGGAGGGAAAAACCGGAGGACCTGGAGAAGAATCCACGCGAGCACAGGAAGCGAGACATGCAAACTCTAAATATACAGGCGTCAGGGTCTGGATCGAACCCACGACTTCCTTTATATCAGGCGACGTAGGTTACATCCTGCCACCGTGGCGCCCTGCAATCACCAACGTGGTGACGGATGATCAAGTAGCTCCCACAATGCACACCGCACGGGGAGGCCCTCGTTTAGCAGTGGATGGACAAAAGGGACAGGGGGCGTACGTAATTGGCGTCGAATAATTTGTGTGCATCGTATGGAAGCAGTGTTCTGCGTGCAGGATCGGATGTGTGTTCATGGAGTGTAAGAAATCGTTCACCCACCCGGATTCGCGCACGCGACTCCCTTTAAGCGACAGGACAAAACAGAGAGGGGGGGGAGGCAGGAAACATCTCTGCTTATACATATTTTTTATTTACAATGTCAGAACGATTATTTTCCAACCGTTTAACAAAATCGTATTAAAATCATTGCGCGACGTTGCGTTATGTAACATTTTAACCTGGACGGCGAGTTCATGCCACTGACCTCTTGCCGTTGAGTAAAAATAAAAATAAAAATCACCGCCAACTCTCAAGCTCGTGCGGTTTCATCACGAGCCACACACGGAGCTCCCAAGTTTTAACAGGAGCACCAGGTGGATCCTCCAGTGATGTGTTGAAGCTCTCCACTCGTGCATTTTTTTGGTTCAGCAATGAACATTCTCAAATTGCGAGGGCAAGAAAGTATGTGTGTGTGTGACGTGAAAAACATTAGTTCCTGGATTCATATTCTTGGGTTTTTTTGGTAAAGTCACGTAGGAAAAAAATTAAAATGAATAAAAGTAAAATATATTATTTTATTTTACTTTTATACATTTTTATTTTTTACCTACGTGACTTTACCGAAAAAACCGAAGAATATGAATCCTTGCAGTCACAAAAGCTTCAAATCTAGAAATCGTTCCTGGAACTCGTTTATGCAGCAGAGAATTACGCAAGATCAGGAAACGTCTACGAGGCCTCTCGTCGACAATACGAACACGCCCCATACGGAGTGGTCGCCCGTTACTCCGCAGGAGCGCGAGAGGCATGGTGACAGCATGGGAAGGCCTTCATCTAGCGGTGGATTGATCGTAGTTGCGGAAGACGATAAAGAATGTCCGTCGCATAGCAACTGAAGAGATGGCCGAGGGTGTCTTGCTTGGCAAGGCGTATGGTAACTGCTCGACACCCATTAATTACACATCTGATCGCTTGGGACCAGGCGAGGCCACCTTAAGTTAGTAACCAAATTAAGATCATTATCTTTAGAGGGGTGGGGGGGAGGGTCATGAGCACGCTGTGAACTGAGCAAACAGAGTTCAGTTCCCGGCCACCGCTAACATCTGTGGCGTGCGGACAGCGACGCCCACGTCACCAACCCACGTGGACCAGCGCGGCGAAGTACACAACCCCCATGAATGACACGGCATGCGGAGGAGGCTTTCGCCCAGCAGTGGATAAACAATGGGCTGCAATATTATTATTGTTAGAAGTATTTGTCACGTGAGTAATGGCAACTCGGCCTAGACTAATGCTGCTGGTCAACATCCAGTGCTCAGCATTCCCCGCTACATATTTAGAGTGATAAACATGGCTAAGACATCGGCTGGCAAGGTACTCCACGTAGTAACGGCACGGTTTCCCCCCCCCCCCGACTCGCAAAAGACCACCCGTCTTGCTGATGCTGCACATCGACGTTGGCTGGCGGGCACGTTGGCGGTCGACGTGAATGGCGCTTAAGCCGTGGTGAAACCGTGCCGCCTAGAAACCGTCATCGGTGGCACGCGCCGGGTTTTGCAGGAACCTTCGTCGCGGCAAGCGGACCGCCGTATGGCGCACGGCGGGGGGAGCAAAGGCAACGAGGAGTTATCCCGGGAGGTGCGCAGGGTAACCCGCGAAGCGTTCGTTCAGAAGCACAGGTGGTGCCGAGTGCGTCCAGCAGCTGCAAGTGTGCGTCGAGCACGGACGTGGAAGCGTGGGGCGCACGAGCGGGGCGCCCTCCGCACCCAGCACACACCACACCCACCATACCGTACACCTCTCACGATGGCCGTGGCTAATAGTAACATGTCACTGACTCCAGTCGAGCGATCCGGAAAATTGTCATTGAGAAAGGAAGCCCTGCCTCTCGTCACGTGACACTCCCTTCCACCGTTGGTCCTCGCAGTTAAACCGCGAATCCACCTTAGTGCAGCGAGCTAATTTGGTAAAGTGCCGTTTTTGGCTCGTGGCGATCTCCATCCCAGACGCAGGCGCGCGCTTTCGCCAAAACCCGCGAAATCCGATCGCGGGACACGCCGGGTTAGACGACTGGGTCTCGTTCATCGGTGACGCGAGTTTCTATCGGCGTCACCTCCACGATGGCGGCACCGGCTTCCGCATCGTGCGACGCGGGCGGCGGCGTCGGAGCCACGCCGCCCTCCAGCGCGCAACCGTCGCCGTTGGGCGTCGTCGCCGTTGGCGTGGTCGCCGTCTGCCCGAAGCCCTGGTAGTGCCCGGACGGTGACGGGGAGGGCGGCCCCCCCACCGTCGCGCCGGCCCTCTCCTCCGGGGTGCGACCGGATGACGAGCTGCCGCCCAGCAGGCTGGCGCGTTCGTCCGCACCCCCGGCGTCGCCGTCGGCGGCGCCCCCTCCACCGCCCGCACGCCGCTTGGGGCGACCCAGCACGGTGGCGCCTGCGGGGGGAATGGGTGGCGGTGAACGTGAAATTGTCGAGAGTTGCGGGGCGAAGCGATGGCGCTTCTGTGTTTGTGGCGGCACATGCGGCGGGTCGGAGACGATGCAGAGAGTCCATGGGAGGGGACTCAATGTCAGGGGGGGTTTTTGTTACTACTCTGATCAACGCCATCGCTGCCGACCTCACCAGTACCACCGACATCACCACAACCATCACCACCACCAGCATAACTGTCGTTATCACCGTCAATACCAACACCATTACGACCATAATCACCACTACAACAATCCAACACATCACTATCGCCACTGCCACCACAACCGCCACTACCATCAATAAGACATCAACACTTCCACCGACCAATATTACTGTTGCCGAAACCAACGCAGCGCTGGCAATACCACCTCCACCAACAACCATCACCACCGCTATCATCAACACATCACCACACCACCATCACCACATCGCCACCACCCGTGCTCACCGACGTTGCGGACTTGCTCGAGGACGTCTGCGCGCACGTCCGACACGTCCCACATGGCGAGGAACGAGTCGAGGCAGGACACCTCCCGCTCGGCCACCAGAACGAACGCCTTGTACGAGAAGCTGTAGTGGTGCGCCAGCGCCGCCAGCAGCATCTCGATGCAGATCGCAAAGTCCTGCGGGTAGATCGGGCGCGCGTGTGTGTAGCCGCGCACGTGTGTAGCCGCGAGCACGGGCAAGAAGGCAAAGATCCCTCCCGTGTAGCCTGCGTGGGACGTTGGGGCAAGTGCAGTCGGCGAGAGCCTACAAAGGTCAACACGGCTGGCCGCCACGCCCTGCCGCTTTTGTCTCCCCTCGGTATCGATGTTTACATATCACACCGGGTACTCGTTTAAGGCTATGTAAACCTAGGAGAGGCCTAGTACCGGTCCATATATTCACCACCGATGTTGGTCGTGAGCAAGAATTGAACTCGGGCCGCCGGGTTCGTGGCGCGGTGCGCTAACCACTGCGCCGCCACTCCATCCCCATACACACCCGTGCGTGAAATTGCTACGGGGCTGGGCAATTATCTGCCAGCCTCGCAAATTCAACAATTTGTCGTGGTTCTGGATCACGGTGAATGTCCGATACCTAGAGAGTTGCGATGTTGCCGTGAGCAGAGCACGTGTCGGTAGCCCGACGCCGCCCGTGGGCACACGGGTTTGCCGACCGCGTCCGGTCTGCCACGTGCTCTGCTCGTGTTTGACCTCGCGACTCCCTCGCCGCCTCTCGCTTCGACAAGTTTTACCCTGCGGGCAGCGGTGGCCAAACGGCGGCTCTCTTTAATCCAACACCTGCGGCTCTGCCTAAGGAGCATAACGTACAACGCGCTATCACAGGACGAAAAAATAATGCGTGTTTCCTGTGCCGTGCAGACAACTGTCGTGTATATACACACGCTTACATACACACTTGGCCCTTTGCAGAACTCGCGGGTATTGTTTGGTCTGTTACAGGTTGGCCACCCCTGCTCTAAGGGCTGTTTGTGGATGGTCGAGCTGGTGGATCGTGTTTGAAGGGGCTTAAGTCTTGTCTCCCCTAGCCAACCGCCACCTCCAACCATACTGACAGCCCTGGGGGGTTTTTTCACTCGAGCGGATCTTCATCGTCGAAAACTTCACGCGGTCACGGCGTCATCCTGACCTGGAGCCCGGTGGCTAAAGCCTCCACGCTGTTCCAGCCCAGAGTGCCCGAAATCACCTGCAGCTTCACCAGGGCTGCGATCAGCACCGCTTGCCTGCACGTACACACACACACACACATTATATCATCGTCGTCGTCATCTTGCGATCCTGGGATGTTGGTATTAAATAGTCGTCCAAAAGTTCCACAAAGTACGTATATGTATGTTGAACGTCTTTCGCACCATACGTAGCCAACCGTGCTAATCGGAGGCACGGGGGAAGGACAAGAAACTAAACACGAAAAGCAGTTCTTCAGAAATGAGTTTTCAATCTAGATTTAAAAGTGCATAGCTCCAGTGGCTTCCTAATATCGTACAAGGTGGAGCCGGGCAAAGGTTACACGCCTTCTCCAGCGCTGCGTGCAAGCGCACACCACGCCGCTGCTTCTCTCCTCGTGGGCGAGCGTTTGTGCAGAGTGATGAAGCGGAACGAACAACGAAAAAAAATCGAAAATCTCGCAAGACGCAGATACGCCAGTCCATGCCTGCGGAGTAACCCGCGGGACAGCGGAGCTCTCTCCGGCCCCGCACCTTCGTGCGCGACGCTCACCAGAAAGACACGAAGACGACGGTCTTCACGCACAGGAACTTCCCCACAGGCTGGATCGGTTGCAGCTCCTCCCGCAGGGTGCGGTAGAAGAGGATGAGGCAGTACATGGCAAACTGCGGAGCCGTGCGCACAAAGACAAAGACCCACGCGTATAGCCTTTAAACAGACTCCATGGGAACCTCATTTGCCAGTAAAAAATATAACTGTTTTTTTACCCTTCTATCTGGCAACAAAACTGACACCTTTATTACAAGGAGTCATGTTTGCATAGACCACAATACCTGCAGTCATAATGCAAACAAAAAACATAACTCTGATAATGTGCACTGTCCTTGAAGTTGATTGGTCCACACCCGAGACAGCTTTTCTTAGACAGACTGTTAGCGAGCACCGGTGAAGGCCGGAGGTGGGTAGCCAGCACAACGACCTGCCATCTTTGTCTCCCCAGTGCTGATATTTACACACCGCACCGGATACTCATTTATGGCCAAGTCAACTTAGGAGAGGCCCAGGACCGGTTCAGATATTCCTCGTAAGTGGGATTCGAACACGGGTCGGCGGGTTCGTAGCGCAGCGAATTGCTACACTACCGCTCCCCACATACACACATGCACACACACGCACAATTAAATTCAGAACACACAACTACACGTACATGCACACGTGCGTACAATTGAAGAAGCGCACACCCCCGCCGCGCACAGAGCGGTCGCACGACGAGCTCGGCGCCCTGCGCGTCTCCAATCACTCGCGCTGTCCGCGGGACTCACGATCTGGGAGATGTTGTTGATGATGACGAGGTAACTCCACACGTTGTGGAAGCTGAAGTTGCCCTCTCCGTACACCTTGAGCAGCTCGGAGATTCTAGAGTGAGGCGACGAGACAAAACCCGCACGCAAGTAAATACAAGAGCACCCAAACTCAACTTTCACACTCTCGCCGCTCGCTCAAAATGCTCTTTTTAAATCCTTTATAATAAGTTCACTTGCTTGCGCGCTTACGACCGTGCAAATCTTACGGTCGTTTTTTAACCCACTTCCCGTGATCCAATCGAGTTGACATTTTGCACACAGACTCGTTGTGCGTGACAATGTATTTTCGTGAAAATTTATTTCCAAAATTTTACACTTTTTGGGCAATTTTTTTTTATATTTAATTACCAATTGCTTAATGGTGGCAGGCAATCATCTGACCCATAGGTGGCAGCCATCTCAAGCCAGAGGACGAGAGGACTCTAGCCGCCACGCATATAAAGGATTTATAGTGAAAAACTTTGTTTTTACGGGTTAATTTTTTTTAAGAATCATCCCGCGGAGATTGTGGTTCCGACCACTCGTAAGATTCCTCGTAACTTTACGAAGCGCAATATCGCGACTTGCTCGCTCCGAGCTGGGTGAAGCCGATCTTACGACCCGGCTACGATGCCGTAAGTCGTCGTGCGCTCCGATCCCCGTCTGGCCCCCCGTTCATTTACTGTGTTGGCCACCGTGGGCACCGGAGGGCTCCGTGCGTGAAGCTTACAAGGCCACGACGGTGGTGAGCGGTCTGATGACCGTGTACTGCAGCACGCCCAGCTTGCAACGAAACAGCATCACCCTGCACGGGGAGGGGGCAGCGAGTGATAGGGCAGGAGGGCAAGGGGGGCAGAAGTGAAACTCGTGCAGCGGTGCATCGACAAGCAGGCTGCACGTGTACACACCGGCATTGCCGTTGTTACACCCTCGCCGCCGGTGACGAGGCCACATGGCTTCAACATCATCTCATCGCTTAATATTTGCACGAGGCCTCCCGCGCACTACATCACGAGCGACCCCGCGCCAGGGGGCTCCCGGCTGGCACCTGTCCCGGAGAGGCGCGAGGTGAACGTGGCACCGCACCGGCAAGCGGCCGTTGATCTTCCAGTAGGGGGGCGATGTTGCTTTGTGGCTTTCGTAATTAAGTCGACTGCGATCGATGTATCAGACTTGGAACCCGCGACGCGGGTACAACGCAAGCCTCCAGCAGAGGGGAGCATTTAAATGTAAGCGCATCTCCGATTAGCGCCGTTGGATACGTACGGCGCTAAATAAGTTAAACGTACGTACGCACCTTCTTGGTTCTTTCGGTAAAGTCACGTAGAAGGGAAATAATAAAATAATAAAAGTAAACAATAAAAAAATTATCACGACGTTTCGGCCACAACGCAAGCAGCCGTCCTTCGTACGCACGTAAATGTCCTGTCGGCAAGCGAGCGAAAGAGAGAACGAACGAGCACGGGCGGGCGATCGCCCAATCGCTCACCCAAGGGGGAGCTACTCGCCCATGGGTGACTCACTCACCCGAGTGGGGGCTATTCACTCGCATATGGGCGACTCAATCACCCAAGGGGGGGTGACTCACTCACCCATGAGCGACTCAATCGCCCAAGAGGGGGGGGGGCTACTCACTCGCCCATGGGCCACGCCGGGAAGCAGCAGAGCGGCGGCCAGTGGCGCACGGGCTCCTTGGCAGCGAGCGTGCGCGCCAGGTCGGGCTGGCTGCCCGAGAGGTAGTTGAGCAGGAAGACCATGAAGTTGTAGATGACGTAGGCCTCGTAGCACTCGCGGCACGTGTTCAGGTAGATGGCGACGGGAGGGAACTTGAGCGCGAACCACTGCGTCGCACCGCACACGCGCGCACACACGTCAAGATACACCCCCCGTGTAGCCAACGCAGGCTGTTGGGGCGAGTGCTGTGGGCGAGTGCTGTGGGCGAGTGCTGTGGGCGAGTGCTGTTGGCGAGTGCTGTTGGCGAGCGCCTATGAAGGCCGCAACCAGAGGGTTGGGTGCCCAGCACCACGCCCCAGAACAAAGATCCCCCGTAAAGCCTTTAATGGACTGTCCGGGCAAGTGCTGTACATGTGTCTCACTCACGCTGTCTAAGCTGTAGATAGGAACCATCCACAGGATCCTGAATGCAGAGAGGAAACACGAGCGACACAATAAAGCGCAATCACGGGTGTAATGAGCCATCAATTAATCCATCAGAATACACGCATCGCATTGTGTGCATAGGAATTGATTATTTATGGGTTATGCAAATTGTGTGCACATCTTACATTTAGGCTATTGGATCGAACCAGACGGAACTTATCAGATAATGCAAATGAGACGGTATGATCAAGACAAAGAAATAATCAAATTGTCAATAGAATCATGGCCCTATTCATTGTAACTCATCAAACGGCGTACGCACGAGCACCCCACAATTACACTCCGACTCGTGTGCTGGCCTTCATAGACAGTCTGTGAAAACTTCACGGGAGATTTGTCTTTGTGCACGAGCGAGCATGTGAGCGTGTGCGAGTGAGCGCACGTGTACGTGAGTGGGCACGCATGTGCGAGCGAGCGTGCATGCGTGTGAGCGAGCGTGAGTGGGCATGCGTGTGAGCGAGTGTGAGTGAGCGAGCGAACCTGATGATCGGCTTCTGTAGCTCGGGCTGCGTGTAGTGCACCAGGTGCTGCAGGATCCCCCAGAGCGAGATGGGGATCGTGAGGAAGACGAAGATCCCCGCGATGAACCACGCCTGAGTCTGCGCTTTGATCTGCGGATATGCACACCAATTAGTCTGCAAAATTAAACGCACGCGGTTTCAAGTTCGTTCAATTAATTTACTTTTTTTTACTTTGCCCAAATTTAGCTCCGTTGTGCAACTGGTGTCACGTTACGAGACGAATAATACAATAGGACCTCTCAAAGAGCAACGCAATTCCCCCATGTTAGGGAACGGCCTATGGAAGTGGATATGACAGAACGACATCTGAGATTCCTTGGAAGTATCCTCTGGCCTACACAGTTAGCGGCAGCATTTTCCCCAAAACAAAATTCACTGAACCTATAACCTGAATGTAAAAATGTTATCTCATTTGTCTATACGGTAGAACTAAAAAAATCCACTCTCCCAATAACCCACGCATAAAATTTTGATTTAAAGCTTTCGTGACTGCAGGGATTCATATACCTGGTTCTTTCGGTAAAGTCACGTAGAAGGGAAATAAAATAAAAAAAAAGATAAAACAATTTTTTTAAATTATTAATTATAATACAAATTTAAAAATATTGTTTTGAACCAAGAATATGAACCCACGCATTCTAAAATATGCGTGGCCCCCAAGGTTCGTGGTAGTAATTTCCATAATCCATGGGGGTAGAGACGTTGAAATCTGTTTTACCACGGAATTTTTGGACCTCTTCTGGAAGCGGCTGATTCGTCCTGTAATCTGCAGCGCACCACAATAGCACGAAATATTTTCCCGCGGATTAGATTTTTTTTTTCCGCGTGCCGCCAAGTAAAGGGTGCCACAGGCAGGTGCCCCCACGTCACCGCAATTATCGGATTTCTGCTCGAATGTCCGTCAATCGTAACCAGGGCTTCAGCCAGGTCAGGCGCACGCAGACTCACCTCCGCACGCTGCAGCTCCCACACGCACAGCGGCAGTGCCACTAGCAGCAGCATCACGTACATGGTGACCACCAGCGGACGGATCCAGCGCCGCCAGTTGGCGCACGTGCACACCATCGTGGCGAGCGAGCGGGCGGGCGGGCGGGCAGCAATGATCACCACCACAGCTCGGGAGTAGAGGCGGCCGCCTTCGCTAAATGTGACCGTCGCTTAGTCGGCAAATCCCCGAGGTCGGTCGAGGCGAGCAGAATTTACCGTCACCTGGAGAAAATATCAGAACGCGCAGGAGTGGGATGCTGCCGTGGCGTAACGGTTCGCACACTGGACATGTAATCAGAGGTCGCTGGTTAAATTCGATCGTGCGGCAACGGCAGTTGAAACATTTGTCGGGGTTTTTTTTATCCTGCCCCCATCCTCACCTGTCCACTCAAGAGGTATGAATGGATACTCCACACAACAGGACCCATATTTTACAACGCAATCGTGCAAGGTTCTAGTTAGCCTTTACTTTTACCACCCATTCCTGTGTTTATGGACATCACGCGTCAGTTGCGACATAAGATGTTCATTCACCTAGCCAAGTGCGCAATTTGTGCTCATTATTTAATTTATTATAGCTATTTAATTTATTATTTTCTTTTTATACGTGACTTTACTGAAAGAACCAAAGAGTAACTCATTATTTTTACTTAATTTTTACCTTATTTTAGTAAACGACTACCACGACGTGCTAAAAATCAAGCATGATAATGACTGCAACTACCCCACCAGAGACCGAAGCATGGTTGGCTGTGATGAGACAAAACTAACAAGTCTGTACGAAGACGCAGACTGAGATAGGTTAGCACATTATAAGGGCCTGCAGCCCACCGAGAGAGAGACCACCAATGGTAATTGGCTGATTATTATTAAAAAGATTGATGGAGTTCACCGATTGGATTAGCTGACTTTTTGGGGAGTAGAAATTATTGGGCACCTCCTATACCGACATTTAATAAATAAAGAGCGGAATAAATCACTGCTATAGCCAACTAAATTTAAGATAATGGCTCTAATACAATTTCTGACTAAATTAACGCTGCCAAACTTCTAATTGGAGACTCACGAATTCAGTAGTGGCCACTTTTAAGGTGGAGGAGGATGGCTTTCGTGTGACGAGGCATCACATGCCAACTCGTGACGCTGATGTCAATAGCTACTCCCAACCATGTGACTGCAGCGTCTTGCGGAGTTTGCAGGCTTGCGTAACTTATGAAGAGCTACGCGTCATAGGTTGACCTCGCTGGAGGTCAACCCTCGTGACAAAGGGCTCTTGTAACCAAGGAGTGGATTACAGGGGGTGTTCGCCTGTAAAGTCATGAGTGTTTGACACTTAATACGAATGTCCTTGCCACTGTTAGGCACACACCAAGATCTCCCTTGATGTTTTGTTTGTTATTTTCAATGGGCTCTCACCTGATTTTAAAAACTCTCAAGGTGCCCACATTCTAAGTGTATAAAGTAGCATGTTCCTTTAGAGACGGACACTATTACAAACATTCCCTGTCGGTGATGAAATATGTCTTTTTTGCAATACTGTGTCGGCAGTGGTGCGCAAGCGCAAAGAACAAACAATATCAACACAATCATTGATGACACTGCCCTAACGAAGATAATAAAAATATATAGTGTACGACGCTTCCTTTGCGTAGCAGATGCAAAGGCCAGAGAGACTGAGTGATTCGTGGTTTTAGACTGCACTAAACACAACGGTGGATAATTATATGTAATTTGTTAAATTTTATTTTACCAGGTAAGGCCCACTGAGCTATATGGCTTTTTCAGAAGCGATCTGGCAACAAATGATAGCTCAACAAAGTGGCTTATCATGTGGAAATTTATAGCAGCAAAATACTCTTAACGCATGTTTCTGAATGTGGAGAGAAAAAAATGGAGGACCCGGAGATAAATCCACACGACCACGGGGAGAACACACAAACTCCAAATATACAGGCATCAGGGTTGGGATCGAACCCACAACCTCCTGTATACCAGGCGAGGTAGTAAACATCTCACCATCGTGGCGCCCATATCTCAACCGATATATGAAACCGGTCCTGCCCTCCCCACCTACCTTTACCAACCCGTGCTGACTGACCAGCGTGGTGAAGTATAGATTAATGTTAAGTTCTAGTAAATGTGCAACGTTAGGCCAACGCTGGTGTGTGATTAGAGCCGTTGGCACAAAATTGGCTCGACATTCCACGTGTACTGGGTTGATGTTACGGGTGAAATTATTTATTGGATATTCATTTTCCATGGGAGTTGTTTGGCCATACTTCACCGCAATGATAAATAGCTCTTAACCACCCCACTCCTACTACCACTTACCGACCATTCTATATTCCTCACCACTGCCCCATGCATGCCAAGACTCACGGTTTTTCACGATGTTGAGTGTCTCACCTGTACCCAATTACACATACATCGTGGGTTCACAATATCTTTGCATCAGTGGTGAGGACATGCAGAGTACTGCGTATTCTTACACCGATATCCTTTTCATCAAAATAATGAATCACTGCCATCAAGAAGTGCATGACTGATGCCTGTAATCAATGTACGGTCGTGTGTGCGAGAGACTGCGAATCATAATTAGGCTGTGGCCAACGTCCTGCACCCGATCGATTGTACTGCCTATACAAGCCCGTCCGTCACACCTCGGTTAAGCCAAGCAGCTTTGAGCCTGGATAGTGCCTGGATCGGGGTGACCACCATGCCATCATTAAAGAGCTGCAGTCGAACGCAAGTGGAAGCCGAGTGCTGGGCAGCAGAGGGCAGTGTGTGCGTCCCATTGGACTGTTCTGTGCTGTTACAGCCTGGATGCCCTCCCCCCCACCTTCACTGTGCACTTTTAAATCACTCAAGTTTGATAACTCATTTCCTTTAGAATTTATTTTCGTGTTTGGTGTTTGTTCGTCTCTCCCACCCCACCGCGCGCCGCCTATTAGCACGGACGGCGACGGTACGGTGCGAAAGAAGTTTCAACCATAGACCGCAAACATTCACCAAGACGCACTGACCAGCGTGGTGAAGTATGGTCAAATAGCCGCCCACGACCCGCACGGTGTGTGGGAGGGCCTCATCCAGCAATGGACGAAAGGGTTGCGCATCTGTGGATGACAGGCTACGTTTGTCGCCACTATAATAATGATTCCACTCCCGACGTGCCACAATGTTATACTCTTTTTACTTTAACGAATCCGTAAAATGATGATGATGATGTTGTTGACGTATGCCCGTCATTGAGGGTTATGGCAAGGCCGGATGCACCTCCGATTCGCACGCTTGGCTACGTACGGTGCGAAAGAAGTGTCAACATAAAGTCGCACGAGCCTACAGGATCGTGTCAACACAACTTTAGTAACTCGGTGGCGCGAGATACGGCTTGGCAGTCGACAAGATCCGGTTTCATCATTAACCACTGCCATCATCACAAGCACCCAAATCGCAATCATCGCTGCCACCATCATCATCGCCACTGCCTTCAGTACAGCAAAAATCACCGTCATAATCGCTATCATCACTCACAACATCACCATCATCAGCATCATCACCATCAAGGCAGGTGACCGTCTCCACCGCAATAATTCCAACAGCAGTAGGAATGGTCTCATCAGCAGTAGGAATAATCCCAACAGCAGTAGGAATCCCATCAGCAGTAGGATTAATCCCATCAGCAGTAGGATTAATCCCA
>CM025633.2:4341660-4372471 GCA_014621495.2 Entosphenus tridentatus
AGTGAGATGAGAAGGAAGAGGTGGAAGAGTGAGTGGAGCGGAATAGAGTGAGATGAGAGGTAGGCGGTACAAGTTCATGGAGAATCTTGAAGGCATTGGGTGCGATCTTAAAATTGATCTTGGTTTGGATTGGGAGCCAGCGGAGAAGTTGGAGTATTGGGGTGACGTGATCTTGGTTACGGATGCGGGTGAGAAGTCTGGCAGTGGAATTTTTAATTGTCTGGAATTTGAAAAAAAACAGGCACTTTCCCCGCAGCAGCCCAGTCTGTAGAACCCTGGGACCGTTGCCTTTGCGCGAAACCATAGGTCGGCCGAAGCTTGTCGCGAGCGCGTACGGGCGCGGGGAGACCTGGACGTGTGCTCGGCACGGTTCGACGTGGAGAGGGCCTGCTCGGAACTGGGGGCCCACGCGGGCCGCATGCTGTGCGACGTGCTGCTCGATCAGGGGCTGCTGCCCGGCGTCGGCAACATCATCAAGAACGAGGGGCTCCTGGACAGCGGTCTCCACCCAGCCATTACGGTGTGAACAGGTGGCGGAAGAACCACAGGAGCCTTTGGTGTCGCCGCCGCTTCTTGTTGGGCATTTCTCAACAGTTTTTTTTTTAAGGTGCACATGGCACAGTGGTGGCATTTAAGAGCACCCGGAGAAAGCGAAGCAGGGTTTGAGGCTGGTTGGTCGGTCATCGTGAGGCTATCTGGTAACACCAGGTGGTGTATCCTTGAGGCTATGGTGGCGACGGCGGCCACGAGATGGCAGCTCAATAATTTAATTATTGAATCCATGAGTGGGTCGGCATGAAGGGGGCAGTATTTCTCACCGATTACTTTCTGGGTCACTGACAGACTGGATGAGGTGGCACAGGAGCCATAGCGAGTTGTATACTGGACGTGATGTGCCGGGTGCAGAGATATTTTCTGGGACACTGACGCTGCCAGACCCCGTAAACAATGAAGCCCTGGACTCCACTTTTTGAACTTCAACGAATTCGAGATTGGTGGCATAATGTGAGAACATTTTGAATATTTAGCATATTGCCGCCATAGAATGTGCAAAATGCTGCCTGCTTCGTTAATGTCTCCTATTCTTACACCTTAGTCCATCTTGCCTGTAAATTGTTCCTGGAGAAAAACTAAAGACTCCTACACTGTGAATGCCTGGAGTCTAATCAAAACACACTTACACTTGGTCGAGAACGATGGTGCTTCGCCATTTATTCTGGCAACTCATGAGTGGAATTGCCTTTGTGCAAATACATACTGTTGGTGTTTTTAAACGGTAAGCTTTTATTTTATTTAGTTTTTATAGTCTTAAAACAAAGTTCAGTCCATAGCTAATCCACTCCTGTATGAACGCCTGCCCATGCCATGTTGGTCATGCAAATTAGTTTGACCATACTTCACCTGACTGGTCAGTCGTGCAGGTTTGGTGAAAGTAGGTGCCCAGAATGGATTTAGATATCACTCATCACTGATGTCATCCGTGGCTTCACTTGACCATTAAAACTCTCTTTGTTGCTTTTGTGATCGTCTTGTTTTTTTTCAGGTGAGCCAACTGAGCTTGGAGCAGATCAAACACCTCGTGAAAATGACCAGGGATTTCTCTCTGCTTTTCTATCAGGTGGGGTCCTGGTGGCAAGCAACAAACAAATCACCGATTCACCAAAGCCAGCACTTACTCATCATACCGGGGCGCACAACACACCGACTGCACACCTATGGATAGTTTATATCAGGGGGTCGACAACCTGTGGCTCCGGAGCCGCATGCGGCTCTTTAAGTGACTGCTTCGTGACCGTTATTTACTAAGGAACACCACCGTCTCGGATTCACCCACAGTGCATTGCGACTCTGAAATATTGAGTGATTTTTATACCGAATACGAATTTTTTTTTATCTTGTCAACCCCTGGTTTATATGTACATAACAACGATAATAACAACACGTGAATAATTTTGAGCCCTTCATCAAGCCGCTGTTGCATGAAAGGGTTTCCCACGCCGATAAGTCATTGGGGTAGTATAACCATACTTTACCAAGCTGGTCAGGGTGGACCATATTAATTTAATTAGCGAGCCATGTCAAGTGAATGCCAAAAACCCTGCGAAGCGAACTTCACAGGCTGTTAGAAGTGAATTCCACAGGCCACGTGAATGAAGTCATTGGCAGTATAAAATTAAGTCGAGGGTCGTACGAAATGAATTCGTGAGCAGTACAAAATTAAGCTACGGGCCGTAATAAACATAGTTTGCGGGGCATACGTAATGAAGTCGTGGGCTGGTGAAGATTGCCCACTGCCGATATTGACGATTCGCTTCTGTTACCCAGTGCCGGAAGACGGGCGCGGCGCTGCAGAAGCACTGCAGGGTGTACAAACGCAGCGCGTGTGGGCAGTGCCGGACCCGCGTGGTCGTGTGCCGGCTCGGGGAGAATGGGCGCATGACGTACTTCTGCCCACGCTGCCAGCACGAGGATCCACGGCTCGTCGACCCCAGGTAGCGAGGGTCCCCCGTTTCAAACCCCGGCGAGGTGTCGTCACCGTCACTTCGATAACACTGGTCAACAAAAAAAACTTTTTTTTCTGCCCTGGACTTTTGCAGCTGTTTTAGACTAATTTCAGGGTTCTGATTCCAAATCTAATCTCAGATTTGCTCTATCACATCTCATGTTTATGCTATCGGCATACCCCATTTTCATTGATTTTACCCGAAATTAACTCTGTCACTTATGATTGCAAGTTGTTCCGAGTCAGTGACTGCTTTAGTGTTAAAATATGGTGCTGTATTTTTAGGATAGTGTGTTTATAATATCATTTTATCCACATTTATTTAATATTTTTCTTCTGCAGTTTTTATTGAAAATGCAATATTGGATATCTCAAAAACCTGATGTGATAGAGAAAAACTGATGGCAGATTTGGAATTAGCACCCCAAAATTACCTTAAACCCGTTGGAATACCTTATGCCAGAAAAAGTGTGTTGACCAGTGTAATTAACGAGTTGTCAAACGCACGCTGGTTTTGGTATGTAACGGTATAGTTGAAGAACTCTGCTGTAAACTCCCGATGTTTCCCCCTAAACAGCAAACTGCAGCACAGAAACAACAGCCTTCTGGCCTGGGTGCAAGGAGGCAGGCCGTTCACCACCGAGGTCGGCAGGCAGGACGTTGCGTCGCGGGCCGAGGAGGAGTGGGCCTGCGCCGTCTGCACGCTCGTCAACCGCGGCTCCGACGCGGCTTGCGACGCCTGCCTCACCCAGCGACCTCCCCGTGCGTCGCCACTCCCCCGTGGCCCTTCGCTCACAAACACTTTGTGGTTTTTTTGTTTTCAGCCTCTTGTGCCGAATCTTTCAACGTCAAGTTTTAACGTTTGTTGCAGCTTTCCAACGAAGGTTAAAAGCGAATTATCGTCGGCTCTATGTGTCCATCTGTCTATAACAAGCGGATACGATAACGCGCGCAACAATTATTCAAAGTTGCGTTGCTATTAGGGACATGCCCCAGAGGAAAACTGTCCAAATTGATCGAAGAATTAACCAATACTTGGGAGACCAAAACTAGAGCTAAAAGGACCACTTGCAGTTCTGCAAACCTGATAAGTCTAATGCAAGTATGTGGCATGCTTTGGTAAGAAAGATCCCCGACAGCTACATGCGTTGGCTCCCGTATTGCTAAGTAAATACTTCCGAGAACATACGCACGTTGTAAACCGATCGATGATTCGTGATTTATTCTCACTTATTTTACACCTGGAGCTCGTGGGAAGTCAACCGTAGTTTACCTTTGGCCATATTCACAGGCGATGTTCACCACCTTGTGCTCGTTTGAGCAGAAAAGCACGCAGACATTTTTGTTTGGGTTGGTTGCTTTTGAGTTCTCATTTAAAGATCAGAACGTATTACTGTTCCTGTGCAGCGGAGCCTCAGGCAGACTGCACGGAGCACTGCTCCACGCTGCATGACGACCGTCTCATGCTGTACCCGTGCAACGCCTTCCCACGGCCGTGCGTGGTGACCAAAGTCAACCGACGCACGGCGTTTGGCACGGCCACGCTCATCATCACCTCTCCTGGGTTGCCCCCTGGCCCTCCCGCGCGGGACGCCCCGTTTGGGGCAGGGGGCTCGTCGGACTCGCGCCAGGTAAAGAGTTCTGTGGGGAAATCGAAGCTTCCCGTCACCTCCAGAAGGTAGACTCAAAACTAAACCCAGTGCGCAAAATATCATGCGAAAACGCGTGGATTACTTGGCGCTTTCCAACGTGTGTTTGTCTTTGCAAGTATTAAACTGAACTATTTTATAGAAACGAAACTTTTTATTTTACCAGGGAAGGCCCACTGAGCTGTATAGCTATTTTTTCAGAACGGGCCCCACATGATAGCTGAACGAAGTGGCTTATCACGTGCAAATTTATAGCAGCCAAGTACTCTGAACGCACGTTGATTCTAAATGTGGAGGAGGGAAAAAAAACGGAGGACCCGGAGAACATTGAAAGTCCAAATATACAGCTCCTCCATACCAGGCACGGCAGTTAACATCTCGTCACTGTGAGCCGGACGGAAGTTGGCAGGCAGCTGTCAGGTTAAAATGCGTCTATTTAAAAAAAAATTGTCCTTTTAGCTCTGGTTTGTGCCTCTTGGTTTTGATTAATATGCTCGGTTTTCAATCTGGTAGGTCCCTAATAGCAACACAACTTCATATTAAAGTGTTGTTCATATTGGTTATCATTCAAGAGTTGTTTGTACCACCCATTACAGATGGAGCCATAGTCATCGCTTCCGACCATAGTTGACAATCGTTAAACAATTCTTCATTCACCGCTAAAGAGCGTTCAGTGAAACGAATTACATACATCATATTAACAGAGCCCTAACCCAGAAGTGATTTGTTCCGTGCACAGGCGTTGAGCTGGAATGAAGGTGCGAATTCCAGAAGCCCTCTGAAAACAGCTCCACGCACACCTGGACCGGTTGCTCCATTCCATGCCGCCCAAGCATTTAAGAGATTCAAGCCCGACTTTGTGGACAGGACACTCAACAATCGCGGCCAAAATTCCGGGTACGTTAAGCCTGTGAAATCGACCGCATTTGAACACATGATCCTGCACCTACATCCGGAACCTGCAGCATGAAAATGGGTTTCGTTCCAAACCACGATCACACGAGGAGAAATGGCTCACGCCATATTTGTCCGGGCAGCAAGGATCTTAGCCACACTAATCAGATAATGCAGAGGGGAATGTTTTTTGACGTTGGCAACACCGCCATTTCTAATTTTAGAGTGCCCGGTCAGTTAGGTCACCGACTCTTGATAATTACAGAAGTAACTGAGATGTGTGTTAGTGTGTGATTACCAGCGAAGGGCATTTGAAAGTTGCATTCAACTTTCAGGAAGGATTACATTTCCCCAACCAGAGTTAGCACAGATTTTTTTAACTATATAACTGCAGAGGTTTCATGCCGTTGTGCTGTACATCACAACCGTGAATTCGGTTCCTGAAAAAGCTGCCAGGTCATTGAGCAAAAAGTCAGATATCGTCACCAATCAACACACAATGCGATCCAAATCATATTGGAGAACTGATGTGTAAATATATATGGGTGGTGGGTTAAAGTATAGGTACTCTCACCTCTTACAAAGTAAAACTATCTTATTTTACCAGATAAGGCCCACTGAGCTATATCGCTCTTTTTCAGAAGCGATCTGGCCACGAATTATAGCTCAACGAAGTGGCGTATCATGTGGAAATTTCTAGCAGCCAAATACTCTAAACGCGTGTTTCTAAATGTGGAGGGAAAAGCCGGAGGACCCGGAGAAAAATCCACACGACCACGGAGAGAACATACAAACTCCAAATATACAGCAGGCGTCAGGGTTAGGATTGAACCCACTACCTCCTGTTTACCAGGCGAGGTAGTTAACATCTTGCCACCATGGCTCCAGCATTGAATAGGCCAAAATACCCCGTAGCTGCTTACAGTGGAGGGCGCTTCCGTCACCTGGGGCGCGAGCAAGCAATTTGAGGGCTGTACCTTTCGCCTTCATAGAGCATCAATTCTAAGCCACCGTGCGTTTTCCTGGCAGTGAAATCCCCGATGCGAGCGGGGCAGCGGCGCGCGATGGCACCGTGGCATGCTGCAGGGGCCACGACCGCCCATGCGCGCTGCGCGTCGTGCAGAAAGCCGGGCCCAACAGGGGCCGGCACTTCCACGCCTGCGCCCTCCCGCAGAAGCAGCAGTGCCAGCACTTCGAGGTGAGCCACTTCTGGCCCTGAGCTGCGGGAGATCTCGCGCTCCGCCGCTGACAGCCCCACCTCGCTGTCGTCTTTAATGGGGGTTGTTGGTGGTGTGATCTGTGTGTGGTTGTGTATGTGTCTGTAGGGCCACTCACCCCCTCGTGTGCCATTCTGGGCTTCAATGGTGCTAACAGCACTTGCCCCAAATGTACATTAACACTATATGGGTGATCTTTGTCTTTGTGCAGTGGGCCGACCTGCACTTCCCAGAGTGCGATCACGGCCTGCGCTGCGTCATGCGCACCGTCCTCAAGCTGGGCCCCAACAACGGACGGAACTTCTACGCCTGCGCGCAGGGGCGCGACCGCCAATGCGCATTCTTCCAGTGGGCGGACGGGGCACCTGGCGTACACACCTTGCCCGGCTGCTGAAAGGGTTTGTCTCAGAGCAGTCCAGAATTACCTGGCATAGGGCACCACGGTGGCAAGATGCTCACAACCTCGCCTGGCATACAGGAGGTCGTGGGTTCGATCTCAACCCCCGACGCCTGTTGATTTGGAGTTTGCATGTTCTGTGGTCGCGTCGATTTTTCTCAGGGATTTGTAGTTTTTCCCTGCAACATTTAGTAACATGCGTTTAGAGTATTCGGCTGCTATAAATGTCCACATAAGCCCCTTCGTCGAGATATAATGTGGCCAGGTCGCTTCTGAAAAAGAGCTATATTTCGCCCAGTGGGCCTTACCTAGACAAAACATTTTTTTAGATACATGCACAGTCGTGTTATCAATTCACTGCCGGACGGGCGCTTCCCTGTGCCGTGGAGCTCGTGAGGGTTACCGTGTTATACGGAGTACAGGGCGTACTTTGTTTTCCATCCTGTATTTTACATGTTTGGGTGTGTGCCTTTTAATCCAGTGTGCTTGTCCAGAATTGTCTAGACACCAGGCACACATGTGGGATGCGTCTCACTTTCTGAAGCGTATTATAATCTTGAGAGTACAGTATTTGACCACGCTTCACCACTCTGGTCAGTGCGGATTTGCGACGGTGGATATAGTGTAGACGGTGCGTAGCACGGCAAGTCATCGTTTAACGTGGTAGATGCATTGCCAAAAAGTTCCGCGTTAAGCGAAAATATCCCCATAAATAATGCAACGATAAAAGTTTGCCGAGATACGATGTATGTACACAGATGCCGTCATTACGGTGCGCGTTCAGTGTTGTGCGAAACGTGTTCGCGAATGAATGGCGTAAGAGCGAAAATGCGTTGCGTTCACTCGTTTAGCGAGGACTTACCTGCGGTATAGTACAATGGATTTGACTGCACTGCCCCCTGCTGACAGTACAAAATATAAGGACTGAAAAGACCAGTTGGGATGATGGATACACGAGTTCAGCTCGGTTACAAATGGACTCCCGGTTTTTATGAAAATTCACCGCATCTCGGATAACACCGCCACCCTCCTTCTCAACTAACAGATCCCCTGATGAATGGTACATTCCTAAAAACGCAGTCACCTTGAAGCCCTGGGGAGTGTCAAGCACCGCGATGCAAGGCTAATTTGAAGTGAGCAGTCTAATCGGCCCATTTGTTTTATTTTCAGCAAAGTTGTGTTGTCTGGCATTGCTCAGTGTTGCCTGTGGCAGCACTATAGAGCCGTGTTTTATTCTTTCGAGTTGCTTTTTGTAATACCCGCTTGACTCTACGCTGTCGCTGTTAGACGTGCTGTTTATACGATCTGCCTCTTGGAGAATGAGTTATGAACTCACTTTTGATGCTCGATCCTGCCATATTACATCCGATGCCCACGGCAAACTAAATTTGTACACCCAGCCACGGCGCGCACTCATGCCTCTTGTTTCACATTCCGTAATGGAGGTTTTCCTGAACGTTTGTAATCTGAGAAATTTGTTCCAATTGCAATTGGCTCCCATTGATAGAGAATGCTGACTTATCCTGTGCGCAGTTTCCCTGCGGTCGGCGCAAATTTGGAGCTCATGCGACCGATTATTTTTCTCCCAGTTGGACGCACGGGGCAGTATTAAACCACAGCATCATAAATTATGGTAAAAGCGCAGCCCTGTAATTATTTGCTCATGCCACTGTTGGTGGAAGCGCTTACAATAGAAAGCTCTAGAAAGCCTCCTTTGTGGATACTTAGACCCATTCTATCACGCAGGCAAAACTTCTTGGAAGAGGTGAAAATAACCACACTTTACCCCACCACATTGGCTGTGGTGTACCCATTTATATTGCTGTGTGGAGAAAGGTGGATTTAAGAAATTGGCTCATTGTTTCAGCTGCCACGCCAGGAGATCGAACCAGTGACCTCTTGGTGGTTGCAAGTTCAGTGTGCTGACCATTACACCACGGCAGCATCCAGCGTGTCAATCCATTTAAATGTGTTATAGCTTACTTTGTGTGTGTGTAAAACCAAGACGTGCATTAAATAAAACCGTTTATTTAAAGTCTCTTTACACATTGTAAAACGTTTTCCACCCACCTCTGTCTCCCAGAGATGGGGGCTTATTAAAGTCTTTCCATGAGGAAAAGCTGCTTAAAATAACACGAAGAATGAAGACGTCAGTAGAAAAGAGAATTTTTAAAAATATGTTTGTTTAGTTTACTTCTCATCGCCAAAAATATTGATAATTAATTTTGTTTCCCAGTCAACCCAGTAAAGCTTCTTGGATCACGTGCTTGTTTTTTTTGTTATAGAAGTCCCATTTATTTTTAAAGGAAAATTACGGACAGTTTTACTTTTGGCATTCTAAAGAGATGGGAGGACTGACGGGCAAGTTAGGTTTGTTTTTCCAATTGTGAAATTCCCTTTGCGTACAGAAAATGGGGTTTTGGCTAAAGAAGCAAGGTGAGAAGCCAGCCAATCACAACTAATTGTAGAATCACACAAGATTCAGACCTGGGACACCAAAAACAAATGACTTATTTTCTTAAATGTCAAACTCGGGGGAGGAGTGGGGGGTTCCAAAACAACCCCGTAAATTCCCACGCATTCCTCCGGGGAGGTTTGATGAGAACGTGCGACGGGCCCGTCGCTCAGGAGACCGGAGGGACCCCTCCTGTGGTACAGCTGTGCCGCTAGACTTGGGTGCAGCTAGAGGCCACAGTGAGGAAGCCATTAGGGATAGGGCAATTTCCCGTCTTTGGCTGCGCTTGCTCCAGCACAGCAGTTGGCTCGCTGGTGTTTTCAAACAGTGATTATCCAAGTTACATATACCGTAGCGCTGTCTTCTCTCCTGGAGCGATGGCGATGTTATCCCTCTGGTTGTGGTTAAAGTGTCACGCACCTGCCAACATTTGACGTGAACGGATGTCAATGAAATCAACTCACGTGCCGACACGAGATTCATTGTTACATCATAGGATCGTGAGAGAGATGGCGATGGCTTGGCGAGACTTTCATCCACCAGTGCATTGATCGTGGCCGATGATGATAATGGTGTCGATGGAGGGACAAGCCTTGCGGAAGGCTCTGATAAAAGCAGCGCTATTCTGCTGTAGTAGAGTGGGTGATGGCGGCTTCCTCGATATCGAGGTACAAGCCTCAGACTCCAAAAGTCCCGGATTTCAGCATCATCCTCGTCTCCTCCAGCCTGCTCAGACACCACACAACCATACGACCACTCTCCGTCACGTGTCACAAACATACTGACTTGCTTTGTAGGAAGCGCGGCAAACATTTGAACAGATTGTGTCAAGGTTTGTCTCTACGTACATTCTTTCCAAGCGCTCCACTTGTGGTTTTGCTTTTTCCAACGACATTGACAGTATCTGCAAACATACAACACTTAATTAACTTAACAATTGTTACTAAAGATGCACGTTTATTTCTACTCAATAACTTCGTATCTTCTTATTCACGAATACAATCGGCACCAATCAACACATTTCAGTCTGAGTCATTCATCAGACGTTCTCTCACATCTCTGTTGCATATAAATGTGTATCGATTGTCCCACCAGCTTCATTTTACAGTATGGTAACTTCATTATACCATTGGACATACCATTGGGCATAACATTGCAACAGCAACAGACACTCTTGGGGAAAATGGAGAAACACAAATATGGATGAATCGAACAAACTAAACTAAAACTAAGCTTTAAGGCCTACTGACCCATTTAGCTTTTTTTTCAGAAGCCACCTGGCCACAAATGATAGCCCAATTAAGTGGCTTATCGTGTGGAAATTTATAGCAGACAAATACTCTAATGTTCCTAAATGGAGGGAAAAACCAGAGAAAAATCCACGCAACCACGGAATCGAACCCACGACCTCCTGTATACCGGGCGAGGTAGTTAACATCTCGCCACCACGGCACTCTAAAATTCGACCAAAATGAAAAACTCTTGATCGGAGATCACAGAGCAGCGGCGTGTCTATCTGCCCACCTGGTCATTGCTTTTGTGGAGCGGGTCCCGCTGCTCCCCGCTGCCCTGAGTGGGCGCGAGTCCCTCCACGGGACACAGGGACGTGGACGGCTCCGCCAGGACGGACGCGGGCCCAGCGCCAGGCGGCACGGGGGACGCGCGGTCTTCGAGCCCTGCCGGAAAACATGTATCCCACGACGGCAAGGCGTTCTCACAAGCCTCTCTCGGTAGGTTTGGCCCCCGCGTCGGGCTTGGCGACATGCCAAGCGCGGAGAGGGCCAAGGAAATAAAGAAATAACTTCCCGGAGAGGAGGAGGAGGACAGAGTAAGGGTGCTTTATGGACGCGATCGTCAAGAGTTTGCGCCGGGCTCTCGGGTCGGTTTCGTTGTCGGCAACGCAAAAACAAACCGCTCCTTGCGAGGGTTCAGTAACCTCCTTACCAAGGGCCCGTTTTTACCAAACTCCCAAATGAACACGTGAAACTAATTATCGCAACAGTACGAAAGCACTCGCATTCTGATGCTGATTTTCAAAACCGTTTTGTTTTTTTCCTTTAATCACAAATCCAATTATATGGTAATTATAGTTGTATGGAAAGGACACATTCTACGTGCGTTTCAAGTTGTCTTCGCTTTATTCCTACATTTGTGTGTAGTAAAAAAAACAAGGCACCTGCAGAGAAGAGCTCGGACATCCGGGCAGTCCCAGGTGCGTCGCCACTGCTTGATGCACTGCCACGTGATGCGCCGCGCGGCTGAAGAGTGAGGACAGGGGAAAGAGTCATCAAGGGTAGCACAGCCGGCCCATCCTCGCAGCGAAAAAACAACGACCACCGCAACCAGCAACACCACTTAGCAGCTCTGGCTTGGGGCTTTGGCAGCCTGGGAGTTACCGTTTCATAAAGATGTCATTGCTCTCGTGAGTGATGGTTCTTATTATTTTTTTGTTATTGTGTTTCTCATAACATTATTCATCAACGCCAGGTCCCCAGCGAGGACTCAATTGTGACGGATTTGGTCTAAATTCAGCAACGACACAGAACGAACGACGCCCAGAACACCCTGGTGCATACACGTGCAGCGCGCTGATTTATGATGTTTTTAAGTCATAGTGTATACTTGCGTGCCTATGGGTCTGCGCGTATGCACATATGAGCAAGTTCCGTGCTTCTACAGCTGTAGCTTTGTGGAGGAGACTCAACAACGATGCTACTGGGTGGCTGGCAGTAGTGGCCGCCCTCCAGCAATGAGAGACAGCGGAGCGACGTTCACTTAAGTAAGCAACACATCTGCCTGACAAAACTCATCAAGTTCGAATCGAGAGCGGTGCAGTCGTTGCGTCTGCTGGTCACGCGAATGCCAATCCATAACAACTCAGTGTTGACTTGTCGACAAGCTTTCGCCGCTCCATGTGGCTTCGGAGCAAGCCACGTGAAAAACTGGGTATCTCAGCGATACAACTGCAAGTTGCAGAGTGGGTCCCGTTCACCGCTGAATCTCGGACCGCGCAAGCGGTTGGCATTCATTTTATTTAGAAAGGCATAGCGCCGCTGTTTTTAAAGATATTGTACTCACCGCTGGGAACTGTAGCCACACGACCGCACCCTACGATAGCTGGTGGCAAACTGTGCCACATGCCCTCCCGCATGGCCTTGCGGGCGCCTCGGTATTGATAAAAGCTATTTTATGTATACATAGGTGTTTGCTTATTTAAGTGAATGTCGCTCCACTGTCTCTTGTTTGATGCTGATGACGTACTCGTACGTCATTGGAACAGAAAAGGGTTCAACTACACCTTCATTAAGACCTGAACTAGAAATGTATTCATTGCACACATAATAGAAGGACTGGTACTAATTCATTTTGACGGAACTAAAAAAATAACAATTGCAACCGACTTGCACGAGCGTTGTTGAGAGTGCGCAAGCGCCAGAGGTCGCAACCGGGTACCCGATACCCGTACCCTACCCGGTACCCCGCCGGGTACGGGTACGGGTAGCCGTTTGCGACCCTGCTGCGGCCGGGTACGGGTACGGGTAGGCCGTGAGTCACCGTTGAGTAACCGTTTGTCACTCATTTCGGGTAGGGTACGGGTAGCGTACGGGTACCCGTACGGGTACCCGTACCCGTACCCGGCCGGGTACGGGTACCCGTTTGCGACCCTGGTGCGGCCGGGTACGGGTAAGGAATCAAAACCCGTTTGCGACCTCTGGCGAGCGCTCACCCCGGCCAGCAGCAGCACCGCCTGGTTCTCGAGCAGCGTCACACGGCTCGCCAGGTTCTCCCACTCGGTGCGGTCCACCAGGATTGAGCCCTGCATGGCGAAGCTCAGCGCTGCCACGTGGGCGCACGTCTTGGCGTACTGCGCTTGCAGTTGCAACACCGTCGCTCGCAGCTCCGACATCTGTCGGGGGGGGCAGTGTCGTCGATCGTGGTGGGGGCAGAATTGGTGGATTGCAAGCTGGCGTAACAATGTGAAAGTGCTGTAGCTTTTTGGTTAGTTTATTGTCCATCCCCGCATCTCCGATTATCACGGTTGGCTATGCACATTGCAAAAGAAGTTCAACTTACATACGTATTTATGTTGTAAGTTGAACTACATACAAATGCATGTTGAACTTCTTTTGCCCCAGGGAATTAAATGGGGCTCCCTGCCCAGTTTCCCCTCTCTTCGTATCCTGGCACCTAGGCCCCTCTGGACCCTGGACCCTCTTGAAACTGCATCTCCCAATACACTCGATTGCTATACCACTGCTTGGCCCATTCACAGCGATGAGGTCAAAATTAGTGTCATTCAAAGGAAGACAAATAGGCAAGACCAACAAGGTGACAAGAGTGGCTCAGAGTTTCCGAGCACGGCACCTCTTGAGTTGGATTCAAATTTGGGTAGCCACCCGTGATTAAATCAGGCTCTCAAGTGTAGTGAATGATGGTCTTAACCTAGTCACCACTGATTGCACAAATGACCCAATGACCATAAATGTATGTTGAACTTCTTTCGCACCGTACGTATCAAAACGTAAATGTGGTTTTCCACTTAACGTTGCTAAAATCCAGCTGTGAGAATTAAAAACAGTCGGCGATAGCCTAGATTTGTACCTACAAGATATATTCGGTCGTTTTTCTTCAACTTTCTTTAACGAAAATGCACATTTAAAAAAAACTCAATCCCGGCCTGATATAAATTTGCGGGATCCTAAGATTCACTATCTGTGGCCTTGCATTGGCTCTGCTTACCTCCTGCAATAGCTGGTGATTAGTTGCATTGGTATCATCTTTCTTTCCTTCTGGACTGCTTTGTGGGGCATGGCTTGGCAACTCAAGCAAAACTTCTGCTTCTGGAAGAATCCCCTATAAAACAAAAACAAGATTTGCATTACTCATTAGATCGTGTTAAAAACGGTGTAGAGCCACACAGATACGGTGACATTGAACACGCTGTAAAAAAAAAAGGCATGTCAATACAATACTGGATGAAGGACTTATAACGTGCCGTTCATGGGCATTGTTTGACCGTACTTGACTAGGCCGGTCAGTGGGAGTTGATGAAGGGGAGCCGGGTGCACGTGCAGAACCACGCCTGACGTTAAAAACGGTTGGCACACAAACTCAGCTCGCAAAGTTCACAGTGTAGAGTGCGCCAATCTCTGCACCACCGCTCCCCCAATTGTACATATAACTGGGGAGGGGGGGAAGCGAAAACGACCAAAAGGACTTTTAAAAAAATAACACATCGGCTCACATTACCTGGCGCGGCGTGGGACACGAGCCCCGGGCCGCCTCCCCGTGCGGCCCACAATGCCTCAGCACCAGTGGCCTTGGCACATCTCCATTTCCTGCGCCCGCCACAACCAGGCCCTGCGGATTACACACGCGACACGCTAACGCCATTCGTGCGGCGAGCAGCGCCGCCACGCACAAGGTGGCCTCTCCTCAAGGGACCATTTCTCCTTGACGCGAAACATCACGGCTAATGAGATGCCTCGGTACCGTGCGGACCGTCACCTCTGGCCCTTCGGTTTTGCTCTCGGGTTTAGCCTGGAGTTTGTGCTCACTAAATGTTATGGCTATGATGACCGCGAGCGCACTGGCCAGCTGTAATTGCTCAGTGGTGAGCTACGCCAAGTGGCTTAATTACACTTTTTTTTTCTTCTGAAATTAAGCTTCAGCACGACTCCCGTGCACGCACTTGTAAAACCTGACATTTCGCAGAGGTCAAACTTTTCAACAGCGCGTAGCAAGGGAGACTGTCTGCGTGCTGACTTAAAACAAAAGTCAGGGTAAAATAAGTGAACAAAAACAGATTAACCTTTAAACTCCAGAAAGTTTAACTCGGAACAATATTTTTGTAAAGAAATAAGTTGCGTATAAACATCTTGAGGTATGTTATTGAGCCGATATTTTTTTTTACTTCACTGATGAAGTGGCCCACATATAATTTTAATATAATTCTTTAACTGTTTCACGTCTCTGTGCATTCACAGCAACAACGCTCGAAGCCCGGATATATTGGACCGATATAAATACGGAGTGGAAACTTATTTTATTTTTACGAATTCACCCACAATTAATTTTTTTTAAATAAAATTTAAGTAAAGTGTTTTTGAGATTCCATATGAATAACTCAGACCAGTCTTCAGCACAGCTACATATTTTTTACATTTCTTATTCTCGTTTTGCTGCATATATTGTCTATACAGTAGTTGATTATTTGTGCAAGTTGTATTTGGTCTACGATCCCTTCCGTATTTTGCAATCATCTCAAATACCCTTTTTGCTCTGGCGCCTTGAGATGAACTGCATGGGAGGTGCATTTTATAAATAATAAATGATGATGACGACGATGAGTGAGCCGTGCGTCCCCACCAGAGACTGCGAGTGATTGAACGACGGCTCGCACGGAGCACGATGGAGTCGCTGGGGAGGCGGCTGACCGTCCACAGCCTCCGCCGCCAGTGAGCATGCGGTCGCTGCTGGCTTTCGGGCGGAGGGAGTGCACTTCTGCGAGCACAGCGAGACACGGCGAAGCGTTCAGACGCCGCCAGCAGTGGTGGCCAGCTGACGAAAGCGTAAACACGAGAACCACTAAAGGGCGCTGAATTGTCGCCAGGATTAAATATTACAATCCTCTGCCAATCTGCTGTGAGATGAAGACCTCCCCCACACCATTTCAGTCATGCGGGTTGTTTGGACCGTACGGACGAGTGGTTCGGATACCGCTTGCCACCTACGCTTGCCGTAACCAGAAATCGATGTCACGTCGCTGGGTTAACAGAGCAGTGCGTTAACCACTGTGCCGTCGCTGTACCCCGCGTTTTGTGAAGTCAAACATAATACGAACGAGTTAACAAGGCAGGCATTTTCCACATAGCAGGCCTCGTCAACCTTCCCCCAAGCACTTCCCTAACGGTCCAGACATTCCTTTTCGACCAACATACTTAAATAATGCATAAATCAGATAATTCACATGATGGTCAAGTCAATAGTTCAAGTCTCGGGGCTCAAATTTATTGAAATTATACGTATGAACCAAATTAAATGTGATAGGTTTTTTTTTGTGTGGTAAGTGCAGCGACCCAGCTGACACCATCAACTCGTTACATTTGACAATCTGGTTTAATCACAGGCACCTATCTAAATGAAAAACCGGGGATCTCAGCGATGCCAATTGTCGGCACTCTTTTGAGCCACCCAGGAACCTCGTGGGCGGACACAGCTTTAAAAAGGCGTCGACGATTGCTTCCGCTAGAAGGCGCTGCAGGGCTGCCGTGTGCCAGAGGTCACAATCGGGTACCCGATACCCGTACCCTACCCGATACCCGGCTACCTGTACCCGGCCGGGTACGGGTACCCGTTTGCGACCCTGGTGCGGCCGGGTACGGGTAGGCCGTGAGTCACTGGTGAGTAACCATTTGTCACTCATTTCCCAACGTCTTGTCTCTTCTCACAATTCAAGTTCCTAGAATCAACCCACCCGCGCCTGCAACATGGCTTCATCCCAGAGGTCGCAATCGGGTACCCGTACCCGTACCCTACCCGATACCCGGCCGGGTACGGGTAGCCGGGTATCGGGTAGGGTACGGGTACCCGTTTGCGACCCTGGTGCGGCCGGGTACGGGTAAGGAATCAAAACCCGTTTGCGACCTCTGCCGTGCACTCACCTTGTGGGCGAGCTGCGTCAGCTCCTTGTGCTTGGTTCGCACGGCCTGCCCGATGTCGCACAGCATCTGCATCTTGCGCTCGGCGAAGCCCAGCTGCAGGAACTGTGCCTTAGTGAGCACGGGCCGCACCTCGAACCTGTCCCTGAGCACCTGCGTCGTGCCACGAGAGCGACAGCAGCAGCCGCGTCGGCAAACGTCAAAACGCACAAACGGGTAAAATGAAAAACCACAAAGACTCCGTGCGTCTTTGATCCAAACGGATATAAAATCTTTCGACTGGCATCTGTAGAACCTCTGAGTAACATTATTCGGGAAAATCATTGATCTTTGAGGAGCTCTGGTCACCTCTTATTACATCCCAACTGACCTCATGATCTTAGGGATCCCCAATGCTGTTTAATGTTTCTCTATAATTGAATTCTCTCCTGCTTCCTCTATTTCATTTTATGTTTAAACTCATCCCCCATCCACCCACCCCTACATCCTTTCCAAGTTTCTGGAAAGAAACTTTGTTGATTTTATATTGATGCGCTGTGTTCGGTGCTTTTTTTTCAGAGAATCAAATTAAATTTACAAAAATAATTCAGGGATGCACATCTTCCCTTTTGGGATGTGACCGGAAGAGTATGGTAGATTACAAGTTGATGACTACGATATTATGGCATTCATTCACGTTATCTGTTTTTGTTTATTACATGTGTTTTGCGACCCCATTGATTCTCTACTCTAGATTACGTCTGAAGCTAACGTGAAATACACCATCGTGCCATCTCAATGCAATGCCCACTCTGTGATGCCCTGGAATTATGACCCTTTCTACTTTTTTTCTGAGCATTGTGCCAGAATGCTTTCTCACGAACACATTTCGATAAATATATTTTCAATAAACACCCATACGTTTCCACTCGAGATAATTATTACTATTATACTGGTTCTACGGTACTCATTTTATTGTTTAACTTAAACCTGAACGTTGTAATGTTTGTACATAAATCGCAATAGCCCTGTTGTATTCCCAGGTAGATTTCGTACGGAATTTGGTTCTTAAGTGGTGAATGGAGTTGCTCCAATGTTTTGGAATGAACTGGTGTTGTCTTCTCTGGGGATCGCCACTTTGCCATCACTTTACTCTTTTAAACAGACATAATTGAGGTCGAAACAATACAAATGTGTGTAATTGTTTCGTAAGATCGTTCGGTTATATTTATTTCATACTTTTAAAATTGTATATTTTGTTTATTATAAACTCTTGCTGCCGTGTCTGTCTGCTGGCCGAGTCACCCTTAAAAAAGAGCTGCATAGCTCAATGGGTTATTTACGTGGATAATAAACTTCTGATTCTGGGTGCAAAGCACGTACGTAAGTTGAACTTCTTTCGCACCGTACGTAGCCAACCGTGCTAATCGGGAGGTGCGGGACAGACGCATTGGCGCAAGCCTCACACTCGCACGCCACACACCAACGCGTCACTGGCGGCAACATCCAAACGTCATTTCGACAGCGTGGCACACGGCAGAACAATCAGCAGAGCTCAACCAGTATTGAGAAAATCCAGCGGTTATGCATCTTTATGGAATTAAGACATGAATACTCCCAAACCCCACAGAAATATCAGAAACTACATTTATCCCCAAGGGATCTGCCGATGCAGGTGTACATGGCTGCCTCCCCTTGTACAGTCATAGATTACTTACATTGACGTCTGCATGAAACCAGATTCTCTTTCTTTGGGTAGCAAGCTCTCTGCATTACGACTTTGCACGTTTAGCACAAGAACGTCAAATAAATTAACCACAACAACTTCATTAATGCAGGAGTACAATGCAAACGCCACTCAGAAGCATTGTTAATGTAATCACGGTTGCTGACTTAACCAAATGTGTCATAAACTTACCATAATGGGGTGAATAGAGTGCAGAATTTCAAAAAACGTGTTTCCCCCCTAGCTGAAACAAAACATCATCAGCCATGACCATTCCACTGCTGGATTAAGGCCTTCCCAAGCCATCGATCAAGGTCCTGGGATTTAACAATTCATCCTGCACCTGCAGGTGAACTTATTTGATCGCTCCATCATATCATATAGTCTCCTCTCGTCTTCTCTAGTCATCATCCCTTATACAATAATCCAGTGGCACCCAATTTACGTAACGTTATTAGGGTAACATAGCTTCACATAGAGACCCATCGCGCGCTTTCAAGTGCGCTTCTGCGGCCATCTGGAACGCTCTTCCTTCCGATATTAGGAAGCCACTGGAGCTATGCACTTTTAAATCTAGACTGAAAACTCATTTATTGAGAACTGCTTTTTGTGTTTAGTTTATCCTTCCCCTGCACCTCCGATTAGCACGGTTGGCTACGTAAGGTGCGAAAGATGTTCAACATTCAAATTTACACGACGCCGCATCACTGTGGGTTTGTGATCTGGTGCCCAATTAAGGTACTGTCTCACACACAGGGAAGTACCGATTGCTCGCGTAAAAATCATCATAACGTTCACAGCTTAGCAGGGGTCAACACGTGAATCATCGGCACGCGGCTTGCGAATTCGCACGGCACACGGGCGAAAGTGACAAAACCTTCAAACAGTATTTAAAGCCGCTTCCACTTACGACAGTGCGTGCTGCATGGCGTGTGCCGTACAAAAACGATCCCTTCTGCAATCTCTGATTGCGTTTTTTTTACTTCCCCTCCCACGTGGTTTTAATTTGAATTTGTCATTGCCATGCAGGGTTGCATGACTAATGGTCGCAGTCCTGCGCTCCACTTTGCAGCCAGGCTCATTACCCACAATTTGTTTCCCTTCCCATTAAATGCCTCGTTACTCCGCTCAGGGAAAAAAAAAAGAAAGAAAAAATTCGGCTCAAACTACATCGCCGGCGACCGCCGCTGCTAAACGCCGTGTCGCGGCTGAGGGACGTTTTGGCGAGTTGCCGTTTTCTTGTTTTAAAACTTTTTGCCGATTTTTTCCACCACAACCGCCACGGTGGCTCTCCCACTGCCTTCCTCCTCCCCTCCCTCCCTGCAGTTGAAGGCTCTGATTCATTACAGAGACTAAAGCTTCTGATCTTGGCAATTTTGACAATAGTATTTCCTGCAGCAATCGTGGCATTTGCAGCAAAGCGAAGAGACATTTATTCGGGACAACAGGCTACAGGCAGGCCTTATTCATTATAATGGCACAAGATGTCTTACCCTGCTTGCTCCACATCACGTTTGACAGCAGTGGTTCCCAACCTTTTTGGACCCGCAGACCACCATGCAGTAAAACAAAATGCAGCGTTTTGTGAAAAAACGGACTACCAGCAGCACGCGAACTACAGGTTTGGAACCTGCAGCACATTCCCGCATGTCCGTGAATTCCAATGCCGTTCGTTTACAATAACGCAGACATTTCGAATGACGCTTAAATACAATTTGTGAAACCTATACTCAGGAGAAGCTTTAGCATGCTATAGGTTTCGAAATTAATAGAAAAATATGTTGCTTTCAGGATTAATTTGTAATTAATACCATTCTCATTACTTTGAAAAATTTAATATTTATAAAAGTCACATTCAGAGCTAAAAATGCCTGGCTTAGGACAAGTGAGATTTTGCTGTAGACGACCTTAAAGATTATTTAAAATTGCAGTACCTATTATCAATAATGCTGTTCTCGTGTAATATCCATTTAAAGGCCCACTTTCCAAATGACCTTTTTTCCAAAGCCGTGCTATATATACGGTCTTAAAGTACTGTAATGAAGGCCTGCAGGACCGCAGCACAGGCAAATAATCTACACGGGCTCGTAGCGGTGACCGCCCCCGCCTAACCTAACTGCCATAATGAGGGCGTGACCCCGGTACCAAACAGCCCGCAATTACACCAAGTCGGTGGGGGAAACGTCAAATACAATTTCTGCCAAACGGAATGACAAATCTCCACAGTCTCCTCTCAGCTCCCCCCTCCTTTCCTCCTCCTCCTCGCCCCCCCCCGCCGCGTTTCTCGCAACCCGGGGACAGTGCTGCTCGAAAACAACCGGTCCATTTCAGCAGCGCAACTTTGGGCAAAGCTCAAACGCGGCACGATCCATTTAGCGACGCCGTTGCTTTTTTCTCCGTGGAAACTCTATCACGGTCTCACGAGCGGCACGCACCGAGCTTCGCAAACGAGGAGGCGCGCGGTGCGAGAGGTTCGCGTCAATGTCTCGCGCACGGGCAGACGAGCGCCCAGGATTATTTTTACCGCTTCTTAACGAAGGGCCCAGCTGTTGTGTTCGTCTTCGATAAAAATGACTTCTCGGCACTTTGAAATTAACCCGTGCAGCTTATGCGTAAATTATGCATCTGTGTAGTTACGTATGATTTACCATATTTTGGGAAAATGTTGTCACAAAATTTGGTACTGTACTAATGATTAGTAATAATGATATGGTATATACACTTTGCAGTTATATTCATTATTAGTTGTACGACAGTAATGTGTTTTTTTTATACATTTTAAATTGTTTCCATTACGGAATTTGTTTTATACATTTTGAATGTATACAACTCTTATTTTATGCTATTTAAGTACTGGACCAATAGCGCCATCCCAAAATATGGCATGGTAACAGTGGTCTTCTCAACATTTACCGTAACGGCAGCAATATTACATTTCATAATAAATGTTACTATAAATACAAACACTGCAACTTAATACTGTACCAGTAACTTTAATTGCATTGAACATGATTATAAAATGCTGTCAACTAATTTCTAAAATAATAGCGCTGTGATAAAAATTGCCGTTTCTTATTTCTAAGAGGCAATTTAATTTCACCCAACAGCCATCTGCAAAAAAAAATATTTTGGTATATTGTCATGACTAGAATCTTCAGGCGCAGAGCCACACAATCCACGTCCAGAAAAAGACCTAAAGAAAATCAAAAGCAACGCGAGTCGGTACGAGAAGGACGTCACCGACGCAGAACAGGCGACATGCAGACAGCCATCTCAAGACCCAGCCAGCGCCCAGTGCAGATGGAAGGATGATATGCTCCGCATGCAGATGGAAAACTACAATGAAACCCAAGCACAGAAACACACAGACACCGACAGAAAGACAAACACGGAGATGGACACAGGGACCGACAAGCATGGACAGAGACAAAGAGAAAGGCAACTACGGAGAGAGAAAATTCAACAGACACAGAGATGATAGAAGGCATGCAATGATTCACCTCCCTAGAGATTTTATTAATTTTCATAATTCAGGGTCATGATTCGATTCAACAATCAATTAATTTTGTCTCATGTTTTTAAAGCTCATTTGTATCGTTTATTATTTGTTCTATGTTCATTCTCAGGCATATGATTTATGTCTAATAGCAAGAAGGGGAGAATCAAAAAGACATACAAACATAGAGGCAAACAAAACGAGAAGGAGACAGACACAGAGAGAGAGATTACAGGGAAAGACATATGAAAATAAACAAAGAGAAACAGAAAAAGACATCAGGTGAGACAGACACCGACAGACACGGCAAGAGACACAGACAGACACAACAACAACCGCCGTTCACCACTAAGTGGTGGTGACGTATAAAAAAAAACGCCATGGTGCTTGTGCCATGCTCGGTGGACTTTGAGGCCACGTGAAGTGTCGAAGGCCCGCTGGCAGGAGGTTACGAAACAGACCCAGGGGCTATGGATCGACTGACTGAGATGAATGGCAGATGCATCAACCGTGCTCCCCTACTGTGCCAATTTCTGCGTTTTTAGCCGCCCGGCATTCTGCTTGGAGGACACGCAGAGAAAGAAGCGAACGACGCCTTGTGTACGTTCGCACGCTGCAATCGCGTAGGTGGACGCAGTGCAGAGTGCACAATCTCAGGTGGACCTTGGCTCTCGGCTCCGGGCCCTACCCACCCTGTAGACGGCTTCCACGAAGCGCAGGTCACTCTTGGCTGCGAGTTCCACGCCCCACTCAGCTAGACACTCGGCGACGGGAAGAGAGTATTCCGTGAACGTGTGGTGCAGCAGCGGCAGCAGCGCCTTGGCGTCACCGGTGAGGAGCCTGCACGCACCGGCAAAGCGCACCGGCAAACGCAGCGTGAAAAAATATACCACGAACACACCGAGAAGACAAACGCGAACGCACAAGTTAACGCACTGTGAACCGAGGCTTTGTCTCAGCCAGGTTTGTCCGAGTCGGCGACCGACAGAAAAGGCTCCTGGACTCGGCACACCACATCCAGTACACCTCTCACTTTGGGTGTGGGCAGCTATTCACATGCCGCCTACTCCAATCTACCAGCGACCGAGAAAATCATCGGTGAGAAATCGTGCCCTATTGCGTACACACCATGAGGGACGAAACACAATAAACTGCCCTACTCTGCAACATTAACAATAATAAGTCCGATTTATAATACACGCAAACTTCATGCAGTGAGTCACAAACACAAGTCAGGAGTGTGATACTGTGTTGTTGTGTTTTTGTAATTTGTGTAAAAAACTACCGAAATAAAAACTCAAGGCTTTTTTTTCTCTTGTAGTTATGTACCCAATCTGGACACAGATGTGTATCCATCTGAAACGTCGTGATTTATTATTTTATTTCTATTCTTATTTCTAGTATTTTTTTTTTAATTTTTACCTACGTTACTTTACCGAAAAAACCTAAGAGTATGTGTGCCATAGGCTGTCTAACATGATTGTTTGAAGATTGTTAATCTGGTAATAAGATAGCAAAGAATATGAAATCACAATGTCACATTGGTGATGTAACTATAGTGGATTTATATAAATAAAAGCGGGAGTGATGCCACTGACAAATACAATATGTGTATCACCGGCACTTTACATCATTTACCTCGTGAACAAAGCTTCATACTTGTGTCAGGGCAACCAGGAATGCACAGATTAGAGACTTATCTACAGATAAGACATTTTTGGGGGGGGGTTGTATCTGCCTTTAAACATTTACAATTCATTACCTTTAAATTCCATACATTTTTTGCTGAATTTCGATTGATAATTGTTCAATTACATTTTTTTAAAGTAGAATTTTCTTAAACATTATTTACATAAATACTAGGGCAACGGGCAGAAATATTATACCGACATCAATATTAACACTGACTTATAAAATATCTGCAGTAAAATAATACGGGCAATATCCCTCCATTACTCAGAGCACAGACATTAATAACACACACACCAAACTCAAATAACAATATGATGTGTCATCTAACGGTTCGGATGTATGGCCTTTCTGTCCAGCATGCCACGGGCCAGTGTTTACTCAAAAAGTCAATCCCTAGCTCTCATTCCTGACATCGAATCTATCGTCACTCTGCCAGAGGGCCCAACAGAGGAGATAAGGCAGCATGGAGGCTCTGGCAGGGCCCGGGTTTGGAAGGACGGCAGGGGGGGGGGCGATGCAGCTGCCCTGCGTTCCGCCGCTCAAAACAACCGCTAAAGAAAACCAAACTCTCGCCTGTGCTCACCCCTCGTAGTCCACCTCGTGTGGGTAGCGCAGCAGCCGGACTTCCATCTGCACGCGGCGCAGACTGCCCTTGATGTCGCCGGTCGTCATCGCTGGGCGGCAAAAGGCAGGCGCCAACGCACGCTCACATTTAGTTCACTCTTGAGCCGCGTAAATCACTTGAGAGCTGTGGAATGCACATGTATTAATTTTCTGCTGCCTCTTTGTTCTTTCTGAAAACCCTTGCCGATGTGTTTGGGACCCTTGCCGTCTGCCTCCTGTAAAACGTTTCAGATCCAATGTATATAAACCGTTGTCCAGACCTCTAATAGTGGCCATTCTGTTTACGGGCTGTGTGTAATATTTCTCAGAAAATTCACAGCACACATCTTTGAGATATTTTGGAGCTGCAATCGATGTGAAAAACCTTACCTCGAGCCCGCGCGCGTTTAACGTGTTGTGCTCGTTATTGAGACAATTTAGTGCAATACTGTACGAAAAAAGTATAATTTAGTAGAATTGTAGTCCTATTTTAAACAAATCAATGCTGCAGGCGTTATAGCCTAAAATCCTTCAAATCATCCTGCTTGGATCCTTGTTATTGCAAATGTGATGATGGAGAGGGTGTTTTGTTTCAGACATCTCTACGCTAATGCGTGCTCTGACAATTTAACTGCTCTGATAATTTACAGGGGGCACTTAAAACATATTCTCTGAAAGTTGCTGCGGTCAAATGCTACGCAGGAGGCATCTTTCGTGCTCCTAAAACCCACTGAAGCGCTTAACTGTTGCACTGTTGAGTCATTGTATATTTTGGACTGAATTCATCACAGCTTTTGCTGGAAGGGGAGCCCCACAGACTACAGTGCAAATCATCAGAGAAAATAACAAACAGAGTATTTGGGATAATCCACCAACAAACCCATATTTCAAAAGATAAAAAAGTTATGATACAAATCTTCATATTTACATACATTCACATTTATTGACTGACTGCATTATGTGATTCTCCAAAAAAAATAACCTGAGCACAACTTAGCTTGATAGATTGCCTTTAATTAAAACCAGGTAAAAGTGTGCTGAGATCAGAAATATATTTTTTAAAAAGATATGGGTAAAAAAAGATATACATCTTGCAACAAACAGCTCTCCAAGTGCAAACTATGAACAACGCAGAAATTAAACATAGACTACAGGTATTATACAATAAAATAGAACACACAAATTGAAAGCAAGTATTCACATTCAGACAAAATAACCATAGATTATGGAGTAAATAAATACATACTCTTTGGTTCTTTCAGTAAAGTCACGTAGGTAGAAAAATAAAATAAAAAGTATGGATTCTTGCAGTCACGAAAGCTTCAAATAAAGATTAAATAAATAAATGTAAAAACGGTAACATTTAATTATTTATTTAAAATACATGTTACATTAAAATAAGTAAAAAATGTGATACAAGTTTATAACCTAAATATGAACTTCTTTTTATTTATGAGGTAGAAGTTAAATACATGTTAAAATAATGTTACCTTTTCATGTGTATTGTCTGCCCTGCTGACCATCTCATTTATGCTGCGTCCTGCCATCAATAAGCCTAAAATAATAATTTGCATAATCTGTGCATGAATTGGAGATAGTCATGCAAAATTATCATGAAAAAAAATCAGTTTTAATCGATGAATAACTACATTGTTGAGGTGTGTGCATGAGTTGACTTGATAAAATAGAAATCTGTTCAATATGCCAATGCAGATCTCGCAGTGAGAATAGCCTTGAGAGTCAGCCAGGCTTTCCTGACATAAAACATATACATGCACAGAATGATCTATTTAATTACTCCTATTGTTGCTTGAGTAAATATGTTTGTTAGTATAACAAATCAAATGTAAAAAAAAAGTATTTCATCGAAAAAAATTAACTTCCCCCCCCCCTCGCTTTTGTTTACACAAGATGTACTCACAACATAATGACTTCCAGTCACCCATTAGTTAAATTGTCTCATTATTACTACTATTATGGTCACTGTTCTTATGAACGGCATGCCTGGATACCTCTGCCGACCAACAGCAAGAATTGCCTATGTTCCCTTATGCACACAGCATTCGACAACCGTACAGCCCAGTGTTCTTCACCAATTTTCAGAGGGGGGGGGCCCACTTTCGCCGACAAGTCGTCGCCAGTGTAAGGGCCGCCACACCGCCCTGCAAGGGTTGGTTTCACTACATCTGTGCATTGTCAGGGGCCCAGAGGTCGCAACCGGGTACCCGATACCCGTACCCTACCCGATACCCGGCCACCCGTACCCGGCCGGGTACAGGTACGGGTACCCGTTTGCTACCCTGGTGCGGCCGGGTACGGGTACGGGTAGGCCGTGAGTCACTGGTGAGTAACCGTTTGTCACTCATTTCGGGTAGGGTACGGGTAGGGAACGGGTAGGGAACGGGTACCTGTACCCGGCCGGGTACGGGTACCCATTTGCGACCCTGGTGTGAACCGGATACGGGTAAGGAATCAAAACCCGTTTGCGATCTCTGCGGGGGCCGCACTTAAGGCGACCAGGGGGCCGCCAGTTGCCCGCGGGCCTTGCAATGAAGATCACTGGTAGAGTGGGACACGACATTGGTCCTCTTCCTTATTTCCTCACACTGCTCGACCCCGAGCTCTCATACTCTGATGGTGCATTGTCTTTGAGTTGTGCGCCTTTTGGCGTCATCTGGTCCAACACCAGGGTGAGACTAGGCTCTAAGAAAAGCTGTCTCGGGTGTGGACCAATCAACTTCAAGGACAGTGCATATATTTTCAGAGTTGTGTTTTTTGTTTGCATTACGACCGCAGGTATTGTGGTCAATGCAAATATGACTCCTTGTAAAAAAGGTGTCAGTTTTGTTGTCAGATAAAAGGGTAAAAACCAATTATCACGTGGTTATTGTTTGCAACACAGCGCCTGGGCACAGCTACCGCGTCCCCAACACCCCCCAAATAACGTCAAGGAGCCGGTAACAAACAGCACTGTCGAGTTACTCTTAGGTTTTTTCGGTAAAGTCACGTAGGGGAAAAAGTAAATAATAATAAAAATAATAGAAAGATAAAATAATATTTTATTTCTATAATTTTTAGAATATTATTTTATTTCTAATATTATTTCTAATATTTATAATAGATTATTTATTTTTCTAAAATAAAAATTGTTCTATTATATTTAATATTTATTTTTATTACAATTTTTTTACCTACGTGACTTTACCGAAAAAAACCTAAGAGTATGAATCCTTACAATCACGAAAGCTTCAAATCTAGAAGCACTGTCGAGATTACAGTAGTGTTGCGTACTGCACGAGTGGTCGGCTGAATGGGCACAAGGTTATACGGTTACACCTGATGACGGAGGCTTGTGTTGCTTTCAAAACGTCGTGATTTAATACATTAATTTTTTAACCTGCGTGACTTTACCGAAAAAAACTAAGAATCCTTGCAGTCACGAAAACTTCAAATCTAGAATTAGGTTTAAAGAGGTTTAGGCAACGAGACGATGGGGTGGAGGGAGTATAGACGGCAGACACGTGTATGTCTTATTAACGTTAATTGATATAATTAAAGCATCGTTATAAGAAACTTAAAATCTATAATAATCAAACTTCATTTGGAGCTTTCGTGACTGCAGGAATTATTATTTGGTTCTTTCGGTAAAGTCACATATCAAGATAAAATAAGAAATTATATTAAATACTGGCATACGACGTTTCGATTGCAACACAAGCAATCATCATCAGGTATACATTAAATAGAAACACAAATATAGTATACTTAGAAATGTAATACAACATAGAGACTGTTATGTTATCCGACTCTCTGTTGTATTACATTACATTTCTAAGTATACTAGATTTGTGTTTCTATTTAATCTATAATAATCGTTATAAACTTCGCTCGACGCATCGTGCGTTACCACGGTAACCAGGCGGGACGGCCTCTCCCGAATCGCTGCATCCATCGGAGCCAAGCGGGGCTGGGGAACAGAACGGACGGTACCTCGAGTGCGGACGACGAAGACGACGCTGAGGAGGACGACACCGAGCCAGGAGGAGGACGATGAGGAGGGAGATTGAAGCGGCGGCGGCGGCTGCGGCCTTCACTGCCGCCTCATTCAAAGGTGGCGCCCGCGCGTACCGCCGCCCCCCAACAACAACAAGACCCGCTCCCATTGGTCAGTTTGACAGTGACGTCACCGCCAAACCTGCGGTCCCATTGGTCAATAGCCGTTCGCTCGCGTGGCCGTTGGAGCGGGTCGCGGGGTGGGTAAAGAGCGTAGCGGAGTCCGCGACGACGGAGCCCGGAGTTGTTTCGGTGACGAACGGAGCCGGAGTCTGCGGTGACCGCGACTACGGAGTGGAGTATGCGACGACGGAGCCCGGAGTCGTCGTTTCGGTGACGAACGGAGCCGGAGTCTGCGGTGACCGCGACTACGGAGTGGAGTATACGACGACGGAGCCCGGAGTCGTTTTTTCGGTGACGAATGGAGCCGGAGTCTGCGGTGACCGTGACTATGGAGTGGAGTACGCGACGACGGAGCCGGAGTCATCGTTCACAATTGAATTAAAATAATGGTTCGAGTCAAAACTACATTTTTCACTTAAAACTTTTGTGGCATGCAGGAATTAATATTTGTGTCGCGATCGAAACGTCGTGATGTTTTTATTAACTTTATTTTTATTATTCTTGGTTCTTTCGGTAAAGTCACGTAGAAGGGAAATAATAAAATAATATAAATATAAAACAATAAAAAATTATAATAAAACATACTAATAAAATGTATTTGTATTATTTTATTGTTATTATTTTTCTATCTACGTGACTTTACCGAAATAACCAGAGACTATATGGTTCGAGTTCAGTTTAACGCGTTGTAGTTAGAGGGCTTTCGCGACCAAAATTATTCGTAATGTGGCTTTTATGGGTTAGAATAATATAAATGCGTCATTAAACCCTCCACCACCCGACACTTCCAATTAGTAAGGGTTTGTCGCGTAAACTGCTGCTGTGTTCGCAGCGGGGCACAATTAATAACAAAACTTAACACGTTCGTCAATAACACCGTGGCTGTTAAAGGATATGCACATGGCGACGTTTTAGGCAACAGCTATTAACATTTGTTATCATGTTACAGTGTATTATCCGTTGTTTTCCATAAAATTCGATAGTCCCATATAAGTGTTAGCATTTTTTTTAAGAACCCTATGTGTGTGTACCCACCATATAAATCCTGTAATCACGCAATATTTTATTACATAAAAACTTGTTTTTTTAAAGTGGATTTGCAAAGGAAATGAACATTTACGGCATAAAACTTTACTGCACATTGACAGCCATGTAAAAAAAAAAGAGTCGAGATTGAAAACTAATTTCTTTAGAGCTGCTTTTTATGTTTATAAACATAATAAATATTAATCAGATTCCACCAGATATTTAGTAAATCTAAACTACCATTGCTCAGATATTTAGTAAATATAAATCACTTTTCCTTGTAAAATCTATTTGGATTTACACTATTTTTTAAGCTATATAACTCATCATTTGGCATGCTATTACTAAATCCAACACATTTTAACTGTTGCTTTTATTACCATGTACTTAATTATTCTTATATTTTTTAGTTCATTTAGTCAATACTTTTTATTCAAAGTTGTAGTGCTTAAAATCTATTCAATTATATCACGTGTCACTTTGTTGCCATACATTTTTTAAAGTAACAATGGGTCACATTTTTTACAGTGTATAGTTCAATCTTGATTGTAAGCTTTCGTGATTGCAAGAATCGATACTCTCTGGTTCTTTCGGTAAAGTCATGTAAATATAAAAAAATATAAAAGAACGTAGATAGAAAAAAATAATAAAAGAACATTGTTCTTTTATTATTTTTTCTACAATAATAAAATAACACTTATTTTATTATTTTTTCTCTCTACGTGACTTTACCGAGAAAACCAGAGAGTATGTTTAGTTCGTTTATCCTTCCCCCGGCACCTCCGATTATGAGCACGCTTGACTACGTACGGTGCGAAAGAAGTTCAACATACGTATTGACATATATGTTGAACTTCTTCAACATACGTATGTTGAACTTCTTCAAGAGGCGCAGGGGATGGACACCAAACCGAGTGACCCATGTAAACATGCGATGGTGTTCCAAAGAAGGACTCTGAAGCTGATAAATTGCCACAAATAGAATCGATTATTCGCACGGTCGGCTACGTAGAAGTTCAACGTACGATGTGGATTGTCAATTAACAAAAAAAATCCCCAGCTCGCCCACCGTGCAGTGGCTTGCGATGAGGCTGGCACCTTCCAGTAGGTGGCAGAGGCTGACGGTCCTTCCTTTGCATCGCTGATGGCAAAAAGCAAATCCACTGCCAGGCAGCAGCCGCAGACACCCGACACAGAGATAGGGGGCACGGGGAGCGGTGGCGCAGTAGTTAGCACACTGCGCTCAGAATCAGACGCTTTTATTGAGGCTGGAGGAATCCGATGAGCTATGAAGCTCTTTTTTCACAGATGTCCTGGAGGTGTGTACTGTGTGTGTG
>CM025633.2:4505766-4534655 GCA_014621495.2 Entosphenus tridentatus
CCATTCGTTTTATTCGTATAATTTGCATTGTTTTTTTATTTGTTTAAACGTGTTTGCACGGTCTTTTGTTGTTGTTCAATTTGTGTTTACGGTACATTTAGTTCGCGCCAATTCTTACGGTCTTCCTCCGAGCTGCTGGACTCGTGTTGTAATTTCGTCGCTCCGTCTCCGTGGTGGACTTCCCCCAGGGCTTGAGACTCGAGCGACGTGATGGCTGTTTGTGAACGAGATGGGGCGTGCGTGGTCAGGATGGCCAAGTGGTCTCAGGTGCCAGACGCAAGACGAAGGAAGACTTCTGTGCTCAACGCGGGACATCTGGTCTCAGAATGGTAGGCGTGGGTTCGAACCCCACTCCTGTCATTATTTTCCTTTAAAAGCATTTTTGTGCAAAGGTGCAACTTGAATTAAACTCACAATTCAACACAATAATTTAAGTCACCTTTACATTTATAGGTATTTTAAGACAACCAACAGTTGATAGGCAAGGGATGATGAAGGGGATGAAGGTTTCAAACCCTTGCCACTATTCGGAAACCAGATGTCCCGCGTTGAGCACAGAAGTCTTCCTCGCCTTGAGTCTGGCACCTGAGACCACTTGGCCATCCTGACCATCCAGGGCTTGAGACTCGAGCCATCACGTCGCTCGAGTCTCAAGCCCTGGGGGAAGTCCACCACGGAGACGGAGCGACGAAATTACAACACGAGTCCAGTAGCTCGGAGGAAGACCGTGAGATATGGCGATAACGAAATATGCCGTAAACACAAATTGAACAGCAACAAAAGACCGTGCAAACACGTTTAAACAAATAAAAAACAATGCAAATTATACGAATAAAACGAATGGAACAAAAGAACATGAGTTGAACTTTCATAGTCCATTGAATGGCTGATGTCATGAATAATTATGTAAGTAATGTCGACTACCAAATTTCAACTAATTATAAAAAAGAAACCGCTTTGTCAGAAGTGGGGTTCGAACCCACGCCTCCATTCGGAGACCAGATATCCCGCGTTGAGCACGGAAGGCTTCACTCGCCTTGAGTCTGGCGCCTTAGACCGCTCGGCCATCCTGACCACGCATGCCTCGTTGCGTTCACAAACAGCCATCACGTCGCTTGAGTCTCACGTCGCTTGGGTCTCAAGCCCTGGAGGAAGTCCACCACAGAGACAGAGCTACAAATCACAAGACGAGTCCAGGAGCTCGACGGATGTCCGTGAGACATGGCGATGGCTTAACTAACAACAAAATACCGTGCAAACACGTTTAAACAACTCCAAAACAACGCAAATTATACGAATAGAAACTAACGAGACAAAATAATACGAGTTGAACTTTCATCGTCCATTGAATCCCTGATGTGAATAATTGCGTTCGTAATGTATACTGAAGTACCTACGTAATTTTTCTTTTCATTATTAAAATTATTGAAAGAACCAAGAATAAGTCTACATTATAGAATGCTAGTACGCTCACCTAGGTGAATAACCAGGCTATAGTCTGCATTATAGACTGCCAGGATACTCACCCAGATTAATTACCATAGCTACAGTCTACATTATAGACTTCCAGTACACTCACCTAGGTTAAGAACCAGGCTACAGTCTACATTATAGACTGCCAGTACACTCACCTAGGTTAATAACCAGGCTACAGTTTACATTATAGACTACCAGTACACTCACCAAACTTAATAACCAGGCTGCAGTCTACATTATAGACTGCCAGTAGACTCACTCCGATTAAGAACCAGGCTACAGTCTACATTAGTATTATTTTGTTTATTATTTTTTCTACCTACGTGACTTTACCGAAAGAACCAACGAATATATTGAGTCCTACAATAATAACATAATAAGAGAGCATGGTAGGAGTGGGGTTCGAACCAACGCCTCCACGTAGTGACCACATAACGCAGTGACCACATGTCCCGCACAGAAGGCTTCCTCGCCTTGCGTGTCTCGCCTTCGACCGCTCGGCCATCCTGACCACCCATTCACAGCTGACTCCAAACTTTTCAGACTCTCTTGTGCAGAGACGATAGCTGGAGCGATGATAATAATCAAGTTGTGTTCAGAAGCGACTTGGAAACTTGCATCGCGAGACCGCGAGAGATGGGGAAAGTTTGGAGAGGCCTTCATCCAGCAGTGAATAGATAATGGCTGATGATGTTGATGCCTGGAACTATTAAACACATTATTTGGTTATGCCGCATTGGCAGTGGTACACAAGTACAATGAACGAGTTACATAAATACATTCGTTAATAAACCTCCCTTAAAATAATGTCTTTACTCGGCGACGTTTCAGGCAATGGCCCTTCTTCATAGCACACATGGCAGCTAAGAGGACGTCTGCCGTGGAGATGGAGTAACACTTTGACCTCGTGTGCGGGTGTCACTTGGATTGTTTAATCTCAGGGCTGCCATGAGAGATGGCGATGATTAATTGAACACAAAAAAAAACCGTGCAAACAAGTTGTAATACAGTCGATACGGATATCAAAAACGAGACCAAAAATATAAAATGTCGAACTGTCAAAGCACATGAAAGTTTTTTTTATGTACACTGCATATTAACTGTTCGGCAAAAATTTTCAAAAAAATATTATGTCAGAAGTGGGGTTCGAACCCACGCCTCCATTCGGAGACCAGATATCCCGCGTTGAGCACGGAAGGCTTCGTTTGCCTTGAGTCTGGCGCCTTAGACCGCTCGGCCATTCTGACTTAGGAACTCCAACTCTGCCGTGCGGCTTATAAGTGGTGGGCAGATCGCACGTTTTCACGTCCACAACGCGTCGTGTTAACATTAACATTCGCTTTCGTCAATAACACTGCCTTCAAAGTGTGTGTGGGGGGTGGTTATAACAGGCAACTTCTTGTACAATGGCCCTTCAGTAACACGTACATTGCTTTGTTAGTTATGTAACACACACTCTATAACACGTGTTGACATCAACAGTACAGTCCTATGCAACGTAATGTTTGTATGTAGCTGTACATCGGCACGTCAGTCACACAGATCGCGTCATTTTCGCCGCGACAAACTCAAGTCGTGGTTCTCTCTCACACGGACACCCCCAGAGATCTGTCGCAAGTTACAAAAGTAACACATCGTGACCAAGATCGCATCAACTCACGCGATTATGCGTTTCGTTAGGCTATTATACAGATTTAAACTCCCCCGTTTATTTTTCCGATTTAAAGCTTTCGTGACTACAGGGATTCATCTTCTTGGTTCTTTCGGTAAAGTCACGTAGAATGGAAATAATACATTAATAAAAATTAAACATGAAATAATTCTCTCAATTCTCTTATTTTATTATGTTTCATTTTTATTAATTTATTATTTCCATCCCCCGTTTATGTCATTTTGTTTGAGGGTCGTGAAATGCTTTTTTCTTCTTCTAGATTTACGTTTTGAAATGCAAGTAACTTGTTCAGGGAGGCAATTATAGTGGATAAAATGTCAGGCCTCTTTGCCACCACGCCGTGCACAAGGCCGTCCATAGGGGGCGGTGTTGGGGGCCCGCGACAGTTTGACCCCGTGGGGCCCCCCCCCCCCCACAACGCGGGGCCCCCCCCCCCCAAAAAAAACCGCGGGGCCCGGGGCAGTCACCCCGATTCGCCGTGCGTGCTTAGGGACGTCTCCTAAGGACGCAAAAGGAAGCGACTTAATTCAAGATAAGTCAATATAAAACATATATATATAACACCGTAAGAATAGCAATCAATGTGTTCGTTGTGTATTTGCACGTCTGAATATGTTCGCGTTCATCGTTATTAAAGATAAATTAAAAAGATCAATTATACCGTGCAACGTGTATTCATTAAAGTATTAATTCAGTTGATATGTTTAAACGTCATATATGTTAATGCCCCGAACCATATTTTCCTCATCAACTTTGAGAATTTATATTCGCGGATTGAATGTTCGCATAGGTAGGCGGGGAGCGGTGGTGCAGCGGTTAGCGCTACGCTGCGCTACGAACCCGGCGAGCCGAGCTCGATTCCCGCTCACGGCCAACACCGGTGACGGATTATCTGAACCGGTCCTGGGTCTCCCCTAGTTCGACTCAGCCTCAAAAGAGTACCTGATGAAGTGTGTCAACGTCGCCACTGGGGAGACAAAGGCGGCCGGGCGTGACACTGGCCACCCACCCCCTCGCGTATCGCGTGGATCTTCTCGCTAACAGCCCGAGTCTTTGGAGAGGCACGGACGCGTAGAAGTGAAGTCCAGCAATGCAGACACGACTCCGCTGCTCCTGAATGTGAAATTTGTGGTGGTGGTTTGCTATGTATCTACATCAGCCGTGCGAAAGTAGAAGATGAAGAAATCGCAGCAAATGTGAGTTTTGTTGTTGTCGCTTCTGCTGAAGCTTCGACAACGCGAAAGCCCAGGCGGGTCTTGTTACCGCGAACAAAGAGGGCCGAGGGCATTCGCCAATCTCCTCGTTTCCTCTCGCGCTCAACGCTCCGTGAAATCCAATTTGGCCGATTTGGTAAATCGAATTTGGCGGATTTGGTCAATCGCATTTGGCCAATGTCACGCACTGTTAGCGCGGCTTCGCAACGCGCTGCGGTGGCGAATGACCACGAGCTGGAAACGGTAATTGTTGAGTAAAGAAACTCACGGCTAGGGTTTCCGGGGATAAACAAAAAAACAAACCAAACAGACGAGCAATTACTGAGAGTTCACTGAATAACTACGAAGCGAAACTATTTTTTTTTATTTTACCAGGTAAGGCTCACTGAGCTCTATATTGTTTAGCTCTTTTTCAGAAGCGACCTGGCCACAAATGATAGCTCAAGGAAGTGGCTTATCATCACGTGGAATTTATAGCAGCTAAATACTCTAAACGCATTTTTCTAAATGTGGAGGGAAAAACTGGAGGACCCGGAGAAAAATCCACGCAATCACGGGGAGAACATCTAAAATCCAAATATACAGCCGCCAGGGTTCGGATCGAAACCACGACCTCCTGTATACTAGGTGAGGCAGTTAACATCTCGCTACCGTGGCACCTCATGGGTTGCGGTGTTAGATGCGTGTGTGATGCGCTTGGAGATGCTGGGGGCATCACAATTTAAGTCCCCAATAAATACAAACCCTGACAATCATACAACGCGGGGTGTTGAAGGAATAAATGAATGAAAGAAGAGAAGGCTTTAATCCAGCAGTGGATTGCCAAGAAGACCTGGCCGTGCTCGTGCAGGAAGCCTCTGGCCGAGTCTGAGAACGAGGTGGCTTTTGTCTCTGCGTTAAAGCCGCCGCAGCTCCGCGCAGACTCGGGCTCCTCTGACCGCCCCGACACCGGAATGGAAATTGCCCCCCTCTCGGAGATTTATCGACCCTCCAAATCGCTTCCAGCTGCCTGGCTCAGTCGGGAGAGAACAGGGCGCTAGAGAGCTGAGCTGGCTCCAAGAGCCGGCGCACACACCACGACACATTCGCTGTCAGGCGTGGCTGAGCGAGGGAGCGAGGGCAGTTGGAAGCGAGGGTTGGGCAACGTCCCTATCGCCAAATCTTGATGAGATAATAAATAAATACGCGTTGATAAATACATTGTTTACATTGCGGCCAGGGCTAAGTCAAGCCTGCAAGTTACGAGAAAAGCCCTTCAAAGGAAAAATACACTTTCCCGAACGCTGGCAGTTTAGCTTTGAATAGATTACCTGCGTAAGACACTGCCACTAGATTACAATAGTCTATACGCTTAATTATAATACCGTATTATGGTACTCCTATAATCCTATTAATATAACAAAACAAATACTCAAACATTACGTGCATAAACTCGCCAAATAATTCCTTGAAAAGTGTTTGGGACTCGACTGAAATTAAGCGCTCATAATTACTATCAACATTCACAATCCACCAATGTTTGAAGGCCTCTTCACGTCACGTGACAGAGCAGGGGCGACGGTGGGAATGGTCACGGCTGGACTTGTTCCGATACGACTCGCCACCGATGTTAGCCGCTACCCCAAGATCGAACTCAGGTCGCCGGTTTAATAGCGCAGCGTGCGAACCACTGCGCCACCACTCCACGTCAATGTTGATGATGCAAAATAACAAACTCATGTGCCGATATCAGAGAGCCACTGGAGCTTATGCACTTTGAATTGTGATTGAAATCTCATTCCTTTTGAACTGTTTTTGTTCTTCTGTTCAATTTGTTGTCCTTCCTCCGCACCTCAGATTAGCGCGGTTGGGTACGTCCGGTGCGAAATAAGTTCAACATCCACACAGGGCTTGCTTACACGATGTGAGCCAAGCCTATATAGGATTCATAAACGTGGTGACTAAATAAACGGGACAGAAAACGTAAAAGTGTGCTAAGGAAGCACGGAGAGACGGATGCCTGGAATGACATTGAGAGACAGAAAGTGGAGAACTCTCGAAGCACAGAACACACGGGCGGGTTAATTGCATCATTCAAACGTGTAACGTGCAGCACTGTATGTTGAACATCTTTCGCACCGTACGTAGCCAACCGTGCGGCGTAAGGACAACGAACTAAACGCAAGAGGCAGTTCTAGAGGTGGGCTTGGCACAGGACACGGCGATGGGCAATGGTCAAGAATAAATACGGATTGAGAGCCAAGGAATGGAACGCGTCCGTTATGTACACAGTTCGGCTCCTACCACCGTGGAGATGGAGCGAGGACATCAGCCTCGTGTTGAGATGCTCACGTGGATTATAGTAAATAGCAGGATGGCGCGAGTTTTGGCGTCAGCTTGGGGTGAGAGGCATTAATCCTGCAGTGGATTGATCAAGACTGACGATGATGGCCACATCGCTGAGAGGAATGTCTCTGATGGTCGATTCCCGGTCACGGCTGTCATCAGTGGCGATTATCTGAATCGGTCGTGGGCCTCCTCTGGGTGGATTCAGCCTTAAACTTGTAGCCCTGTAAGTGGCACGTGCACACATCGGTACTGTACCGTAGTAGGGAGACAAAGGCGGCGGGGAGGGGGGGTGCATATGACCACTTCACCACCTTCGTTGTGCAACGTGCCAGCTATTAAAAGGGGCTCGCTAACAGCACAGGGTAGTCCGGTTTTTCACCCCACATTTAGCAACGTGGGCTTGGAGTGCTTGGCTGCTGTACATTCCCACACGACAAGCCACTTCGTTGAGCTATCATTTGTGGCCAAGTCGTTTCTGAAAAAAGAGCGATACAGCTCAGTGGGCCTGACCTGGTAAAATAATAATAAATAGTTTAGCTTTAGTACTCGCCCCAACAGCTTGCGTGGATCTATGCATTTCGTGTGCACGGTCTTCGCGCGCGTTACTTATTGTGCACCGTACGCGTGAGATCGTCGCAGCTGAGCAAGAAGACATTTATTTATGAGCTTGGGACGAACCCTCGACGTTTCGTTTAAAGGCTTTGATGCGAGCCCGCCTGGGCGAGCTGCAAGGCAGTGGGTTTTTTGTTTTGCTCTCTGTGTGCGAGGTCACGAGAAGGATCTTGCGCGCGCCTGGCGCGTCTCACGCAGCGGTAACCCACAGCCTCTTCTTAGGTTCTAGAGAACACAAATAAAACACGCGCATCTTGCAAGTGAAGGAGAAGTGAATTCAACTGTTTTTGTAACTTTTTTTTTACCGAGGCATTCATTGCCCTGCCACGCGTACTCATTTGTTCCCCCCCCCCACTCCCCGTCTGTGCTGTAACGCAATTAATGCCAGCGTGAGTATATATGTTTAGGATAGGTAGGAATAAAGACAACGGTTTTGTTTTGCCATCCCAATGCATGTACTGTAATTACAAATTAAACATAAATGTAACCACGTTCGTCAAAAAAAACATTGCTTATAAAAGAGTAAAAGTTTATAATATAAAATAACGTAATGTAAGCTGAAGACAGATAAAGATTGCAACATAGAATACAACATGATGATGATGATGATGCAGGCAGTGAAGAGAGAAGACCTCACGGAGAACGGCTCCACGACGACAGATGAAAGTGGAAACACAAGACGACATGTGCAGAGGACACCTTATACAGGGCTATCTGCACCCCCCCCCCACCCATGGATCGCGATGATGATGATGATGTTGTTGTATCGCTGGTGAGCAGACGTGTGTATTATTGTTGTTGTTGTTATTGGCGGCACACGCGCTACGCACAATCAACCACTCGTTCACTGGCACGAGGATCGGCTCTGCGGGTCTTGAAACGATCGCGCGTAATTATTAGGAGCCGAAGCGCTGGCAAATTGCGCACCGGTGTACACACACACACACATAATCTTCAAGTTCAAGTTCATTTATTAGGTATAGCCCTGTGAGTCATTCGGCTCTTGAATCGGGTGCAACCGCAACAAACAAAAACATGAACAAGAAAACATCTTCAAGTGACTATGTGACTACATCACGTGTGGATGTCATCCGTAGACAGCGCGTGGAGGGGATCGGGAGTAGCCCACGCGGCACCGGCTCTCCTGTGTGTGTGGGCACGTTATAGGGCAGCTTCTTCACATCGTGTACGCTACAGATTGTTCTGTCAATCCACTGCTGGATGAGGGCGGCTTCCATACCCCCCTCCACCACCCCCACCCCGTGCACGTACTGCGAGGCTATATTTGACAATAACTACTGGACATCCGTGAAAAAGAGCTTTACAGATTATTGGATTTCTCCGGTATAAATACAGATTCTGATGCTTCACGCTGAGGATCGGAGGAGAAGCATCGTGGTGTACAGTGCGACAATGGATGTTGATTTGAAGCTTTCGTGACTGCAGGAATCCATACTTTCGGTAAAGTCACGTAGGTAGAAAATAAAATATAATTTTTTATAGAAAATAATATATATTTTTTAATAGAAGATAAAATATTTTTTTTTATCGAAGATAAACATTTTTATTTAATTTTATACCTACGTGACTTTCCCGAAATAACTAAAGAGAATGGATGTTGCTTGACTACCATCCGCTGGTCACCACGTAACAGTCTACAACAACCGGTCATGCATGATTAAATTATGTATTTATTCAGGATACGTATTTTGTTCCTTTGTCAAGATGTCTGCAGCGATTTCACGAATTGTGTTTGTTACACAAGTTGGGATGAGCAAAACCGGAGAAAACCCACGCCTTGCGCGAGGGGACAACCCTCAATCCCCGTACAGATGGAAACAGACGGGGATTCGCCCACTTTAAATACTGTCTCCGTCAAGACGACTCTAGCCTTGGCATATTTATGTGCACTGAAGAAGGCCCGTTGCTGGAAACGTCACCTGTTATATATATTTAGTTTTTGATGTTCATTGACAAGGGTGCTGTTTGCGATATTTAAAGAGACGTGGGTGAACTCACGCTTTGGCCTACCACTGATAAGCCACATGGCTCTGCAGAGGTTCCCAATGTCAGGATGGCCGAGCGGTCTAAGGCGCCAGACTCAAGGCGAGGAAACCTTCCGTGCTCAACGCGGGCAATCTGGTCTCCGAATGGAGGCGTGGGTTCGAACCCCACTTCTGACAAAACTTTTTATATTATAACATTTAGTCTCGCCAAGCCATCTCTCACGGCCTTCCATCGATCTCCTGGATGTTGTCGCTCTGTCTCTGTGTTAATCAATAAAAAATATATTTTGCATGAAATTTATAAAATTGGTTGTCAGGAGTGGGGTTCGAACCCACGCCTCCATTCGGAGACCAGATGTCCCGCGTTGAGCACGGAAGGCTTCCTCGCCTTGAGTCTGGCGCCTTAGACCGCTCGGCCATCCTGACCACTTTCACCAACCTGGGCATTTGTTGATTAGTGGTCGGGCAATCCGCGGGTCACCCTTCAACATACTTGCGAGTCTCTGTAGAGTTTTACCAGCCCTGGGGTTTGGTTGTAACTGAGTTTGACTAGCCCTGATTTTATTGTTATAATAACTGTTCAGTGCTACATCTGTCTGCCGTACACATTCACAAATGGACAGGATATCGTAGTGTACCTACTAATTAACAAATGCCCAGGTTGGTGGCAGTGGTCAGGATGGCCGAGTGGTCTAAGGCGCCAGACTCAAGGCGAGTGAAGCCTTCCGTGCTCAACGCGGGACATCTGGTCTCTGAAAGGAGGCGTGGGTTCGAACCCCACGTCTGACATCAGTTTTCATACATTTCACGCAAAATAAGTTTAATTATTTTTCATTGGTTAACAGCAATAATCATCTTCGTCCCCTTCATCAGCCATTGTCTATTTGAACAGGGTTTACCGTTACTGGCAATAAAACTGTTATGTTAACATCTTAAAACACCAAACTTAAACCTTTTGCGAATGAATCATGTCTGCATTAACCAAATATCTTTGTGATGAACATGCAAACAAAAAAAACATGCTCTGGTAGAATTTGATGCATTGTCCTTGAAACTGATTGGTCCACACCAGAGACAGCCATTGCCTATCAACTGCTGGTTGGCTTGACCTGTTTATAAATGTAAAAGTGAATTAAGATAATTGTGTTAAACGTTTGTTTAATTCAGGTTGCACCTTTGCACTAAAATACTTTTTAAAAAATATATACAACCAGCAGTTGAAGATGATGATTGCTTTATACCAATGAAAAATAATTAAACATATTTTAATTGAAATGTAGAAAAGTGCGTTGTCAGGAGTGGGGTTCGAACCCACGACTCCGTCAAGAGGATTTTTTTTAAATGTGCACTGAAGAAGGCCCGTTGCTGAAACATCACCTGTTATATATAGTTTTTGATGTTCATTGACAATGGTGCTGTGTGCTATATTTAGAGAGACGGGTGAAATCACGCTTTGGCCTACCACTGATAAACCAAATGGCTGGGGTTGGTTTCCCATGTCAGGATGGCCGAGCGGTCTAAGGCGCCAGACTCAAGGCGAGTGAAGCCTTCCGTGCTGAACGCGGGCAATCTGGTCTCCGAATGGAGGCGTGGGTTCGAACCCCACTTCTGACAAGATTTTTTAATTTTATAACATTTAGTCTCGCCAAGCCGTCGCCATCTCTCACGGCCTCCCGTCGATCTCCTGGACTCGTGTTGTGATTTCGTCGCTCCGTCTCCAGGGAGGTCATCCCCGGGGCTTGAGACTCAAGCGACATGATGGCTGTTTGTGAATTAGCCGAGGCGTGCGTGGTCAGGATGGCCGGGTAGTCTCGGGCGCCAGATTCAAGGCGAGGAAGCCTTCCGTGCTCAACGTGAGGACTTCTGATCTCCAACTGGAGGTGTGGATTCGAACCCAGCTCCTGACCTCAGTTTTTATACATTTCACGCAAAATAAGTTGAATTATTTTTAATTGGTTAACAGCAATAATCATCTTCGTCCCCATCATCAGCCATTGTCTATTCGAATAGGGTTTACCGTTGCAGGCAATAAAACAGTTGTGTTCAGATGTTAAAACACCAATCTGAAACATTTAGCAAAGAATCATGTCTGTTTTCAGCACATTTCCTCGTGGTGAACAAACAAAAAAAACATGCTCTGGTCGTATTTGTATTGTCTTTGAAACTGATTGTTCCACACCAGAGAGAGCCATTGCCAATCAACTGCTGGTTGGCTTGACCTGTTAATAAAGTAATGTAAAAGTGAATTAAGATGATTGTGTTAAATGGGAGTTTAATTCCAGTTGCACCTTTGCACTAAAATACGTGTGAAAAATACATATAAACCAGCAGTTGAAGATGATGATTGGTGTTATATATATTTCGTTTTTGATGTTCATTGACAATGGTGCTGTGTGCTTTATTTATAGAGACGGGTGAAATCACGCTTTGGCCTACCACTGATAAACCAAATGGCTGGGGTTGGTTTCCCATGTCAGGATGGCCGAGCGGTCTAAGGCGCCAGACTCAAGGCGAGTGAAGCCTTCCGTGCTGAACGCGGGCAATCTGGTCTCCGAATGGAGGCGTGGGTTCGAACCCCACTTCTGACAAGACTTTTTAATTTCATAACATTTAGTCTCGCCAAGCCTTCGCCATCTCTCACGGCCTCCCGTCGATCTCCTGGACTCGTGTTGTGATTTCGTCGCTCCGTCTCCAGGGAGGTCATCCCAGGGGCTTGAGACTCAAGCGACATGATGGCTGTTTGTGAATTAGCCGAGGCGTGCGTGGTCAGGATGGCCGGGCAGTCTCGGGCGCCAGATTCAAGGCGAGGAAGCCTTCCGTGCTCAACGCGGGGACTTCTGATCTCCAACTGGAGGTGTGGATTCGAACCCAGCTCCTGACCTCAGTTTTTATACATTTCACGCAAAATAAGTTGAATTATTTTTAATTGGTTAACAGCAATAATCATCTTCGTCCCCTTCATCAGCCATTGTCTATTTGAACAGGGTTTACCGTTGCTGGCAATGAAACAGTTGTGTTCAGATGTTAAAACACCAAACTGAAACCTTTTGCAAGGAATCATGTCTATTTTCACCACATTTCCTCGTGGTGAACATGCAAAAAAAAAACATGCTCTGGTAGTATGTGTATTGTCTTTGAAACTGATTGTTCCACACCAGAGACAGCCATTGCCAATCAACTGCTGGTTGGCTTGACCTGTTTATAAAGTAATGCAAAAGTGAATTAAGATAATTGTGTTAAATGTGACTTTCATTCAATTTGTACCTTTGCACTAAAACACTTATAAAAAATACATATAAACCAGCAGTTGAAGATGATGATTGTTGTTGTTAACCACTGAAAAAGAATTCATATATTTTGCATTAAATGTATAAAAGAGGTTGTCAGAAGTGGGGTTCGAACCCACGCCTCCATTCGGAGACCAGATTACCCGCGTTGAGCACGGAAGGCTTCCTCGCCTTGAGTCTGGCGCCTTAGACCGCTCGGCCATCCTGACCACGAGCACCAACCTGGGCATTTGTTCATTAGAGGTCGGGCAAACCGCGGGTCACACTTCAATATACTTGCGAGTCTCCGTACAGTTTTACCAGCCCTGGGGTTTGGTTGTAACTGAGCTTGACTAGCCCTGAGTTTATTGTTATAACCGTTTAGTGCTACGTCTGTCTGTGGTACTCATTCACATATGGCCAGAATATCATAGTGTACCCACTAAAGAACAAATGCTCAGGTTGGTGTTCGTGGTCAGGATGGCCGAGTGGTCTAAGGCGCCAGACTCAAGGTGATGAAGCCTTCCGTGCTCAACGCGGGACATCTGGTCTCCGAATGGAGGCGTGGGTTCGAACCCCACTCCTGACAATTTTTTTTTATTTATAACCAGTCTTTACCGTACATTGTCTCCATTACAAACATTCGCGACACCAGCGATCCAATGTGACATTTCAACAATTGTTATTGAGTCTCATTCGTTTAAATTCGTATAATTTGTATTGTTTTCAAGTTGTTTACGCCGTCTTTTGTTGTTGTTGAATATTCGTGTTAACGGCACATTTCGTCTCGCCAAGCCATCGCCATCTCTCACGGCCTCCCTTCGAGCAACTGGACTCGTGTTGTGATTTCGTCGACTTCCTCCAGCGCTTGAGACTGAAGCGACGTGATGGCTGCTTGTGAACGAGATGGGGCGTGCGTAGTCAGGATGGCCTATCAACTGTTGTTTGCCTATCAACTGTTGGTTGTCTTAACATGTTTATAAATGTAAAAGTGACTTAAATTATTGTGTTGAATGTGAGTTTAATTCAAGTTGCACCTTTGCACAAAAATGCTTTTAAAGGAAAATAATGTCAGGAGTGGGGTTCGAACCCACGCCTCCATTCGGAGACCAGATGTCCCGCGTTGAGCACGGAAGGCTTCCACGCCTTGAGTCTGGCGCCTTAGACCGCTCGGCCATCCTGACCACTTTCACCAACCTGAGAATTTGTTAATTAGTGGGTACACTACGATATTCTGGCCATTGTGAATGCGTAAATCATGCAGACACAGCACTGATCAGTTATAACCAAACCCCAGAGCTGATAAAACTCTACGGAGTGGAAATAAAAGGTGACCCGCGGTTTGCTCCACCTCTAATGAATAAATGCCTAGGTTGGTGTATGTGGTCAGGATGGCCGAGCGGTCTAAGGCGCCAGACTCAAGGTGAGGAAGCCTTCCGTGCTCAACGCGGGAAATCTGGTCTCCGAATGGAGGCGTGGGTTCGAACCCCACTCCTGACAAAGCAGTTAATTTTTTATAATCAGTTAAAACTAGGCAGTTTACATTACAAACATAATTATTCATGACACCAGCGATTCAATGGACTATGAAAGTTTAGCTAATATTTTTTTGTTTCATTCGTTTTATTCGTAAATTTGCATTGTTTTTAAATCCTTTATATTAAGTTCGCTTGCTTGCTTGCTTAGGACCGTGCAAATCTTTAGGTCGTTTTTTAACCCACTTCCCGTGATCCAATCGAGCTGACATTTTGCACACAGACTCGTTGTGCGTGACAATGCATTTTCGTGAAAAAAACATTTCCAAAATTTTACACTGTTTAGGGAATTTTTTAAAAATATTTAATTACCAATTGCTTAATGCTGCCAATCATCTGACCCATAGATGGCAGCCATCTCAAGCCAGAGGACGAGAGGACTCTAGCCGCCACGCATATAAAGGATTTATAGTGAAAAACTTTGTTTTTACGAGTTATCTTATTACTTATTTAAACGTGTTTGCACGGTCTTTTGTTGTTGTTCAATACGTGTTTACTGCACATTTAGTTAAGCCATCGCCATGTCTCTGTGGTGGATTTCCTCCAGGGCTTGAGACTCAAGCGAAGTGATGGCTGTTTGTGAATGCAGCAAGGCATGCGTGGTCAGGATGGCCGAGCGGTCTAAGACGCCAGACTCAAGGCGAGGAAGCCTTCTATGCTCAACGCGGGACATCTGGTCTCCGAATGGAGGCGTGGTTTCGAACTCCACTCCTGACATTATTTTCCTTTAAGAGCATTTTTGTGCAAAGGTGCAGCTTGAATTTAACTCACATTCAACACAATAATTTAAGTCACTTTTACATTTATAAACATGTTAAGACAACCAACAGTTGATAGGCAATGGAAGATGATGGGGATGAAGGTTTCGAACCCAAGCCGCCATTACGGAAACCAGATGTCCCCGCGTTGAGCACAGAAGTCTTCGTCGCCTTGAGTCTGGCACCTGAGACCACTTGGCCATCCTGACTACGCACGCCTCGGCGAATTCAGAAACAGCCATCACGTCGGTTCAGTCTCTGAAGGAAGTCACCACGGAGACGGAGCGACGAAATTACAACACGAGTCCAGTAGCTCGGGGGAAGACCGTGAGATATGGCGATAACTAAATATGCCGTAAACACAAATTGAACAACAACAAAAGACCGTGCAAACACGTTTAAACAAATAAAAAACAATGAAAATTATACGAATAAAACGAATAGAACAAAATAATATTAGTTGAACTTTCATAGTCCTTTGAATCACTGGTGTCATGAATAATTACGTGTGTCGGAGACTCCCTAGTATTAACTGATTATACGGAAGGCTTTCTCGCCTTGAGTCTGGCGCCTTAGACCGCTCGGCCATCCTGACCACGAACACCAACCTGAGCATTTGTTCATTTGTGGGTACACTACGATATTCTGGCCATTGTGAATGCGTAAATCATGCAGACATAGCACTGATCAGTTACAACCAAACCCCAGGGCTGATAAAACTCTACGGAGTGGAAATAAAAGGTGGCCCGCGGTTTGCTCCACCTCTAATGAGCGAATTATCAGGTTGGTGCTCGTCGTCATGATGGCCAAGCGGTCAAGGCCCAGACTCACGGCAATGGAAGCCTTCTGTGCTCAATGCAGGACATCTGGTCTCTGATTGGAGGCGTCGGTTTGACCCTAACTTCTGGCAAAGCTATTTTTTAAATTAATGAATAGTTAATATGTAGGTAGGAAACATCAAAAATGGACTATCACAGGTCTAGATTTGATACTTTTTTCTAATAATCTTTATATCCATGTCGGCCTTATTCCGAGTTGTTTACTCGAGTCTGCACGATATTTTTTGTTTCAATTATTCTGAATGGCACCTTTAGTCTCGCCAAGCCATCGCCATCTCTCATGGCCCTGAGATGAAAAAAAATCCACCTGACACCCACACACGAAGTGAATTTGTTGCCTTTTAGCAGCCATTTGTGACATGAAGAAAGGCCATTGCCCGAAACGTAGCATATTACAACCATTATTTTAAGGGATTGTTATTGACGAATGTATGTTGTTAATTGTACTTATGCACCACTGCCAACGTGGAATAACCGAATAATGTGTTTCATAGTGCCATGCATTAGCATCACCAGCCATGATCTATTGACTGCTGGATGAAGGTCTTCCCAAGCCTTCCCCATCTCTTACGGTCTCGTGATGCAACTTTCCAAGTCGCTTCTGAACACAACTTTATATCATCGCTCCATCTATCGTCTGCGCAGGAAAGTTTTAAACGTTTGGCGTGAGCTGTGTGAGGATGGCCAAGCGGTCTAAGGCGCCAGACTCCAGGCGAGGAAACTTTCCGTGGTCTCCGAATGGCGGCGTCGGTTTGAAACCCGCTCTTAATATCACAATTTATACATTTCATTCAAAATAAGCTGATTTATGTTTCATTGGTGAACAGCTATCATCATCCCCTTCCTCATCCATTGCCTATTAATTTCTGGTTGTCTTAACATGTTTATAAATGTAAAATTTACTGAAATTGTTGTGTGAAATGTGAGTTTAATTCCAGTTGGGGTTCAAACCCTCGCCTCGATTCGGAGACCAGATGTCCCTCGTTGAGCACAGAAGGCTTCCTTCGCCTTGAGTCTGGCACCTTAGACCGCTCGGCCATCCTGATCACTATCACCAACCTGAGCATTTGTTCATTAGTGGGTACACAACGATATTCTGGCCATAGGTGAATGAGTACAGCAGACAGACATAGAACTAAACGGTGATAACCATAAACACAGGCATACTCAAACTCAGGTGTTCGCAAACGCACCTCGAAATTAAAGGGCAATGCACGGTTTTCCCCACTGCGAATAAAGTCTGCATCACATTTGGCACAGACATAGTAACGACGTTTATATTAAACTATTGTAATCCAATGGAGTTATGTGAATGGAATATTGAATTCACTTTTAGTGTATTCATCCCACACAGACGGAAATTTTTTTTTAGTTATCCAGTTTCCTCCCACGTAAAGCTAAACACTCATGAATGATATTGTCCAAACACTTCAACGTTGCGGAATCCTCCTGAAAAAGGGTTACAAAACTCGTCATCGAGGCTATTCACAAGTAAATAAAGGAAAAAGCGCAGACCTGCAATTGCCCAGATAACTGCTGGCAGAAGGTCTTTCACTAGAGGTATCTCTATAGAGCTCTTTGTAAAGGGTATTTGGCCTACTCTTTCACGCTGGTCAGACGTCGTGGAAGAGACATGGGAGTACCCAGACGAGTAAATAAGTGACACCATTATTCCATGAATTGCACTCACTCAAAAGTGGCCAGGAAGTGACAAATGGATGTGGCGCGCAGGAAAAGTTAAAGATTGGCGTCAAAGATACAAGCGAAATCATCCCGAGGCGACGGCGGTGGTGGCGTCAGCCACTCCAACACCCCCCCTCCACCCCTCCCCACCGTAACAACAACCACCCGTGACAACCATCCACTACCCCCCACAAGCCCTCCATCGCCACAAACCACCACCCCCCTCCCTGCCCTGTATGTGTGTGCACCACAGGCCATTAGCGGTAGACGAGTCAGCGGGCCAGGCTGTCGGGTGATTTAGGGGGTTTAAGATGCAGCAGTTAAGGAGGCATTAGGACAATTTACGAGCTTGAAAATGTCAATTTTGTTTCAGCTATTGGGCGTTCCAACCCTGAACATTAAACAACTCATAAGTCACAGTGCGGGGTGCGTGTCATGCGCACAGTTTTAAGTTTAAGCCTCCCCTCGTCCAACCGAAGAAAAAATCCCAATAATGATAGTACAGTCGTAGTAATAATAATTATACTCTGTAAGTATTTTCGGGTTGTACAGCATGTTGTTCGGCATGATGTCCAACGTTTCCCTCCAAGTTCTGGGAGCTTATTCAGTGCATTCAGTTCAACTGAGGAAACACTCCTGCGCACGTGGGGCAGCCGTTTCTCAGTTCCTGAAGAAGCTCTCTTGGCGCAGGGCGAACCGTCGGACGCCGAACAACAAGGTCTTATATGTTTTGGCCATGAGGGTTGGTTTGACCATACTTGACCACGTTGGGCAGTGCAGTGAAGGTCATGGTCCACCCTAAATCGCATCCCCACAAACCGTGGCAGATGGGGATACCCAAATGGACAAATGAAAAATTTAAAAAACTCTCCGCTGTGCGACTGTGGTCACCCAGAACGGACCGTACAACGTGTAACGACGCAATGGCCGATCCACAAATATGAAGGAGACATCACGGCGATGCACTGCTCCGCTATTGCTCCTGATGCGGTTGTCTGTCTTGACCACCTGAATGCGAAACTGTTGTTGCTGTTGCTCTGCATCTACATCAGCCATACGAAAGAAGAAAAAACAGTGCAGGTGGAAGATAATTTAATCCAATATGCTTTTTGGAGATGTAAAAGTGACCTCAAACATTGATGTCAGTAAGATGTGGAATTCGAAAGGGCTGCTTCGCTTTGAGTGCAGCGCCCGAGACCGCTCGGAGACAAACATCAGCATCGCCATGGACTCGATTAGTGGTTGGGCAGAGCGTGGGTGAACTTTTGTTGTCAGGCCATTGCGGATGAGTACAGAGCAAAGGCGTAAGTGCTACACGGTTAAAATCACAAACTCGACAGTCCCCAAACTCCAATGCTCACGATCCGCCACGATCTTGCCTGTCCGCGTGTAACGCTCAAAAAACACATCACCGTTGAAATACAAAGTAATTCGTTACACACTGCACACGCCTGATGATTTGTAAAGGGATGAATGGTGAGTTGAACACGTAGGCTTTCACGACCAATATCATCCACAATAGAGGTTTTTTTGGGTTAGATCGCGTAAATATATAAATGTGTCGTTAAACCCTCCACCACCCGTGGCAGGTTTGGTTGTGTCGGGTGGTGGCGGGTTTAACGACACATTTATATATTTACGCGATCTAACCTAAAAAAACCTGTATTATGGAAGTAGGGTGATCACTCTGAAGTCGGGGTTTGTTTGGATGTGTACATTTACAACTGTGTTATAACACGCAGGCTTTCAGTTTAAACGTAGGCTTTCGTGACCAACACGTGGTGTTTAACGTGACAAATCTTACTAATCGGGTGGTGGTGGGTTCACGACACATTCAAATTCACGCCAAAAAACCCTTCACAGTACTATAAACTGTGTTAGTTTTGAACACGCAGTAGGCTTTCGCGACCAATATTTTCCAATAATAGAGGTGCTTTGGGTTTAGATCGCGAAAATATAAATGTGTCGTTGAACCCACCACCACCCGACACAGCCAATTAGTAAAGGGTTCGTCGCGTAAACGAAACGTGCCAATGCTTTACTCGGTTGGAGAGTAAAAAACCCAAACACCACCTCACTTTTCGATTTAAAGCTTTCGTGACTGCAGTGATTCATCTTCTTGGTTCTTTCGGTAAAGTCACGTAGAAGGAAATTAAAAAAAAACATAATAAAATAAGTTATTATGTTTTATTATTTTATTATTTCCCTTCTACGTGACTTTACCGAAAGAACCAAGAAGACCACCTCACTTCTGGTTGAGCTGTGTTATAGGTGAACATACCACAGCGCCACCTAGCGATGAATATATACACCGACTCTTAACGGGCCTTTAACAATTCGACCCAACGAGTCAATTAAATGCAGGTTACTACTGTGCATACATTTGTACAGAAACTCACACCTGTCAACCCATACGCTTTAAACCCTGTATTCTTGTACAGGGAAATTAAGTTTAAATACGGGCGAAAACAATTATATTTGTGTTTCCCCTTTGTGATGGGACTTTGTAGGATTAACGTTGAGATTGATAAGGGGCACGGGGTGACCAGTAAGGTCTGAATTGGTCTGTAATAAGGTAGAGGGCACTGATAAGGGGTTGACAGGCATGGAACTGAACATCGACGCGACGCAACTGCGTTGATTAAAAGCAGTCTTGGGTCGCCCAAAGACGTAAACCCTTTGTGTGTACAGAATGTTGGAGTTCGGAGCGTCAATAATAATAATCATAAAAATCCCAACGTCGTTCGGTATTAGCCCCATCGTTATAAATAGCGGCAATGATTTATTGTCAAGCCTCGCTGGATTGACAGGCGGCCTTCATCCAGCGGTGGATTGAATGAATGACCACGGCTGCACACGATGAGCACGCGAAGCTTGCTGATGGTACAATTTTGTAGAAACCTCCGTAATTTATATGGCATCGAGTTTGGTGTTGGAAGTCAGAATGGTGGTAGGGGGGAAAATCGGTCTGGGACGACAGACTACTCGACCATCATCCAGCAGTGGATTGACCATGGCTTGCCGCGGCGTGTCGGACAATCAGTTTCAAACACAATGCAATATGTTCTTATTATTATTATCGAAGCACGTTTCCATGCGTGTTCACCACAAGTACGTGCGGTTAAAGCGAACTTGATTCCTTGCAACAACAAAAAAAGGTTTCCCAGTCGGTGTTCGAACTACTTCAACACCTCCCGTTTTATTGCTGATTCTTAAAAAAAATAATTCTTTCAAATCGCCGACGTCGGCCACCCCGAGAGCCTCTTCTTGTTTGACTGTCGCAGTACCGCGAGAGAGACGCGATGGTTATATGGCCACCGGACGCCGCTCGTTGTTGGAAGTCAGAATGGCCGAGCGGTCTAAGGCGCCAGACTCAAGGCGAAACGAAGCCTTCCGTGCATCAACGCGGGAAATCTGGTCTCCGAATGGAGGCGTGGGTTCGAACCCCACTTCTGACAAGACTTTTTTTGTTTTTTTTGCGTGTGCTATAGAACGGTGCTTTTGTTTCGCGTGCGACAGCGCGAATCGTACCTCAAGTCGTTTGTGTTACGAAAAAACATAGATAGCTAACAGACGATGGCTCTTTCGACATTGTTTCAAAAACATTGGGGGCCTTTTACGCTACGTGTTGCCGAGAGAAAAGCTGTCACGCCACGCTTACACCGATAGGGGGAGATATTCTACGGTGTGACCTGTTGCTACGTGGGTGTGTGTCGCCACCTCCTGGTCACGCTAACTCAGCAACGGTAGAATAATGGAAAGTCGTTCGTCGAAAGAGGCTTTCTCAGGTCATGTCAACACGACAAACCGAATATTCAAAGCTGTTTCTGCATCGCTGTCAACCGCTGATCAGTGCCTACCTGATTACAGACCAATTCAGACCTTATTGGTCACCCCGTGCCCTTATACATCTCAACGTTCATCCTACAAATTCTATAATATATATTTTTTGGGGTTAGATGGCGTAAATAGAAATGCGTCGTTAAACCCACCACCACCCAACACAGCCAACTAGTAAGGTTTGTCACGTAAACAGAACATGCCAATTCGTTACTAGTACAGCAACGCCGGTGTGTTGGAGGGCAAATCCACAACATTTACAATCTGAGTACGACGTTTCGCCAGTAATAACAACTAGCTACATTAGGCGACAGCCAGATTTGTGCAGAAATCCTTCTGATCCGTTCCTTAAATAGAGGGATAGATGTGATGCCATTACTTTTGAGTCCTTCACGTGCGAAGAACTACTACACCTGTATTCTATTCGTGGTCACCCATGCCAGCACTCTAAGGCCTTAGCTTCCGAAATCTGATAAAATCAAGCGCATTCCGGCAAATGTGGTCATAGGCATGTTGTGCCAACTGCGACCTGCGTGTGGTATTTACTAATATAATGAGCCAAGAATGTCAGCGTGTCCCGTGGGTGACGTCCCCCCACCCCTTATTATTATTGTGCCTGGATTTTTTGACGAACGCAGGTCGAGCGGCTTTGATAACAAAAAATATGCAAATTCCCTTTTGATTTTACGTATCTTGAAAGAAAGTTTTAGGCAATAAATAATTCTACGCCGCATCAGTGCATTTGGTGCCTTTATTTATTCCGCACGTCCAACAAAAGGTAAGTCGACTTTACGCTTCCAAATTATGCTACGATAAACATGTTTCTTGTACTTTGCAGACACTGTATCGAATTCCAATTGTTTTCAACCCCAGCGAGCGAAAGCGTAAGATAAGTATCAGAGCAGTGGATTGTCAGTAATTGAACGTCCATTAAATACAGTGCTGCTGTGACATTACGTCAGGTGTTTTATGACATAGTTGCGTGCAACAACCAGTGACATTAATGCAGTGCTGTGGTCAAATGCCGTGAGGTGTTTTATGACTTCCTTTTGTGCAACATTCACTGCCATTAATACAGTGCTACAATGAAATGCAGTGAAGTGTTTGATGACATTCTTTTTTCAATATTCCCTGCCATTACATTTAGACAAGATAAAATTATACTCTAATCAATTTTATTCGTAACTCGAATGCTTCTCTTTGCTTTTCGTTATTTGCTAAGTTACTTCAGACAGTATCAGCACTCTACTTTCTTCACTCTTCGCTATCAAGCGTCCATCGGTGAGATACATTTTGTCAGTAAACTGCAGGGAAACCTTTTGAACACTGATAAGAGATTCGCACAAAATATCGTATACGGAGAAACCTTCCAAAGTCCTTAATTTCATTTCATTAAGTTAAGAAAAAAATATTTAACTGCTACATTTCCTAATAAAATTAACAATCACAATAAAAAACGTTATTTTGCATCTTTAATATTTCAGCTTACGTCCCAGGACGGGCTAACAAGCTAGTGGATTATAATGAGACCCACCAGCAATGGCTACAGCTCACAGATTAGTCTTGCATATACGAGTGAGAGGAAAGTACATTTTGTGGCCAAATGTGCATAGAATATTTACTCCAAGGTCAAAGATACTCAATGGAACAGCCTTCTTGTAACACTAAATGCACGGAGATTAAATTAGTGATGCCAATTTCTCAAGCGTTATATAATGATGCATTCATTAATATTCCACGTATAAAGTTGAATCACCATTTGACACTCCAGGAATGTAATGTGTTAATGAACCGAGCATACCAGCCATGGAGACTATGGACTACCTTCCTATGCTATATATATAATAGTGACACTGTGCATGTACGTATATGTATCGCCATTTGCCAATCCAATCCACTGCTGGATGAGGGCCCCCCCACACCTTCAACCCAAAGCTATGCATGTAGAGTAGAATGTTGACTTCTGGGTGCATTCACTCATAAGTTATCACAACTAATGTGGACATGTTACTGTTTTCCTGGAAGCTATGCTGTCTTCAAATCTACGTGAAAGCTGGTCCAGTTACACTTATTGCTACATTTGTTTACCTATTGGCTAAATCGTAATATAATTTTCTCACTGAAATCTTACCAAATATATATCAACCCTCATGAATCATACGTCGTGGAAAGACCATCTAGCAGTAGGATGACAAAGGGGATGTGAAATAATATTTCTATTTTGTAAAATGTATGTTTGCCATTCAAGTAAAAATGGCCATACATTTAAATTCAATTTACCTTGGTACACAATGCGTGATACAGACTATAATAGCAGTGATTGGTGACTCAATCATAAGTTGTTTTGGTTCCTAAAACCCACAAGACTATGTGTATACAGGAATGAGTTATGACGAGTGAAAATAAGAATTTTATCATGCGATTCAGACATTGCTGACAAAAAGGAAAACAAAAAAGTTGCAGCATATTTATATTCAGCTCATTATCAATCCCCTATCACACCGTTAAGTGATGGAACTGCAGTTCCAGTTTAATGGCAGTGTAGGAAAACAAACCCCATTGTTATATTCCACTTGTGTTCCACACCTATGCTTTCCACCTTCGACCAATCCGCACTGATCAGCGTGGTGAATTATGGCCAAATAACCGCTACAATCTGCACGGCGTGTGGAGGACCCTCCTCCCGCAGTGGATTGACAAAGCACATGTACATGAGAACTGTGGTAATACGTGTGTGTGAACTTACAATGAAAAACAATGTGCCCTTATGAAAATAAAAAAAATGCTTTATGTTCTCCAGTAAGCTACGACCTGGTGGTGAAACGCATCAAGAAACACTGCATTCTTTCCCTTTGCAGGCAATTTGATGTGACTGCTATGACCCGGCCTTATTCTTCATCGCCTGCTGCCTGGGCGCCCACGAATCCCATCGCCAAAATAGCATCAGCATGTGGTCGGCGAGCGAGCCTGTGAAGGGCATTTTCATAGGATACGCGTGGGATGGAGGAGACAGCTCATTGTCTCCCCTAGCAGCAGAGCCAACGAGAGAGAGAGAGAGAAAACTAACAAATTTTCTGAAAGTGTCAGCGGCTAAGCTCACGTTTGTGATCATGTTTTTACGTTATCATTGTTTTAAAGCCAAGATTGAATGACTTGAATAATTTTTTAGAAAAGTGTTTGGTGGTAGAAAAACGTATTGCAAAAGTGAATACGTCGTTTTTTTGCCATCGCTTTCTGCATTATTGCGTGGGCGCTGCATTCGGCTGCTTTATGGCTTTTGAACGTGTTGTATGGCAATTATATACAGTCGTATAATAATTATTAATGGCGTAGTCATTATGAAAATAAAGGTTTCTTATTTCAAGTGGGCCCTCCACTGGGATGTCGGGACAATTCCAGTACAGTCTACACATATAGACAAATAAGTCGATACATAAATAGAAACGTCGATTACAAATAAAAACGTGCTATTTTAAGAGAGGCCATTGAGCTCTTGGTGTGGAATTTTAGTTTATGCCCAACGCACAGACACCGACATTTTACAAATTGCCAAAAAGCATCCGTGTTGGTATATCGCTCATGGTGGTAACGTCGCAGATAAGCGGCGAAACGAGTTTGTGAACACCCCGGCGCACAGTTCTGTAATACTAATAGCCTGCCATAAATAATCCTGGCCAGGCGGGCAACGATTCAACAACTGCCATTCCCTCATTCTTGGGATGCTGCTCCACAACGCGACGAAGCAATGCAGTTGCACTGCGCGCATGGCGCATTTAATGGATGCGTGCGTGGGACGTGCCTCGTTTTCATAAAGGCGCAGGGATGGCGCATTAATTAAATGAACATTTAACCAAACGAAAAAATGGTACGTATTTATATTTCAGCTGCCGTAATATTCTAACACGATTGTACCCATGCACAATGTTGACTTTGCTGCAATGGTAATTCCTAACCTTATTCACTATTCATAACAATTACTTCAACCTTATCTGTCCTTGGCTCAAAAACTATTTCTTGTAATTGCACAAGTACTACCCATAAGACTACAAATAAAAATCACTCCCTTACTTGCCTGCGAATATGATTATCGATTAGGAATTATCTAGCACTGACAATATCCTAAATACTGTATCGATGTAACTCTTTGCAATTAGCCGATATTGTTCTATCTTAGCTCAATTCATAACTCAAATGCTATTCCTGTCTCCGCAACACTAACTAGTAGTGTAACTGCATTTACGAAATGTTGATTATCCAAAATGTTATTTTAAAAAAATGTGTTTACTAAAAACATGACCCTGCATCCGAAAAATAATGGAATCGACGAATCATTCATTATACCTTTAATGCCTAACATCGTTAACTTTTAACTTACCCACATTAATAATTATAATCTGAACACCATTGCCAAACCGACGAGCGATGCGAAATTGATTTCTAGTAAACACATTCCTGCGGAGGGAGCTGGTAGGAACGTTGGGTTGCTCGGTCAATGGCCAGGGTCAACGGCGGCGTGGTGTATTCCGCAAATATGCCCGAATGCGAGGGTGGGCACAAGCCTGCGTGAGTAGGTTAAACGTTGAGTTTTATAAGGGCACCACGGGGTGACCAGCCCCTCCCCACCCAGCCCCACCCCTCCCAACCCTCCCCCAGCCCCACCCTCCCCACCCAGCCCCTCCCCACCCAGCTCTTCGCCACCCAGCCCCTCCCTCCCCACCCAGCCCCTCCCTGCACGACGGACGGATACAATCATCCCGTGAGCTGGTGGAACCAGTGGGTTCCTACCAGTATTATCAGTCCCTTTTGTTGTATTCTGATGCCACCTGGTGGAGGGAGATGTGAAATACAGAAAACGCATCTACAGCCACAGCCTGGGATTATAATCTTGTCCGTCACTGCCCCTTGGAAACATTATACTTTTACAGATACACTTCTGCACTAGCATACTCATTTATAGCCCTTTACCACTGAATTAAGACATGCATTAGCATACCGTGCCAATCTATACGGTTTACTCCGTATTCTTGCACAGGGAAATTGAGTTTTTCATACGGCATACGGCCACGTTTTTAAATGCATTTGTCTATTTGTTTGCGTTTCTCCCTTGTGATGGGACGCTGTAGGATAAACGCTGAGATTGATAAGGGGCACGGGGTGACCAATAAAGTCTGAATTGGTCTGATAAGGGGTTGACATGCATGCATTCGTGTTACACCATTGTGGAAAACTTATTTGTGGAAAATAAAGCTGCAGGTTGTTCTTGTGTTAATATGGGAACACTGAAGTGCATACATATAATGTAACCAGCCACTAGTACTCTACAAGCACTATTGATTCGGCAGTAAGACCATTGTATGTTTAACCTCAGACATGTATCTATAACGACTCGAGGATTGGGGTATAATACACTTAGTGTGTACGGTTTAGATTGCTTATTGTGATGTACGTATGCAAAGGTTTCAGTGAACACTGCTCAATGCGAATGACATTCAGTAAAACCATACGTAGGGTTTAAAACCACCCCGCAAAAAATGTAAATTAATACAGCAACAGAACGGCCAGTAGTTGTAAAGTTGAACCATTACCATCGTAAATTTGAAGTTAATTTCGTTCAATATATAGAGTCCACCTAATCCATGTTAACAGGCTGTGTTTAATCAGCATGTATGGTTTTGCATAGAGAATGCCTTGAGTCTGCCTTTATCTTGCAGGTAGATTAATGGATACAAGTGTGATAAGATACAACCGATAATACTACGTCGCCCACAAACAGGATAGGGACGTTAAGCATTAATTTTAGCACAATGGTTTGTTTAACGTGAACTAATGCATATGCAGGGACCTTCCACGTTAAAACATATGAAGGATGCTCAAACAATCTGCTAAACAGACTAAAGTACGCGTTACCTTTATAGATTTGAAGCTTTCGTGACTGCAAGGATTCATACTCTTAGTTTTTTTCGGTAAAGTCACGTAGGAAATAAATAAATAATGGGCAATAACTGATAGAAATAAAATAAAAATAGAAATAATAACAAATAATAATAGAAATGAAACAGGAATAAAATAATTATTTTATTTCTATTGTTATTTATTATTTCTATTATTTTTATGTACTTAATAGAAATAAATATTAATATTTTATTTGTATTTTTTTCTTATTTCAATTATTTATTTAATAGGGGGGAAAAATATTTTACTTATATTATTATTTAATATTAATTTTATTTATTAGGAATAAAATAATTATTTTATTCCTGTTTCATTTCTATTATTATTTGTTATTATTTCTATTTTTTATTTTTTACCTACGTGACTTTACCGAAAAAACCTAAGATTACGCGTTACCTATATCATCTAACGCGTAGCTTAACGTGTTTTTAAAAGTAACTATGTCACGCAACATCGTACTCAATGCAATTCGCATAAGTGCCTAACAATACCTCACAAACTTACAGCCTTTTCGATTTAAAGCTTTCGTGACTGCAGGGATTCATCTTCTTGGTTCTTTCGGTAAAGTTACGTAGAAGGGAAAAAGTGAAAGGTCATTTTTATTTTATTATTTCCCTTCTACGTGACTTTAATTTGTAATCTTGTTTAAAAAAAATATTTTATTATTTCCCTTCTACGTGACTTTACCTCAAAATAAAACTTCGCTTAGCCGTTTCGACACAACTTTGAATCAACTAATATACTCCCGCTTGGATTGCGATCATGTTTCGATAAACACAAAAACGTGACGTTGAAAGAAACCTGGTGAATACAATCGCATTTAATCGATTTAGTTTGTGTACAAATAATAATTTTATAGTGAGGGAAAACCTACCCAGTTGTTCAATGTTTACAGCGGGATACGGGGCACTAAGCCTCTATCAATTCGCGATGTTGTATTCATATTCTTGATCTTGTGTTTGCTTTCTAAGAATCGATACAATGTTAACACGACTAAGTACTGTTGTGTGCACAAACGAACACAACAACGTATCGTCTCTCGCACGTACATCAACAGTACAACAAATATACTGTAATACTCTTTTTGGGATCGCTTAAATATATAAATGTGTCGTAAAACCCGCCACTAACCGACACAAGCAATTAGTAAGGTTTGTCACGTAAACACAACATGCCAATTCGTTACGAGTACAGTGTGTTGGATAGCAAAGCCGCAACGTTTACATTGAGCACGTTTCGCCAGCAAATACAACTTCGTCAGGCGACAGACAGATTTTGTGGAGAAATCCTCCTGTTTCGTTCCTTAAATAGGTGTGGGGGTGGTGCTGGTGCTGGTAGACGTGATGGCAACACTTGTGAGCACAATCTTCTACGTTTTTCTACGTTTGCAGCGGCGTTAAACTTAACCCCGCGGCGTCGTCGTCGACCCGGGGCGAACTTTTGGCGCCAAAAAACCGAATGGGACAAAGGGGAGGAGGGGGGAGGGGCAAGGGGGGAGGGAGAGGGGAGGGCGCCACCCCCCCGGGGTGAGGGGGGCGCCTTCCCCCCCACCCGCGTAGTTTTTTCCCGCGCTTTTCTCATCGGTTTCTTAAGCGCCCGCGCGACCGTTTTCCCACCCCCCTCCCCCTTCAAACCGCCCCCCTCCCCCCCCCTTAGGACCGCCCCCTTCCTCCCCCTTAGGACCGCCCCCTCCTCCCCCTTAGGACCG
>CM025633.2:4535055-4555587 GCA_014621495.2 Entosphenus tridentatus
TTGGACGAGCGCCGGTTCCCCCCCCCCACTCCCCCCTAACCCCACCCCCCCCACCTCCTCCCCCCAATGCGCGCGCCGGCCAACGGCGAGCGGCGCATCCGATTCAAATGCGCGCGCCAGCCAATGGGAGCGCGGCGGCGGCTTCGCCAGCCAATGGGAGCGCGCTCTATCGTCGCTTATTGCGCCTTCGTTGAGCGCCGCGAGCTGCCATTGCCTCCGCCGTTGCACGGTACCGCGCCAGCGTTAAGCGAACCCAAGTGGCGGGTGAGTCGAGTGTGGCCGCGGTTTAGTTACGGGGTGGTGTGAGGGGAGGAGGAGAGGGGGGGGTGTATGTTGGTTTTTTTGTATTTTTTTATATCGATATAGACGATCGCGCTCCGCCGTTTTCTTTCGTTTACGCCGTCGTTCGTTTAACTTCGTACGCTGAATTTATCCGCGTGTCGGTGGGCGAACGAGAAGGCCGTGATCGCGGTCTGTTATCTCGCTCGCAAATCAACGCGGGGCGGCTGCCGTTGCCACTGCGGACGGCGTAAGATGGCGGCGACGGTCTGCGTGGTCGCGTTCGCCCCCTTCTTCGACGCGTTCTCGTGCGGTTTTCTCGGGGTTCGCGGCCGCGAATCGGCCCCGGATTGACGTCGGGACCCCCGCTGGAATGTACCGCTCACGATGGTTGGGCTTTTGAGCGCGGTGCAATGGTAGGAATGAGCCTCGAGGCGCGATTGCGCGAGGAGTGTGACCCCCTATCGGGCTGTGTGTGAAGAAGGCGCTACGGCCATTTTGGGAGCGCGCGCGTTTTGTAAAATGTTAATTTGAGGTTATTTGTTAAATTAACGCGGTGCTTTTCTTCGCTTTACGGGATGAAAATGGGAGGAAAAATCAGGGGAGATGTTCGTCGCTTAAGTCGCTGTTCTATTTGGATGTGGTGATGTTTTTTTGGAGTTGTAAGGGAATGGTTCAAAACCTTTGTGGGGGCCCGATGGGCGCTAAAGATGGAGTCTACTGTGCACGCATTTAAATGGTCGCGTTTATAAAATTTTAAATTTTTTACTCAAAATGTAGAACTTGTATCGTTATTTTCTTTATTTGCAGTTATATACTTGCTCTTTGAATTTTAGCAGATTTTTACCCCGAATGTTTTAATGGCGTGGTTTGTATTTCGCCTCTGTTTGAAAGGTGGCATCTGTTAAATTACAATTTGTTTTTGCTATAAGCTTGTGCGTTGTAGTGGTAACTTTTGTGTGAAAACGTTTTAGAATCGTAAAAATGGTTTTACTTAGAACTTGTCACGTTGTTGAAGTATTATGGAACATTTGTGAAGCTTGTGTTTTTAAATATTGTATGTTTATTAAAAACTAGTTGTATTAATGCATTTATATCTAAGAGTAACCATTTAAATGTTTGCGCTTTGAAATAGCGAGATGTGAAATTGCTGCGTGTTTTGAACGTGCATTCTTTGTTTAATGTTTTAACAATATATAAACAAACGAATGCAACGCGGATGGCGGGAATCATTAGAGCCCGTACATGACCCGGACAAAGTTGAGCGAGGTTATCCCGTGGCGTCTATTGTGGTTTATTATACGAATAGTTGTTGCCCTATGAGACCTCCTTTACCAGTGGCAAATTATAGTAGTAGATTTTTACCCTTTCAACTGGTACAAAAACGGACACCTTTATACAAGGGATCATGTTTGCAATAACCACAACACAAGCAGTCAAAATTAAAACAAAAATAAACTCTGATAATGATATTCACTATCATTATCAGAGTTGTTTCTTTTTGGTTGCATTTTGACTGCTTGTGTTGTGGTTATTGCAAACATGATTTCTTATATAAAGGTGTCAGTTTTTGTACCAGTTGAAAGGGTAAAAACCTATTACAATATTTTTTTTGCCCGTTGCTGTTTTCAAGATTCCGTTTTGTTGTTTTTAGGACCAAAGATTCGTGTTGTTACATTGAAATCCGCCCCTGGCTGGGCCGCGTGGTTGCTGCCTATTGTTAGTGGTGGTGGTGGGCCACCATCGCCATTGCAGGCGATGCCTGCCATCCATTCATTCATTGATTTTTTTTCTTTTCCCTTTCCTCCGCCTTGTTAACGGCTTGGATAGATCTTTCCATTTTGATTAAATGCATATCGCATTTGTAAAAAAAAAATTGGTAATGCTGCATTTTGTATAAGCTCACCCGAAATAATTTATTTAGTTTTGCTGTGGAGCACGCGTGTATAAAATTAATGAGGACGCCACATTTCATTTTTCCTTGAAAGATTAATTAAGGGATTTGTCAATTCTACTGGCTTTTAGTAGACGATTATCCATAGCCTGTTGTATGAAGACGCAGGCATTCAAATCTCGCTTTCGCATTTTGTCTTTCATTTGCAAGCCCGTCATAAATTCTGTCCAAATGGTTGTTGCATTCGAGTAGCCTTAATTGGGTAGGATTGCAAAAAATGTGTGTGTATACATGCCCTGTCCTCTTTGACATGATGGCATGAGCGATTTGCGCCTTTATTATAAACCGAGATAAATTTCACGCTCTTGTTTACTGTTAATATGCACTGGTGAATGATATTGTTTTATCAGTCATTTAAATTTGCTGGTTTAAGATGATAATTAACATATCGTAACTAGTATTGCCTCCAGTGCTTGTTTCTCCACTGGTAATTAATTGAATATGGCTACGACTTAGTCAAGCTCCGGCAATGTCAAACTCCTAACCCACAAAATTATAATTTTGTAATTATCAATACAGAAATAGGCGTGCGTGTTGAGCATGACTAGCCATGGACAATGCATACATAATCTGCACGCATGATGGTAACGTCGTGTTCTAGGTACAGTACAAAAGCAGACTGCATGTCTGTCAAAATTGGCCCCTTAGAGTTTTTGGCGTTATTCCCTGGGTGTGTGCAGTGTATTAATGCGACTGTAGATTGATTATAAAAAAGGTGGTAAATTAGTCTAGTTGCCTGGGATCTCATGTCACGATGTTGTGACTGCCGTGCTAATTGGTGAAGACGGTCTTGGCATGGTTTATACGGATAATGCAGTATCGTGTCATTCAACATTGCGGATTTTGGATGTGTGTGCTGATGTAACGCCGCCCGGGTAAGACATTCTGAGATGTCAAGGTGGCCGATTAGTGATATGGCACCCAAGCGATTTGTCGTGTTAAAATAGGATTGATTAAAAAAGGCCACGTTTAGCTAAAAGGCAAATTAATAGGCTAAAGGTCTTCTACATAGATTTGCATCTGCGTGATGAGGTATCTGAAGAAGTCCAAAAAGAGTGGGTAATGTGAAAGCAATGCAGACATAACTGTTAATAGGGTTATGTATTGATTGCATCAAAATAGTTTTGGATGGACTGAGGACAGCTTAGTTCTGACTAAACTACACTCAAAACAGCAATGCAGCTATTTATTTTTTGGTAACTTAACGTATATACTTGTGGGTATTCATTCACAAGACATTTAAGAAGATGAAAGGCATGGCTCTGCATTTACACCTCCCACTCGACAGATGTTGAGAATGTGGTGACTAGCAAATGGCACCGAAAAAAATCCCGCCTTTTATTACCAATTGGTTGCGTTTCGCTGCCAATTCCGTTATCATTTGCGTTGCACATTAAACCAGCATGGACATTTTTACTCGTCAAACGCTTTAATTGCCATAAATGTTCTGTTGTGAGAAAGTGTGTAGTGGTCTATTTATAGTGACTTGACAATTTTTTTGTGTTCTAGTGACAAAATGGGTAAAGGAGAGCCAGGAAAACCGCGTGGGAAGATGTCTTCCTATGCATACTTCGTGCAGACTTGTCGTGAGGAGCACAAGAAGAAACATCCGGAGGCATCTGTAAACTTTGCCGAGTTTTCGAAGAAATGCTCCGAGCGCTGGAAGGTAAAGATGCTCGTGATGCCCTTTTGACGTAATTCCCCACTCTTGTTTGGCAACTATCGACATTGGTCGCCTGTAAGTGGAGTTCGTTGACGAACGTGGATCTCTCTTATTGTGCCTTGCAGACGATGTCTCCCAAGGAGAAGGCACGTTTTGAGGAAATGGCTAAGGCTGACAAGGCACGTTATGACCGGGAGATGAAAAATTACGTTCCGCCAAAGGGCAAGAGGAAGACGAAGGATCCTAATGCACCCAAGAGGCCCCCGTAAGTCCTGCGGCATCCTGTTTTGTGGTGTTTTGCCAACGAGAAAGTGGCCTCGTCACTGGTTTTTAAATGTTTTATTTTTCCCCATTACCTTGCACTGCGGGGAGCCCCCCCTCGTTAAGCAGTGGATTTACGAAAGGGCCTTGTGTGTACTTCGTTGCATCTACTTTTCATAGCAAGTTTTGAGAATTTCTATTACACACAAGACCCACAAAGACACTAATGTGATTGCGTACAAAGTGAGTGCTATTGTGCTGTGCAATTTAATCCGTGGCAGTCAAAGCGTATTATGTTGAGGCTGTCTAGAAACCTTGTATGTGTTTTGTAAGTGGCTTGTGAAATCGTCGTAGCTCTTAAAGCAAATGTGGCCGACGGAAAAGATTGGTCCAAGTTTGCCAGGTGAGTGGTTGGTCTAACACATGGTGGCCCTATCGCCGTGTTTGTGCACAGATCTGCATTTTTCGTGTTCTGCTCGGAGCACCGGCCCAAGGTGAAGGCAGATCACCCCGGCCTGGGCATCGGTGAGATTGCCAAACGGCTGGGAGAGATGTGGGGACTACTCACGCCCGAGACTAAATCTCCGTATGAGAAGAAGGCTGCCAAGCTGAAGGAGAAGTATGAGAAGGTGAGGTTTCTAACGAAGCGATTGCGAGTTGCTTGTTGTGGTGGAAATGTGTGGGGAGCTGAAGGCCATTTAATAACCTAATAAAATTGATAGCAAGTGTGATACTTGTAAAAAAAAAATACTTGCATGCAGTTTTAGTCCCAAATTCCGACAGTTGCGTTTATTCCACGCTTTGGGAGTATTGGTAAAGTCCTGCAGTATGTGCGGCGTATCTGGAAATGCACACTATTGTTGGGCAGCTAAAGTGTGCCAGTTGGCAAAGCAGCCGTAATATAAATCGTGATAGATCATGTATTTAAACGGGAACCAATTTGTATTTTTTTTAATTTGCTTGAACAGTTGGCATTTCTACAGGGAAGTAAGTACATTGAAGGTTGACAAATCTTTTAGGCACATCTCCCAAATGAATGCATTAATCAGTGCATGCATGCTATTTGCTTCTCATAAGCCTAAAAAAACATGATTCATTCAGAGCTCAGTTATGTTGCTAATAAAGGTTATGAGGGACAAATCAGTCGCGTGGCATTTATTTAAAATGGGCCACGATTTTATTTACGTGGCACGATTGCACGCTTGCTTGTAGTGCATGTCTTGGCCCATGTTCCGTGCTGTAAGCGCGAGTGTTTTCTGTTTCTCAGGACGTGGCGGCGTACCGTGGGAAGGGCAAGGCGGCACCCTCCAAGGCTGCACCCGAGGAAGATGATGACGAGGAAGATGAGGAGGAGGAAGATGATGATGATGAGGATGATGACGAGTAGGCTGACAGCAGCAAAAGGAGTGTAAAACATCCTCGGTGTAGGGATGTATAAAGGCTTCACTGGCAGGCGCTTACATTGATAGTTTTTTTTAAGGAGGTTTGGAGGGAATTTATTCAGTTTGGGGGGATGGGGGGGGTTCAGTGATCCCACAACGTAAAAAATAAAATGTGAAGTCTTACATTTGCCCGTGGCAGAATCCCAGCTTTGACATAATTGATGTAATAGTTCTTCAAGGGCTTTTGTGTTGGTTAATGGGCACTACTGTGCATTTGAGAGCATTAAACTGTTGGATATTTGGAGCAAAATAGGAAACTCAATTTGGTTTAGGACAGGGATGTTTATTGAATTAACAAATACTTCTTAAACCTCCTTTATAATTGTGTAAATTCAATGTCTGTACAGTCAACTCAAGGCCCGCTCCATATTTCTTCAAATAGATTTGGTGTTGGTTTAATTGAACTAAGATGTAACCTCACGACCTTGTTGACCAAGATCTACAGATGAATGACAACTGAAATGTAGCAATGATATGCATTGACTTGTGCCAGCGTATCTTATAACACTTTATTTGAATTTGGTTAAGGATTGATGATGCATTACTTTCGAGTGGGACACTTAATGTCAAGTTGATGTATGATAGCTGTGTGAAATTAGAACTTTGATATTGGCCAATTATGATAAAGTGTTGCCCATTTGAAAGAAGAGTACTGCTTGGTTGAAAGGAAACTGAAATATGTGTGGCAGAGTGTAGACTTGGTTAGATTGAGACCTTTTGATTTTTTTTTACCTATGTTTGAGACTCCAAAAGCATAATCTGTATTGAGAAATTGCCACTTGGAAAAAGAAAAAAAAATTCCTTCCCACTATGTACAGTCTGCTTTTGTTTCTTTGTGGCTTGTAATACATTTTTTTAGCCTGGGGTTTTTGTCTGCTTTGAATATTAACCTTGTAGGGTGAATTTGTTTCACATATATTCTGATGAAAGTTGTCCATTTATCTTGTCTGTTGGACTTAATAAAATTCTGTAACTTTTAAGCAACAATAAAATGGTCTTTTTTTACAACATTGTCCATCCTCTTTGCTGGTGGGGGGGGGGGTTGCAACGGTTCATAAGTATTTAAGGTGCAGCATAAATGTAATCCTTTGGACAGCATCAAGGAAATTTACTTTTAATGATAAAATACTATACAAATGATGCAACATACAGACGTTTCAAACTCTCAATGTTCAGTGTGCTTTTATGCAAATCATAGTTATTTCTCCAAACGCAGAAAAGGATTGACAGGGTTTAGGTATGCTGTGTAAAGCTTTGGTATACCAACATTAACCTGGAGAGCTGTAACTTCGAGGGGAACATGACCTTAATGTGCCTTTTTTAGAAGGCACTCGCATCTCAGCATTGCACTTCTATTTATGTAGTTGGGAGAATGAAAACCGCAAGTTACCAAAGAAACTTCGCATTGCTATGGGTTTTACTGATGGGAGACGAAGGAAATTTAATAACCCAACAAAAGTCCTTCGAAATGTTAATCTTTAACAAAACCCAAGTACAATAGCAACACGTTCTTGCATATACAACAGTACCATGAAATTGGCACGTTCTCACGATTCATTCTGAACCGTTATCAGTGTCTTCACAATAAGTTGTGGGAAGCTGTTGACGTTGCATGCCTAATGAGAAAAGGTGCTCGGGCATTTGGCCCTACGTTACAATGTGACGTAAATTTTCGTCGTTGCACGTTGACATTTAACCTTTCTGGAGAGTTGTAAATAAATCGAGCTCGTGTGCTTATCAAAAACTTTGCGTTATCGTGAACGACAACTTTTTGACGTTTTGAAAAAGAAAAGTATTGGTTCAAAGCACTGCTTGCACGCATGTTTGGTGAGCATAGTTATTTGGACTGCAGATTTTTTAGTTCCAGCCAAGATTGTGCTGCCCGTACTTGATTTGCAGTTGATTTAAGCAACCCTGTGTGTGGCCACCGTGACCAGTTTGAACTTTGTACGCATCCCGTTTGTCTGCGAGGCTGGAAACATTTTGCAGGCACTTCCAAAACAAATACCTTGCTGAAAATCTGATCTTGTGAGGTCATTATAATATATTGTATTTCATAATTTGTGATATGATTTTATACATGTTTGCAGTGTTCATGTCATGAATTGGAAGGTCCATCTTACTAAAATTATAATTCTAAAAGTATCTTCACACCGGTCGAATTTGCAACTGAATATAAAAAACCCTATTTTTTGGTATTACATTTTATATATTAGTGTCTTCTCCAAATGTGTACAATGATGACGCAACAGCTTGCATATTTGTGTTAATTCAAAGTGACTTCCCCTGGTGATACTAGAAAATGAAGCTGAAATTAAACCAAATTTTTTTTAATCTTCCTGTAAGTGAATACTGCACCATGCATCGTTTTCCTCTGGTATGGTGTGTGTGGCATTTAAGTTCTTAACTGCACAAAATCCGCGAGCTTGATCGGACACCACGTACAATCCTCGGTAAAATGCATCCTTGCAGTCGGGTAGGTACCATGTATATCGTCAAATAACCCACACGGCATGGGGAGGCCATCATGCAGCAGTGGCTCGGTGAAGGGCTGTACGTGTACATGTGCAATGGTGATTGTATTTTACGGTCAAATCCGTCTCGCACGGTCGTAACACGTCCTTTCGTCTTGACGCAGGCGTGGAGATTGTCGACTTCATAAGTAAGAGTTCGTGCGTCCGTGTGCAACAGCTCCGTGACATTTTCCATCGGGCAAAGTATTTTTTGTTGTGTATAAAAAAAAAGAGGCTCGTTTGCTCACTTCAGGAATTCCAATTCCTGAACTCCGTTGACATCGCAGCACCTGGGAGAGGTGACGGGAGTGTCTGACGGTTCGGACCTACACCATCGTGCAGCCGGGCGATCCGCACGCTTGCCTTGTCACAACTTGCCCAGGACTCCTCGGTCGGCCATGAGGCTCGCTTGTCTCTTTTTTTTTGTGTGCAGGCTTGTTTGTTCGTCTCTCACGAGTGCTTCTCAGAACTTGATGTGGTTGATTTCCCAGCGCTGGTTCAGGCTGGTCGGGTTGCAGAGTGCCAGGAACACCTGCTGCAGCGTCTCGGAGCGGTCGAGGCACCTCCCGGAGGGGCTGTGAACAAATCTTCCCTCTCCCTGTGCGACACAACAAGTCATGCGGCGAGTGAACTCGTTCACCGCTAATGCAGCCGGTACGAAGACAACTTTAACAATGGGCACATTTGCTGAGCGCGTGTATTCTTCGTACGAGCTTTGCAATCAGTTCTTCAATTTAAAATTAACTGTAAACTTTTTATTCTAGATTTGAAGTTTTCGTGACTGCAAGGATTCATACTCTTTGGTGTTTTCGGTAAAGTCACATAGGTAAATTTTTTTTTTATCACGACGTTTCGGGCGCAACACAAGCGTCCTTCAGGTGGGGACAAAACGTCGTGATTTTATTTATTTTAAACTTTTTATTGGACCAGGTAAGGCCCACTGAGCTATACGGCTCTTTTTTCAAAATCAACCTGCCCATCACGAATGATATCTCAATGGAGTGGCTTATCACGTGGAAATTTAAAGCAGCCAAATACTCTTAAACGCAAACTCCAAATATACAACAGCAGGCGTCAGGGTCGGGATCGAACCCACGACCTCCTGTGTACCAGGCGAGGTAGTTAACATCTCCTAGCCACCGTGATGATGATGAGAGAGAGAGACATGCAAACTCCAAATATACAGCAGCAGGCGTCAGGGTTGGGATCGAACCCACGATCCCCTGTGTACCAGGCGAGGTAGTTAACATCTTAGCCACTATGGCGCCCTTTTTGCATTCGTACAGCCTTCATTGACGGCACAGGTCGTGAGGGTAGGACCTCATCCAGCAGTGGACTGACATCCGAACCAAAAATGACGACCGCAAATGACGGAAAGCACCACCCAGTAGCATACGTGGGGGACCCCCCCCCCCATTTTCCCCCCCCCCCCCCAAATCCGGCCCGTGGACCCCTGGCGCTCGATAACAGCTGGGCCGTCGCCGCGTCTCACCATGCGGAAGCTCCAGTCGTTGAACTCGGTGCGGTCGCAGTGCACGATGGTGACGCCGGTGCCCTCCTTGCCGCCCTGCGTCAGGCACTGGTCGTGCTGCATCAGCTGGTTCATGTCGTTGAGGCGAAACAGCTTCACGGGGAGAGCCGCCGGTGGGAGCACGGGGGGGGGGGGGCAGAGATAGAGACGGAGAGAGGGAGAGAGAGCAACACAGCGGCATTAGAGAGGGAGATAGGTGGAGGCCATGGGAGTTGACGGGAAAAAGTGAAATCTCGATCACCTTCAGGCAAAGGTACGAGCATTTTGAGTTGGGTTTGAGCCGTGTCACAGTGCCATGAGCCCGGTGACCCGAGTTAGATTCCTGGCCACGGCTAGCCTCGGTGGCAAGTGATGTCAGATACGGTACTGTCCCTCACCATCCCCCCACTGCCCCTCCCCAACCTGCACTGACTGGCGCGGAGAAGTATGGTCAAAAACCCCAATGACCAATATGGCTGGGGAGGTTTTCATCCATTGGTGGATCCAGAATGGCTGGAATTCATTATTAACGTGTAGTCGTATTGGTAGTGGTAGTAATAATGTCTTATGCCTGTGCCCAAGCACCTGAGCTCATCATTTCTCTGAAGCTATGCAGGGTTGAGCCTGGATGGTGCTTAAGATGGGTGACCACCACGCACAAACAGGTTGCTGTAGGTGGCTACGGGGATACGCGGTGTGCAGTAAACTGGGCAGTTCAGCGAAATCCACCTTCTCCGACCCATGCTGACCCCGTCGTGCGGAGGCCTTGCGGTCAGAAAACCCCTCTCTCGACCCTGCCCAGAGGTCGCAAACGGGTTTTGATTCCTTACCCGTACCCGTACCCGGCCGCACCAGGGTCGCAAATGGGTACCCGTACCCGGCCGGGTACGGGTACCCGTTCCCTACCCTTACCCGTACCCTACCCGAAATGAGTGACAAACAGTTGCTCACCAGCGACTCACGGCCTACTCGTACCCGTACCCGGCCGCACCAGGGTCGCAAACGGGTACCCATACCCGTACCCGGCCGGGTACGGGTAGCCGGGTATCGGGTAGGGTACGGGTATCGGGTACCCGGTTGGTGACCTCTGACCCTGCCCAAGCGGGTGCTGAAGCCTGCGGTGGAGCGACGAGAGGGTTTGTACGTGGAGCTGGGATCGACCGAGTGAGCGGCGAGGTTTGGCGTCACCTGGTTGCCACCGAGTCCGTGGCAGGGCCCCAGCTCCACGAGCCCGCCATTGTTGTGGCCCATGCTGTCGATGCAGAAGTTGCTCTTCTTGCCACGGATCTTGAGGGTCAACGAGACGCGAGGGATAACAAAAATCACGCGCTTTCCGAGGTTCGTTCGTCTCTGTAAGTGTTTAATCAGCGGTATGGATGCAGGTAACTGCTCGGAGAAATGTGTTTAAAAGATATATATTTTGTAACAGTTGGGTTTGTGTCTCCCAAGTGTGTTGGGAAACAATGATCATTTTGGTCAGTTTTCAATAAGTCTCAAATGGAAACGTGACATCATACGAAGGTTTGGTTCATATTGGGTCATCTTTATTGTAGTTATGGTGCCTCCCCCTGTTATGGACAGAAAGGTGGACGGAGCCAAACGCAGAAACGCATGCAACCTTTCTTGGAAAGCTTCAAGAAATGAAGCCCCAATAATTCTTGCACGACTGCCCGTGTAAAATTACACTGGTCAACAAAAAAATCATTTTTTTATGGCCTGGACTTTTGCAGCTGTTTTAGACTAATTTCAGGGTGCTGATTCCAAATCTGATCTCAGATTTGCTCTATCACATCTCATTTGTATGCTATCGGCATACCCCATTTTCATTGATTTTACCCGAAATTAACTCTTGTCACTTATGATTGCAAGTTGTTGCGAGTCAGTGACTGCTTTAGTGTTAAAATATGGTGCTGTATTTTTAGGATAGTGTGTTTATAATATAATTTTATGTAGATATCCGCATTTATTTCATATTTTTCTTCTGCAGTTTTTATTGAAAATGCAATATTTGAAATCTCAAAAACCTGATGTGATAGACAAAAACTGATGCCAGATTTGGAATCAGCACCCCGAAATTACCGTTGGAATACCTCATGCCAGAAAAAGTGTGTTGACCAGTGTTATCCGTTGCCACTCCACGCGCTTGGAGCATCTCTCACGCGGAGAGCGAAACGGCGGCAACCACGCGGCACGGCCAGAAACCACACCGGACAGCCGTGCAGCAGCGCAACCGCAAACATCTACGTGCGGTGGCGGCAGCGGCGGCGGTAGCGGTTAGCACTCTGCGCTACGGACCCGGCCCCCCGAGTTCGATTCCCGCTCACGACAAACACCGGTGACGATTATCTGAAACCGCTCCTGGGCCTCCCCTAGGTCGACTCAGCCTCAAATGAGTACCTTGTGCGGTGTGTAAAAACATCGCCACTGGGGAGACTAAGGCGGCCGGGCGTGGTGCTGGCCACCCACCGCCTCTTCATGTGCCGTGCCGGCCTTCATAGGTGCTGCTCGCTACCAAGAGCACTTTCCCCAGTCCGTTACAGGCCACACGGGGGAATCTTCGTCTTTGGGGATGGTGGCACCCACCTCTCCCCAGTCGACGTTCTTGGGCGGCAGTGGGTAGAACTGCAGCACGTCGTAGGCGATGTTCTCCATGAACCAGCTGAAGCTCTTGCAGTTGTGCTCACGCCGGAATCGGTGCAGCGCCGACACGTCTCCGTAGGGCAGCGCCTGAGTCTCCGGGCGACTCGCGTAGAAGTAGTCCCGGTAGTCGTCCCACCACACCTCCACCACCCGCACGTAGTTCTGTTAAAACGACAGCATCGGATTCATTTTTAAGGGGGTGGCCATGGGTTCGATCCTGACCCTGACACCTGCTGTTTATTTGGAGTTTGCGTGTTCTCTCTCTCTCCCCGCGGTCGTGTGGATTTTCTCTGGGTTTTTCCCTCCGCATTAAGAAGCATGCGTTTGGAGCATTTGAATTTGCACACGATAATAAGTCACATGGGCTATCATTTGTGGCCAAGTCGCTTCTGAAAAAGAGCTACATAGCTCAGTGGGGCCTTAACTGATAAAATAAAATGTGTATTGTTGAAAATCTAGTTTGTTATAGTTTTGGGGGGCCCCCCTCTTTGGCTGTTCAGTTCCTTTGCTCGACTCTTCTACCACCGCTCATGCTCAATACCAAAACACTGCGTTGCTATTCGCCTCGGCTTTGTCAATTGCGGTTATTGAATGTGCCATTCGAACTTGGAAAGCTACATCGAAGTCAAAACGAACTTAATTTGTTTGCGCACGTAAGCCGTAGTATTACACATTGGGATGCTAAGTCTTAAATGACCACGTTACCTGCAGGACTCATCACATTGGCTCGAGTATTGCAGTTTTAGCCAATATCTGTTTCTAGTGAGGCCAATCGCTATTGTGTTGTCATGACGGTCTGGGAGGGCCTTCATCCAGCAGCAGTGTATTAACAAATTTGGGCTGGACATGACGAGTATATTTGAGGAGGCCCCACAACATGTGTTGCTCCCTCGGGCAGCAAGCCCTTGAAGCCCCTGCGTTAATCCAGCGCTCTCCGTCTAAGCATTTTAATGAGCCGCACAACTTGCAACGCTGAACTAAACGTCGCAATGAACAAGACTATTTTCAGTTTTGCCCCATAACCCACAGTGATACACACGGCAATGCCCTGGCTTTAATTTTACCAGATTACCGACAGGAATCGCAGTGCTACTTTATTGCATATTTTTGGTCCCTATCGTCTATAAATTTGTTGGTTGCCCTACACTGCACTTTTTCCTTCCTCCATTATCTGCAGGATTGGGAGGCTCCTGTCATTTGCAAATTGCCCTTTGCTCAGTCACTCCCACACTGCTTGTTCTAAGTCAGATTTAAAAATGCACTTTAATTAATGAATGAGCGTGCACGCGTGTGTGTGCCACCTTGTCCGAGAACGGTGGCCGTAGTGGTTAGAGCACTTTGCTCCGCACCCGAGTCCGATGCACGCTCACAAACAATAGCAGTGGTGAAACATCTGAATTGTTTGCAGCTTAACGCGTTGTTGAATTTTCAGGAACGCATCTACTACCGCGTTCAACGAGAACTTACTGAACTGTAGATTCAAATTGATTCAACTATCAGGTAAAGCTCACCAAGCTGAACAGCTCTTTATCAGAAGCAACCTGGCCACAAATAATAGCTCAACGAAGTGGCTTATCGTCACGTGGGAATTGATAGCAGGCAAATACTGTTAACGCACGTCGATTCGAAATGTGTCGGGAAAAACCGGAGGATCCGGAGAAAAATCCACGCGACCACGGGGTAGAGAGACACGCCAACGCCAAATATACAGCAGCAGGCGTCAGCCTCGGGATTGAACCCACGACCTCCTGCACACTCGGCGAGGTTAGTTAACATCTCACCACAGCGGCGCCCACAAAGACAGGCGTGCTACGCTAACGACCCCTACCTGTAGCGCGGGGGCTGGGCCCACGCTGGGGGGCGGAGGGTTTCCAGCCCAGCCCTCGAGGCGGTAGATGTGGCCCACGCGCGAACAGGGCACGAAGAGGAGCGTTCCTCCGCACTGCCAGATCTGCGGGGACACGGAGACGCCGCAACAACGCCGCCATCACCGTCACTGCCGCCGGCACCGCTGCCAAGTGCCGTACATAATCGCCGCGGCGGCGAGATGTTAACTCCCTCGCCTGGTATACAGAAGGACGTGGGTTCGATACCGAGCCTGACAATGGCTGTATATTTGGAGTTTGCGTGTCTCTCTCCCTGTGGTCGTGTGGATTTTTCTCCGGGTCCTCCGGTTTTTCCCTCCACGTTTAGAAACACGCGCGTTAGAGTATTTGGCTGCCGCTATGAATTTCCACGTGATAAGCCACTTCGTTGAGCTATTATGTGCGGCCAGGTCGCTTATGAAAAACAGAGCTAAATATAGCTCGGTGGGCCTTACCTAGTAAGATAAAACAAAATTGTTTAGTTTACTTTAATCGCCACCCTCATTCTCACCTTCCAGCAACTTTCCATCGACCCCCCCTGTAATTGCCTATTGTCATGTGAAGACCTCTGCCAATCCATTGCCGGATGTGAAGGCCTCAACCGCACCGCATTGGCGTTTTGGGGAGTTGCTTGACAATACTTTTTACGACGCTGGTCAGCATGTTTTTTTTTTTAGCGAATGCAGGGAACACAGAGGTACAGTACAACACTGGCGTTTGCTGGATTTGCCTCGAGGCAAATCCCGCAAGCCCTTAGCGATTAATGATCACTCCAAAAGTGAGATCCTATTTGTGATAGGATTATGAGTTGGGGAGAGTTGGCCAGATGGCTCAGGGAACGGAGTCCTCAGCCACAAATACTGAGATCGGATCCAGGTTTCGATCATCATCATCATCAGCCATGATCAATCTACTGCTAGATCAGGGGATTGCAACCTGCAGCTACGGAGCTGCATGCGGCTCTTTAAGGAACTGCTTCGTGACCGTTATTCATGAAGGACCACCGTTTCATATTCACCACGCAGTGCCATGCGGCTCTTGAAATACTGCATTGAGGTTTTTTGTCACCGAATTACAAACACAAATTGCTGCTCTTATTATTTTGGTTGCCGACCCCTGTGCTAAATGAAGGCCTCTCTAAGCCGGCATAGGAATACAAGCAGGGATTTACGTGACCAAAACCCAGGGTTGAAACGTCAACGTTTGTGCCACTTGAAATGAATGGACCGCACGCCTGGATTCTTGGGCCCTGTGTCTTCTAACAAAGCACGCCTCGGGCATGCCGATCGATTGTGATCGATCGTTTTCTGGTAGCCAAAGTGAATCGTCAATATCTTTTGGTTCAAAATGAAAATACCGTATTTGATTCAAATTATCCCTGCCTATCTCTGCGGTCTCGTGTGTGCGTGCGTAATTTTTGTTTTTATACATCTATAACGTGTTCGTTTTTAACAAGAACTCGATTACACCACACTGGGACCGTTTAACGTTTCAAATAATGGCCGCTGCTAAATTGATCGTGGCTATTCTACGGACCGATCTGCTCTCAATGTTTCGCTCGACAACCAAACGCCCGGTGATTGAATTGCCACCTTGCCGACGAGCTGCGCGACGCCGCGTTTGGACAAGTCAATGACTTCTTCTGTATGGGCGTACGTACGTACGTACGTATGTGTGTGTGTACGTTGAACTTCTTTCGCGCTGTGCGTAGCCAAATGCGCTAAATCGGAGGCGCCACCTCTTCAAGGCAGCGCAAGACTTCTCCCGTAGCCGAGTGCGCCAAATAAATACGCGGTTAAGTGTCCTCGCTGAACGCGTGGTGTTCACACAGCGTGTTTTCGCCATCAAAGCGGTTCATTAGCGAACGCATTTTGCACAACGCGGAACGCGTGCACAGTTATGACGCGGTTTTCGAGCGGTCGACGACGAACAACTTTCCAGAGTTACGTAGAAGGGAAATAATAAAATAATAAAAAGAAAACATCATAAAATTAAATTCTCACGACGTTTCGGCCACAACGCAAGCAGCCGTCCTCCGGTGAAGAAACAGAGCTCTGTTCCTTCACCTACGTGACTTTACCGAAAGAACCAAGAATATGAATCCCTGCAGTCACGAAAGCTTTAAATCGAAAGAGGTGGAGAGTGTTAATTACCCCCATCGCTCCAGTGGGCTCTCTCCGTGTACTCCTGTTTCCTCCGGCATGTAAAAACATTCACGAACGATAGTCACCGAACATCCTAATATAGGACCAGAGCTCGGGCAAATGTTTCCAACGGTTCTGGATGTCTTCCTGTTTGTCTGCGGTCGGTCGGAACAGCAACAGGTCGCTGCTGCGCCACACCAACCCTAGTAGCGGAGAATTAAAGACAACCCACGGTGCGACTGCGGACACCCGAACCGGACAATGGAGGCAACCTTATCGCGAACAACCGCATCCTACGCCCCCGCTCTCCGACAGGACTGAGCCGTATCTGTCGCCGAGCTCCCGAAGCCATCGCGCAGTTCACAGACTTAAACTCGGACGTGTGCTTTAGCACACAGTACTTGCCGCGTGCTACGGAGAGTGTGGGTGGGTTGGTTTTCCAGTGGCTTTTGAGATGCGATATTCCATTTAAAATTGAATCACGGAGCATTGCATTGGCGTCCGTGGTCAGGCCATTCATTCCCTGACGACATCTCTGTGCCTCGACCGACGGGAATCGCTCCCTACGCTCGTGCCAAGTCGCGCCGCGCAGATTTGGCGCGCGCAGCCGCTAGTCACACGAAGACAACCCAGTAAGCCACACGCATTGTATATAAATTGAAAATTACCAGTGCGACAAACCCTTAAATCACGGGTAATTACACGGTCCGATAAAGGCTAATCCACATCATTTATCTCTCTCTTGTTGTTGTTGTTGTGTACAGTGGCTCTCGACGGCAAGACTCCGGCTGCTTGGTGGCACGGGTGAGATTCCACTGGCGACAGCCCCCCTTCGTGAGTGTGGGCAGATTTTAATCGATGGCTAAACGCTCGTCCTGGTGAGGGTGGTGGGGGGGGACTCCATGTCGATCTCGTTCGTTCGGAGCGATTAAGAGTTGGGGAGTAGGGGGTATATCGCGATTGCGCCGTACGTGTGCTGAACTTCTTTCGCACCGTACGTAGCCAACCGTGCTAAATGGAGAGGCAGCCAGCCACGCTTTCGTCTCTCCGCGGAGCTTGGTGGTCTAGACAATGCCCGAGCGTGTTGCGCGCGTGCATTGCGATGGTCACGTGACCGGGTGCTGTTGTTTGCAGGTGAGCAGCGCAAACGCATCGCGTGGTGTTGTTTGTATGCGCCGTGTTTCTCTCTCTCTCTCTCTGATTGCGTGTTCGGGTTGTTGCTGCGTGTCGTTCAGCACCATGTCCGACGTTTCGCTCCGACGACAACTCAGCTGGATTCCTTCAACCGAGTCGCTCAAGAAGCCCCCAGCCAGCACACGCTGCAGCCAAGCTGCGGACTTCGCGCCAGACATCGCGCTGCACAAATCCGATAAACGCGTCCGGGAGCGATCACCAACAGGACAAATTGTGAGCGTGAATAGCCTAGCCGCTACCTGTGTCCCTGGGTCGCTTGTGCAACGTCGAATGTGCCTTGCAGTGCACGCGAAACTAATTGGCACGTTTTGTTTACGTTACAAACTTTACCAATTGGCTGTGTCGGGTGGTGGCGGGTTTAACGACACATTTATATTTCCCACAATTTAACCCCAAAACAACCTTTATTATGGCTTAAGACTGGTCGCTTGTTTTCTCAAGTCCTGCACTATGCGCCACTCACCCTGCCGTCTGGGTCTTGTGGCTGAACCTAGGCCACATCTGTCAGGCTCCAATAACTTCTGCGTTTTTAATGGGTCTCTCCTAGTATGTGTGGGTTTGCTCCGCTTATTTTCTTTCCACCATTACGTGCACCATTTATTTATTCATCTTAGATCCGATCATTCAGCTCATTTCGCTTTTTTTTTGTCCACGACTCTCTATTAGTGCTTATTCACTCAACCGTTTACAGCTGCACGACACGAGCCCGGTTTCAAAATCGTACAATGGCACGGCGACGAGACATTGGTGAAGGGCTCTGTGCGGGGTGCTGGTGGTGGAACAAGCCATCAAATGACTTCGCGACGACCCGTCGAATCTCAACGGCGTCTCCGCCCGACGCGTCTCACGTCCCGGGTCGACCGGCGTCATTCGTCTGCCACCTCACCTTGTAGGAAATCTCGAAGTTTTCGCCGCCCCAGATCTGCAGCCCGGGGTCGTAGAGTCCCAGCTCAAAGAAGAAGTCCCGATCGATGGCGAAGAGACCCCCGGCCATCGCCGGAGACCTGGGGTGGATGGGGGGGGGAACCGAGGAGTGTGAATTGAATCGACATCGCGACTGCGCATCACCGAGTCTCAAGACTCCTTTTCAGCAGGGTCCTGCCAAGTTGTCGCAGCAGGGAGCGACGCTGTTGCTGCTGCTGCTATGCGCGCGATCCCAATTGAGTGGGGTCGCAACGGGTCAGCGTGCCGCTCTACGAACCCGGCGAACCGAGTTCGATTCCCGCTCACGGCCACCAACACCGGGTGACGGATTGTCTGAACCGGTCCTGGATCGACTCAACAGCCTCAAATTAGAACCGCTTTGTGTGTTTAGATTGGTGTCCTTCCCCCGCACCTCCGATTAGCACGGTCGGCTACGTACTGTGCGAAAGAAGTTCAACATACAAACGAACAAGTTTATCGCCTGTTGCGATGTGTAAACATCGTCACTGGGGAGACAAAGGCGGCCGAGAGCGGTGCTGGCCACATAACCCCCTTGCGTGCACGTTCTGGTCTTCATCGGTGTGGTGAAGTATGGTCAAATAACCCCCACGATTCATCATAACACTGGTCAACACACTTTTTCTGGCATAAGGTATTCCAACGGTTTTAAGGTAATTTTGGGGTGCTGATTCCAAATTAGGCATCAGTTTTTGTCTATCACATCAGGATTTTTAGATATCAAATATTGCATTTTCAATAAAAACTGCAGAAGAAAAATATTAAATAAATGTGGATATCTACATAAAATTATATTATAAACACACTATCCTAAGAATACAGTACCATATTATAACACTAAAGCAGTCACTGACTCGCAACAACTTGCAATCATAAGTGACAGAGTCAATTTCGGGTAAAATCAATGAAAATGGGGTATGCCGATAGCATAAAAATGAGATGTGATAGAGCAAATCTGAGATCAAATTTGGAATCAGCACCCTGAAATTAGGCCAGAAAAAAAATGTTTTTTTTTGACCAGCAGAGGTCGCAAACGGGTTTTGATTTCTTACCCGTACCCGGCCGCACCAGGGTCGCAAATGAGTACCCATACCCGTACCCTACCCGAAATGAGTGACAAACGGTTACTCATCAGTGACTCACGGCCTACCCATACCCGGCCGCACCAGGGTCGCAAACGGCTACCCGTACCCGTACCCGGCCGGGTACGGGCAGCCGGGTTTCGGGTAGAGTAGCCGGGTATCGAGTACCCGATTGCGACCTCTGTTGACCAGTGTCGGAATCGTTATCCGGGGGGGGGGACGGGGGGGGGTCTTTGTGTCTCTGCACCGGTAGGGCTCTGTCTTGTGCTTGCGCCGTGCCCTCTCGCGCTCGCTCAGCGGAATCCGCTTCCAAAGGAGGCTCCAGTCCCAGGCGCCACGCGCGAAGCCGTCGTCATCACCCCCCTGCTGCGGCTCCATGGTATAGTCCATCCCGTTGATGTAGTCGATGAGGGGGACTGTGCTAGTCGTCCTACAGGGGGGTGGGGGGGGGTGTAGAGAACAGGGCGGCATGACGTTGCGTAGATAGTACGGGACTGATCGGAACCTTGTTGTTTGACAAAAAAACAGCGATGCATTTTTAAAAGTTTCTTTGAAAGTTAGAATTACATACCCGGCTACCCTTGACAAAATAATTTGCATATCAAGATGAATTTTAGCATATTTATGGGAAATGCAGATATGCGATTAGTACTACTCGTGAAATGCGTAGGAGGTTTGGCGGGGGGTTTAAAGTCATGTTTTGCCCGTGCATTATGCAGGATTAGCAGCATCAAAGGGAGGGGATAGGGGGAAGATCTGAAGTTGTCCTTAAATCCAAAAGCAGCATCCTCCCGCCGTCAAGACACCGCGCAAGTTATAGTGACGATCACTCTCGTTACCTGTCGTGAGCGATGGGGGCGGCGAGTGGCGGGTACCAGTTGATGCCGACCTCGCAGTGGGCGTCCAGGTAAACCAACACCTGCACGCAGGACAAAGACAAAGATACCACCGCCCACCCAGGTAGCCTTATCATCCTTATTGGGACAAGTGCTGTTAAAGTTTGCGCATTTTGATGTGACGTCACATTTCTCAACCCCCCCCCC
>CM025633.2:4609662-4620481 GCA_014621495.2 Entosphenus tridentatus
TGTGGCCCCCCGTGTCTCATCTCATTCCCTTGTGCCCCCCGTGTCTCTTCACCACTGCCTCCCCCCGTGTCTCACTCTCCCTGTGGCCCCCCGTGTCTCATCTCATTCCCTTGTGCCCCCCGTGTCTTTTCAACCACTGCCTCCCCCCGTGTCTTATCTCGGCTGCCACATCGAGTAGCATCATCTCGATCGTGCAGACGATGAATTCCCCCCCCCCCCCCCTTGAAGCAGCCGGCAATTTCTCCCTCTCCGAGTCCGACCCCCCGTGGGGGTCAACAAGCGGGCACCATGATATCAGGCGCACCACAAAGACAAAGACCCCCCGTATAGCCTTTTAAACAGACTGCTGGGGAAAGTGCTGTTAGCGAGGGCGTAATTAAGGCCACGTCGGCACACGAGGGGGGGGGGGGTTGCCAACAAGCAAGCCCGGCCGCCTTTGTCTCCCCCAGTGCTGACTTTTACACACCGCGCGAGGTACTGGGCTCATTTGAGGCTGAGCGGACCTAGGGGAGGCCCAGGATCCATACTGGTCACTGGTGTTGGCCGTGAGCGGGAATGGAACTGGAGCGGGTTCGTGGCTGGACTTGTCCCAACAGGGGGCCCTAAAGCAGAAATAATTTTAGGGGAATCCCCCCCCCCCACACACATACACACCCCCTTTCAAATGATTAAAATCACCGCGAGATAACGGAAGAGATATCGACGCAGTGAGACAGCGGCAACACAAGACGACAAATAAGAGAGGAGGGAGCGACGCACGCAAGGTAGCGATGTGTGCGCGACATTCGTTGTTTTTTTTTTATGTGACTGCCTTCATAATATAGGTTTTTGGGTCAGATCGCGTTATTTATAAATGTGTCGTAACCCTCCACCACCCGACACGGCCAAACAGTAAAAAATGTGTCACGTTTTTCAAAGGACAAAATAATTGACTTCTTTAGCCAAACCGGTGTGCTGAAGAGAGATTCAACAGCATTTTTAAATTCGAGTAGTCCGACGTTTCGCTGATAATTACAATCAGCTTCATCGGGCAAGAATGGTGAAGCTCTCCTGTTGCTTCCGGTCTTAAATAGAGCAGCATCAGGGTGACGTCATAATTGAATTCAATTCAATCTGGTGCAGTGACTGCCTTGTTGTATTCTTTGGGTCTTTCGGTAAAGTCACGCAGATAAATTTCGATTTAAAGCTTTCGTGACTGTAGGGATTCCTCTTCTTGGTTCTTTCGGTAAAGTCACGTAGAAGGGGAATAATAAAATAATAAAAATAAAACATAATAAAATAATTCTCACGACGTTTCGGCCACAACTGTTGCTTGCGTTGTGGCCGAAACGCCGTGAGAATAATTTTATTATGTTGAATTTTTATTATTTTATTATTTCCCTTCTACGTGACTTTACCGTAAGAACTAAGAAGAGCACGTAGATAGGTTCAAAGAAAATAACAACAACAAAACGACGACGTTTCGATCGCGACACAAGCGTGTTTGTCGTCACGTGTTCATTTTTGCTGCGAGGATTTGAATGTGCGCCAATACGTATATTTGGAGCCGTTCACAATTGTGTCATCAATCCGGTGGTGGTGGTGGGGGGGGGTCTTGGAGGCAGAGGTCGCAAACGGGTTTGATTCCTTACCCGTACCCGTACCCGGCCGCACCAGGGTCGAAAACGGGTACCCGTACCCGTACCTGGCCGGGTACGGGTAGCTGGGTATCGGGTAGGGTACGGGTATCGGGTACCCGGTTGCGACCTCTGCCTTTGGGTCACTTGGGTACCCTGGGGGTTTTCGGCTGGCGTTTATTAAATCTGTTATATTAAGTTCACTTGCGCGCTTTCTTGCTTGCTTACGACCGTGCAAATCTTTCGGTCGTTTTTTAACCCACTTCCCGTGATCCAATCGAGCTGACATTTTCCACACAGACTCGTTGTGCGTGACAATGAATGTTCGTGAAAATTTTTTTCCAACATCTTACACTTTTTAGGACAAAAATATTATATTTAATTACCAATTGCTTAATGCTGGCATGCAATCATCTGACCCATAGGTGGAAGCCATCTCAAGCCAGAGGACAAGAGAACTCTAGCCGCCACGCATATAAAGGATTTATAGTGAAAAGCTTAATTTTTACGGGTTAGTTTTTTATTGTTTAATCACGCCTCGCACCACCACCGCCATCACTGCTCTCCGAGTGCGCCGGGATTTTCAATCGGCTGTCTCCCCTCCGATCCTTTGCGTCGAGCTCGATTATAGTAACCCCCGGACGGCGCAGATTGTGACAGTCGGGTTCAACTAAAAACAAAAGGACGTTTTTGTTTTTTAATTTGACCAGGTAAGGGCCCCACTGAGCTATGCAGCTCATTTTCGGAAGCGACACTGGCCATCACAAGGGATAACCCGACGAATTGGCGTGTCGCGTGGACATTTATATAGCAGCAAACTCCTAATATAGAGGCATCGTCATGGTCAGGCTCGAACCCACGACCTCCTGGAGACCAGGCGAGGTAGCTAACATCTCTCCACATTGATGCCCAGCCCAGCAACCCACTGTGGCCACCGTGGCGGGTTGCTGGCGGTCAGACAGGTGTGTGTGTGTGCGTGCGTGCGTGTGTGTGTCTGTGTGTGCGGGTGTGTGTACTTGTGTGTGTGTGTGCGTGCGTGTGTGCACGTGCGTGTGCACTATGAACTTGGCGACCCGGGTTCGATTCCCGCTCACGGCAAACACCAGTGACGATGATCTGAACCGGTCCTGGGCCTCCCCTAGGTCGACTCAGCCTCAAATGAGTACCTGGTGCGGTGTGTAAACATCGCCGCTTGGGAGACAAAGGCGGTCGGGCGTGGTGCTGGCCACCCACCCCCTCGTGTACCGTCCTGGCCTTCATAGGTGCTCGCTAACAGCACTTGCCCCTACAGTCTGTTAAGGCTATACAAGGGATCTTTGTGTGTACGTGCGTGCGCGTGCGTGTGTGCGTGTGTCTGTGTGCGGGTGTGTGCGTGTGCGCGTGTGTGTGCGTGCGTGCTTGTGTGTGTGCGTGCACGTGTGTGTGTCTGTGTGCGGGTGTGTGTGTATGCGTGCGCGTGTGTGTGTACGTGCGTGTGCGTGCGTGCGTGTGTGCGTGCTTGTGTGCGTGCGTGCACGTGTGTGTGTCTGTGTGCGCGTGCGTGGTTGGGCCCCCTGGGGGGCGAGGGGTGGTGGAATAAATAAATAAATATAGCACACCCAGAAAATATCGCTTAATTGGGGGGAAAAGAAAAAGAAAGTTAATAAAATTGATAAATAATACGCTGGGAGTGCCTCGGAGATAACAAAAGGGAAGCGACTTTCAATTACGGGGAGCTCGGCAAATTACCGCAGTTAATAACGAAGTCTCAAATTAAAATCGGAATTATACAAACGTTGGTGCTGTGCGTGTGCGTGCGTGTGTACGTGCGTGTGTGTGTGCGTGTGTGTACGTTGGTGCTGTGTGTGTGCGTGTGTGTACGTTGGTGCTGTGTGTGTGTGTGTACGTTGGTGCTGTGTGTGTGTGTACGTTGGTGCTGTGTGTGTGTACGTTGGTGCTGTGTGTGTGTACGTTGGTGCTGTGTGTGTGTACGTTGGTGCTGTGTGTGCGTGCGTGTGTACGTTGGTTCTGTGTGTGTGCGTGTGTGTGTACGTTGGTGCTGTGCGTGTGCGTGTGTGTGTACGTTGGTGCTGTGCGTGTGCGTGCGTGTGTGCGTCTGTGTGTGCGTGCATGTGTGTGTGTGCGTGTGTGTACGTTGGTGCTGTGTGTGTACGTTGGTGCTGTGTGTGTGCGTGTGTGTGTACGTTGGTGCTGTGTGCGTGTGTGCAGGGGGAGATGACGGGCGGGTGGCTTTGCTATTCCGAGTTGGAGCGGCGGTGGTGATCGGTCGTTGGCAGGGTGGGCGCCGCGACGAGGTGACGCAACTGGGCGCATCTCCGATCGAGCCGCCCCGAGCGGAATTCGCAAAAGCTGCCGTACGTGTGTGTGTGTGTACGTACGTTGAACTTCTTTCGCACCGTACGTAGCCAACCGCGCTCATCGGAGGTGCGGGGCAAGGACAACAAGCCGGACACAAAAAGCAGTTCTAACGAAATGAGTTTTCAATCTCGATGATAGCTCCAGTGACTTCCTAATAAAGGAAGAACGTTCCAGACGGCCCCAGAAGCGCATCTGAAAGCGCGCGATGCAGCGGCCGTCTCTGTTCGATTTTCCAGACAAAAGCCGCCGCGAGATGGTTCCAAAGCCGCTCCTGGGATGGAGACCGGTTTTTGCCGGTCGCTGTTAGGAACGTTGATCTGGTTTATAATACCATGCTCGTCTTGTGAGCCCAAATCTCTCGCAGGCAAGCAGTGCGCCGCCTGCACGCCGGGGAACGGGACTGCTTCCGAGATCCTGCCGAGTGGCCACTGGTACTCGCACGGTAGAGGGCAGCACTTTCCCACTCGCTCTGCCATATGAGAGTAAAATATTTCGTCACGGAGCAGGAAGAAACACCCCCCCCTCCACGCACCCGCCCTACATTTTAATTCTGGGGTAGAGCCGAATTAAGTGCGCACGCGAATTGAGAGCGATGGGTTATTTTGGTGCGGCAAATCGCGGCTGGGCGTGAGGCTACACTTTGAGAACCCGGTTTAAATCACCGGTCGGCTGAAACCTGGATTCGAACCCAGGCTCGCAGCGGCGCTGCATTGCTCGGCCCTCTGGCCACCAAGACATCCCTGCCACCTCTCTAATTTCATCACACTCGGTCGTCGTCGCCGTCATCACTTTCAGCCGCAGTCCCCGCCGTGGCCAGGTTCGAACATCGATTCCCATTCGTCTCGCAGCGGCTGGCGGAGTACAAACCCGGCCACGCGGACGGAGGCAATCGTGACGCTGCAACGCTGAGCGCCAGGGTGGTGAAGTATGGTCGAAAAAACCCCTTACGACCCGCTTGGCATGGGGAGGCCCCTTATCCAGCAGTGGCTTTCACGAAAGGGCTGCACACGATTGTAAAGAATTCTATTGTTGTAGGCGACCACAAGCGTTTCAGTTATGCAACACTGGCATCGAACTTCAGTTGTCAGTGCTGAGTAATTGAAACCATCTGAATGTAAAGTATAGTGTAATAATGAATAATAATAATAACTTGCATTGCCGCCACGATCATCATCATCAGTCACGGTCAATCCGCTGCCGAACGAAGGTCTGCTTACCAACGGCATAGCTCACGGTTCTGCCTTGCCGCGAAATCCATCTCACCACCGCCGTTGCATAAAACTAATCTCATCATTCCATCTCCACGGAGGTCATGCGCCAGCGCGTGATGAACGATCGTGACTTCACGGCACCTTTGGCAATCCACGGCTGGATGTTGGCCTCCCCGTGCCCCGTTGGCCACAGGGCTTGTTTGACCATACTTCACTGGACTTGACCACGTGGGGAGCGGCAGCGTGGGGCGGTCCGCGCGCTGCGCTACGAACGCGGCGACCTGGATTGGATTCCCGCTCGTGGCCAACACCGTCGATGATTATTTGAAGCGGTCCTGCATCTCCCCTCGGTCGACTCATAACTCCGATGAGCACCTGGTGCGGTGTGTAAAACGTCGCCACTGGGGAGACAAAGGCGGCCGGGCACGGTGCTGGCCACCCACCCCCTCGTGTGCCCTGCCGGCCTTAATAGGTGCTACTCGCAGCACTTGCTCCTACAGTTTTTTTAAGGCTATACGGGGGATCTTTGTTTAGACTATACTTCACCACACTGGTCAGTACAGCAGGTTGATTGAGGACGGGGTCACGCTGTGTAATCGGTTCAGGTATCACTCGCCACTGATGTTTGCTGTGGCTGGGAATCAAACTCGGTTTACTGGGTTGATAGTGCAGTGTAGTGTGCTAATCGCTGTGCCACCACTCCACCGAGTAGTATGTTAGTGTATTTTTACAAACACATTCAAATAATCGCGACTGACGAACTGACTAATGTAAATTCGAATGATGTTCAGAAAGCGTTAGAACCTTCAAAGTTAGCACAAATATAGCCGAGGCTAAATTGACCAGTTTTGAAGTTCTGAAAGCCAACACATTACAGCCTGCGTTTTGGTTGGTTTCACAGCCAAACCGCTCTGAACAACTAAGTCCTGTGCCGAATGGTGAGATCATTACACCGCTCTCCAGAGATGGCCTTGGGTGGCCCAGAGGGCAGACGGTTGCGCTGACACTGCCGAGACCCTCGGCTTCAATCTGGCTGTGAGAGCCGCTCGCGATTTGAACCTGGTTCTCCCGAGCGCCGCGAGGTGTTGGTAGCGTGTCAGCCTGCGCGTGGACGATTGCACAATAACAACAAAAAAACACCATCACGTAAAATTAATGGTTTCGCATTCCATTTGGCAACAGTCCAGCCCCGAGGCTTTAAAAATCACAGACACGTGTCTGTGGAATGCGTAACTCGACTTTCCGTTGTTTCATGTCCATGTCCTGCCTACACCAGCAGTGTAGGCAGGACGTGGACAGATGCGCTTCTGCGGCCGTCTGGAACGCTCTTCCTTTATTAGGAAGTCACTGGAGCTATCATCGAGATTGAAAAATAATTTCTTTACAACTGCTTTGTGCGTTTAGTTTGTCGTCCTACTCAGGGCATGTACGATTAGCGCGGTTGGCTACGTACGGTGCGAAAGAAGTTCAACACACAGTCCCAACCGTCGGGGAACCAACACTTAGAACGATCCATCTCCCTCCTCTGCGCATGCACCCATCTCACCGCTCCATATCCGCGGCGGTCGCCCGCCTTCGCCTGCCGTTCCCGTCACCAGTCTCGACCGTCGATCGTAATCCGTTTTCGCGTCGCGCCCTGTCGAAGCCAACTCGTCCTGAGAGTCAGCGAGACGACCCCCCCCCCCACACCTCATTTTGTCGACGCTTTCCGATCCGTTGCGTCCCCCTCTTCCCGTGTCTCGGCGTGCTTCTCCCGGCGCTGCTTTTCGCGTTTTTCATCTTTTGTCGTAGCGGCGCTTCACAAACTTAAACACGGCGGCTGCCTGAAAAGGGCAAGTGACATTGATCACGCGACCCAGAACTCACTCGCGAGATCATTCACGCAGCTAACGGACTGTGCGATATATGATGCTGATGCCCAAGTCGTGACCGCCCGCGCTGTTTTTTCCCCATTTTATATAAGTCGGCGCGTTTTTTTAAATTTACAACAAAATCCACCGCGTATATTACACCGCTGACTCCGCGTTGCGCTCCGTACGTTCGGAAACTGAAGCCGGACGTCTCGAAACGTGAGAACGAATTCTAAGTGGGAACGTAGTAATTCTCGTCAAATAAACTTTTCTCGGAGAATACAAAAAAAATAAAATGAACACCTCGGGTATCGCGGAGTCTGTAGGCGTTGCCATGACGACCAGCGGTACCTCGTGCGAGCGGAGCGAGGATTTTGTTCTGCTCGCGGTGACCGGATCGCGATGTTGGTATGGGGGGGCATCACTTTGTTTGGTGGGGCACCGGAGAACGATAGGAAGGTTCAGAAGTTCTAATCTATTTCTTGCGGAGGGCAGCAATATGGTTCGGAGCTGAAGGGAAAGTCAGAGGTGGGGGCAATGGGTAGGGGGGAGTGTTCGGAACTGGGATTGAATGAACGAAAGGATGGCGAGGTGTGGTGGTGGTGGTGGTGGCATCAACGGACATTGGCCGTGACCTTTTGACCTTGACTCAATTCGCTCTGCTCGTCCCCAGTCGGGCAGGCAGGACGAGTCGAGGGTGCCGGAGGTGGGGGGAGGGGAGCAAACTGGGCTTGTCGTGTCGCGTTCCGTCCATTCACTTCGCCGCCGGGCTGGAGGGTGGGGGCTGGGGTGGGTGTGGGTTCTAATCTGGGACTCCCCGCTGGGCTTCGTCAGGCTGTGTCGGTGTCGCTCGTCAGATCAGCGGCGCGGTCGAGGGAGGAGCGTCCAGTCGACACGCGGTGCGGGCACGGACCGCGCGGTGCGGGGATGAGGGCGCGCGTGCGTCTCGTGCGGTCATGCGATTCTGCCCCTGGGGTTTGAGAAGTGCCCGCTAGTTCGTTAAGAAAGAGTGCGTTAAATATAGATGTCAAGAAATAAATAACGAATCCGATAATCAACCGTGAGAGTTAGTAATCCGAGATGGCCTCACCGAGCCTCTCCGTTAAAAAAAAAGTCGGCACGGTGTCCGACGTTCCGCTCCACTTGCTGCTGGCAGCTTCTTCAGGCGCAGCCCGAAAGCACGTGTCGGTCGAGCCGTGCGACGCAACCGCCACGCGAAAAGCCTTCACTGCCACGTGACCCTTGTTACAAGTCAAGAGCCGTTCCACTGCTTCTGCGTCGGGGATGTTCTCCCATGAGTCGCGTGACTGAGAGCTGAGCTTCGTGTTCGGGGGGAGGAGGGAGTGGGGGGGACCAGAGGACCCTGGGAGAAGCCCCAGCACCGCTGTGCGGACGAGATGGGAGACACTCGGCACTGCCAACCCCTCAGCCATCCGAGTGTTCTTCTTCTCCTTCGTATGGCTGATGTTGGTGTGGAGCAACGATGATCGTGAAATAATAACAACTATCATTTTAGATCGAGGTGGTTGAGCCAGATAATAATTATTATTTAACGATTATCACGATCATTTAATGTTCTTACAAGGCACAGCAGACCCAACAAAGGGCTTCAAGGCGCTGTACAGAAAAATAAAATATATCTCTAGTTTACCTAACATATCCTCGCAATTAAGTAGGTCTTGAGTAGTTTATTTCGAGATGGGAGGATCTCAGCTTCCAGGCGCAGTTCTTCAGGCAGAGCATTGCAGATCTGAGGGCCAAGGCCTTAAGAAGCCCGAGTTCCGAAACGTCGTTTTGCCGAAAGCGTCGGGAGTAGCAGAGCGTTTCGTTTGTACTTACGAATCGGTGCGTTGACTCGTTATCTATAGAAATGTTCCGACTGAGTGGAAATGAGGCTCAGCGCTGCTTTATTAGCAAGGGTTGACATCACGCGTATGCAGGATGGTTTGGGGCAATAGGAAACAGAAAACTGTTAGAATAGTTTCAAGCTGGTGAGTGTGCAGAAATACAGGTTTACCGCCACATTGACTTGCAATGTTTCCTCCAACGTCACCGTGGCTATTTTTGGCTGTTTGATTCACTGCACATGTAAGGTTGTTTTTTTGTTGCTAAGTCGAACCATGCAATTCCTGCCATATTTGTCCCCATTGTCACATTTGACACATTCCGGCAATTCAGGTTACCCAGCCCTTGATATCTATCGTGCTGTTTGTATCCAAACTTAAAACAAACTAAACAGCTTTGTTGTGCCAGGTGAAGCCCCGCTGAGATATTCGCTCTCTTTAGTGGCGACGTGGCCCCACCTGATAGTCCAGGGGAGTGGCTTATATCATCATCATTATCATCACACGAGGGAATGTATCGAAGCTAAATGATGGCGATGCGTTTTGTTTCTAAATGGGGTGGGCAAAACCGGAGGACCCGGAGAGAATCCACGCAACCACCACGGGCAGGGGGAGAACATGCGGACAAGAACAACGAATACGTGGGCATCGTGAGGTTATAGGATCGAACACACGGCTCCCTGCGTGCCGTGCGAGAGAGATAACATCTCTCTCACATCTCTCTCGCAGTTCCTGGTCGGATCTGGTCTCATCTGTGACGCTAACGTCTGACTGCATTACTGGTCAGGTCTCGAACACCGGCCAGATCTGGGCAGTTTCCATGGTTGCAGACGTACCTTTCAGACACTGTATATATTTGAGTAGGAAACTCGTGATTTTTTTTATTTGGATGTAGTATCAACCACGTACGCCTGTAATTCAGAGTGGAACAATTTGTCCACCTCTCTTGATAAGCGAGCAATGCTAATTAGAATACCACCGTGGTGATGGTTCGTTCAGGTACACGTCTTTGTGTCCAGACGATTTACCTAATCCATAAATAAGCCACACTTACAAAAACTGCAAAAACGCCCCTTCCAACTGACACCCGCCCCTGTGCATCACTGATGTGACCTCGAAGCGTTGACTGCGAGCGGCGGCGTCGCCATCGAGCGCGCTGGCGGCGGAATTGAACTTGGGGCTACGTCGATGGCGTTTGAAGTTTTTTGGTTTTTGTTTAACCACGTGGGAATTCAAGAGACGAGGGTAGTCTCTCACTTTTGCAAGAGTGACCGGGGGCATTGGTGTGCCAGTAGCAGGCGAATATTGCTATGCACACTCCACATTGAGTCATTTGGGGCCTAGGCGGCGTGGCTCTGATGAGTGGAGTGGGGCAGGGGGGATAGAATAAAACCTCGTGTCAAAACCAGGCCACGTGCCGACCACGATAGGTCACGGACTGTGACGTCACCCTCGTTTGTGGAGGCGCCCATCCGTGGCGGCGCTGTCCCCCGATCGCAGCTCAGAGCCCACGACGCCGCCACCGCGTTGCTCGTCGCAGAGGCTCAGTCGAGGTCTGTGTCGGCATTCTAGCAGAGGTCGCAACCGGGTACCCGATACCCGTACCCTAGCCGATACCCGGCTACCCGTACCCGGCCGGGTACGGGTAGCAGCACGTGACTCACCCCAACCAATGAGTGAGAAGGCCGTGAGTCACTGGTGAGTAATCGTTTGTCACTCATTTCCCAACGTCTTGTCTCTTCTCACAATTCAAGTTCCTAGAATCAACCCACCCGCGCCTGCAACATGGCTTCATCCCAGAGGTCGCAATCAGGTACCCGATACCCGTACCCTCTACTCGTACCCGGCTGGGTATGGGTAGGGTACGGGTACGGCCGGGTACGGGTACCCGTTTGCGACCCTGGTGCGGCCGGGTACGGGTACGGTAATGAATCAAAACC
>CM025633.2:4653667-4665643 GCA_014621495.2 Entosphenus tridentatus
GGGGGGGAGGTCCAGCCCCCTCCCCCCTCCCCGTGGCTGCCAGACTTGGTACAGACGACAAGCTTGTCTCACAAGGTGTGAAATTCGCAGCCTTGCGAGGATTACAGCGAAATCTCGTGCGGCAGACTTTATTCTTTTTCTCTCCCTCACTCTCTCTCTCCAGAGAGAGTAATTTTTTTTCGGCCAGCCACCCAAAGCCCGTCGAGATTGGAGTGGCAGGGCCCCCCCCCAGGGTCAGCCAAGTTTATTCCCTTTCATTGTCTGAAAGCTACATTTTCACTTTGGAGGCCCGCGCAATGATTTCTTTCTGATTAACGTCCTCGTTCATTTTTCGTTTCCCACTTCACTCCTTGATGGTTGCCCCCCCCCACCCCCTGCCCCCCACCCCCTGCCCCCCCTCGGCGGGGCGTCTTTTTTAAATACAAGTCGACTGAGGGGCGGTAATTGGAATTGTAGGAGATTGCCACGGCGGAGGGCGACCGACCGAGGCAGACAGAACGAGTCTCAAATTGTGCGCGCCGTGGGGGGCCGCCGTTTTCGCTTCAAGGCCCCGCAGCTTCATCCGAGAAGGAACGCCTGTGGAGGTTTTTAAAAAAAAAAAAATTCTTTATTCTTAATTTCAAGCGAATTCGGTGGATCGCTTATGATGAAGGGGAGTGTCCTCCGCACGTTTGCAGGTGTACAGGAACCCGTACGATCACGGCCCTCTTGGAAACTGGAAGCGGTTTTTGGGAGTCGGGCACAAAAGGTAAACATCCACCAGCATCCTAATTACCAGGTAAGGCTCACCGAGCTATGTAATTCTTTTTCGGAAGCGACCTGGCCACAGATCATAGCTCAACGAAGTGGCTTACCACGTGGAAATGTATTGCAGCCAAATACTCTAAACGGGTGTTTATTCGAAATGTGGAGGGAGGACCCAGAGAAAAATCCACGCGATCACGGGGAGAGAGAACACGCTAACTCCACATACACAGGCCGTCAGGGTCGGAATCGAACCCACGACCTCCTGGACTTGGCAAACTGGAGGCTTGTGAACACTTAAAACTGTCTCCCCACCCTATCCAAGATCTCTGGATAGGGTGGGTGTAGGCTCGTTCCGTTAGCAAGCGGTCTCGTTAACACTTTTATCGGATACCACCCACAACGCATGGAGCACGTGCGTGTTAAAATGAATACTCGCATTCAAAACGGTGGTGGAGGGGGGTCTTTACTTGAAACGCCATAGCCGAGGGGGTGGACTTAAAAGGTTCCGTGTAATCTGTGGTGTGGGGATTTGAACCCCGCGTCATCAGCTCGTTAAAACTAATCCGCTTCGTGTTCGCTGCAGCCCCCCCCCCACCGACCCTTCACCCAGACTCGTGAAATTGTGGCTCTGCCACCCGTGACTGCCGTTTTCCTCTGGCTTTTGAAAGCTTTTCATATTCCAATTTGATTTATGCGGTTTAAGTTCAAAACTAGCGTCGTTTTCAGAATCATAACCCCAAAAATTCTCACCTGAACTTCAAATAAATTGTCGATAAACCCGCAAGGGTTATCCCTTGCATAAGTAATTCTCCATCTCACCGAGCCCGCATCCGATTACGAATATAAAGAAGTCAATTATTTCCGGACGGTAATGTGTGGCTGCACTCCACTGCTCAGTCGAGATGAGATGAGATTCTGGGCCCCAAGCCCCACCACCTCCTCCTCCTTCTCCCCCAACCCCAATTTTGAGAACGCGGCTCGACGAATCCACCCGACCTCCAATCGACCGCGCGGGTCGAACTCTGCAGATTTAAGCGGTCACCTTTGCTCCGCATTCCGGCTCTCGAGTGACGCAAATTGCCGTCAAATCCGTTGGCCGAGCTCGACACACACATGGCCCCCCCCCCCCCCCCGGCGCCGCGGCCGCGTCCCGCACCCCGCACCCCGCCCGCCCGTGTTTCCCATCAGGCACTGGGCCACGCGAGTCCTGCTGCCATCCGCGCACCTTCCCGCGGGCGACGGAGCGTTGTGGAACGCATGATGTGTCCGCTCGCACACATTTCTTCTCTCCATCCGGTCGTTTCAACGTCAGCCCCCGCAACAAACGGCAGCTTTTCAACCCGGAGCGATCGCCGATTTGTCAACACCAAGCGGGAAACGCAACGGACCTTGCCTAGGGCCGTGGTGTGAAACGTGCGAGTTGGCGGCCGTGCCAAATTGCGTTTGAAGTGTAGCTTTACTGCTGTTATTCGTAGGTACTTGTTTTAGTTCCAACTTGACCAAGCCGAGAGTGCGAAACGTCGGACATCGTGCCAAACAGCAGAGGCGGTACAACCCAAAATCACGCATCCTATGCAGTTGCAGATTAAATTATATATTTTTGGCCAATGCACATTTTTTAAAATTCAAGTTGAAGATTTTCATCTACTCTGGGCAAGGCTGAATGTTTACAAATCAAAATAAGAGTTGATGTAGTGCCTTGAATTAACATTGCCTTTTTCAGATTTTCACTTCAACTTACATCTCATAATTGTAATTTAAATATATTTGAAATTACTTTCTAGCACTAGTCTCTACATACTATTGAACAATGCACTTATAATTATTTAAACTTACTTTGGGCAAACGGTTGTGTTAATTGCGTCGAGAATTCACGTTATTCCCAGGCCCTGCGATACAACACGGTCGTCGGTCAAACCTTTTTTTAAAAGCAGCGAGATCGAACAGTAACGCTTGGCACGCTCCACAAAAACCTTTAATTAGCACGATTGCACGGGTGGAGGGGGGGGGGCGAAGGTACAAAAAAGGCCTTTGCGTTAATTCAACAAACAACACGCCCCTGTCTCATCCGCGCTGTGAAATGCTCGCGGAACAGTGGAGGGTGCTGCTGAATCCACCTTGCCCTCCTTCCACTGAGCAGCCAATCCTCGCTGCGGCGGCGGCGGCGAACCCGACGGCTTAATTACAATTCGCAGTAAAGCCTCTTAACCCCCGGGGGGCCGGCTGCGTGTATATTGCGCAGATTTAAAACGTTACTGATCGCTGCGGGTTGCAGGAAGAGGTCACGCCCAAGATTGGTGGGAGTGAGCAGGCAGAGAGGGGGAGGTCATGTTGCCTGCCTTCATAGTCATCCTCCCCCCTCCTCCTGGCTCCCTCATCTTCCCCACACCTCTCTCACCCCACTCCGAGCATCCCGCCGTCGTAGACCAAGCGGGGTCTAATGCCTTGGGCAGAACACATGGCGCGGCGGGGGGGGGTGGGGGTCCAATCTTCGCAGTGGGCGAATCCAAAAAGAAGATGAGCGATTAGGATTAAGGGCAATCTGTTTGCGGGTCGGCTGCTCGGGTGTGGAGGTCTTTCCAGGTGCGAGGGCGGCTCCTGTCAGCAGCCCAGCATGTACCTGGCACGGCACACGCACGGCACACGACCTCATTAGCAGTGCAGACCACACACTCCGCCCTTTTACACTTGCACGGGCAGGTGAAGGCACAGCCCTGCAACTGCTTGCAGATACCACTGCTGGTGGAAGGGGCTGCAGCAGCAGTAGGATATCCTCTTCCACAGCAGTGAACCATCTTAGAGGTGGTGGTGGTGGTGGGAGTCAACTCACCCCCTTCACAGGTGGGCTTCCCTTTATGCCGGCAGAGGAGGGATTCGAGAAACCTGCCCCACGTTTTAAACTGCTGCTCTGGCAGAACAAATAAATGACATCTGACACCAAGTGCCAACCATTACCCCATTGCAGCCATGCCCGTCACACAAAGCTGTATACCAGTGGAGGACTTTAAAATTCTCTCTAGCGGGCCACGCAATAAACAACACCGCCAACACGGACCTGCCTGTGTCAAGGGGCCCTTGCGGAGACAACGGCACGATCACATTAGTGTTGGTGCCCAGTTGTCTAACAATGGCCCTTAGTCCCCCAATTACAGTGCGGCTAGGACATTTTAAACGGCGGGTACATTTTAATGTGCAGGCTGTTTTCGAAGCGGTTACATAGCATCAAGGCCCACAGGCTGTGGTCCGACATAGTAGTGGGCCATACAGGGCACGTGGGCCACATGAACTGAGGCAGCATGGCCACGTTTGACCAACAGGCTGTAGTTTCCCCCCTCTGCGACCCATCATACACGCTCCAGGTGTGCCAGGTGCAGCGTGGGAAATCTGCGCCACTCGCTTTGTGAGAAAAACTCCAGATGGCATTGCCTCAAGAAACTGCCCCCCCCACCCAGGACCCTCCACACTCCCCTTCTTCCAGTGCTTGGGAAAGAGCCAATTCAAACTGGGCACGCAAGGGCACCCTGGGTCACGTGGGGCAGATGCGTGCGAGCGAGTGACCTCTGCTCTCCTTACGTCTCCACCGGCTGTCGCAGCCCAAGCGCTGATTGTGTGCGTTAGTGCTCCTACACGCGTCAGATTGTTTGTGTCCTTTATGTAACCGGGACATTAACTAAACCCATCGAGAAGCGGGAAAACATCGCCTCCGTTCCAGGGAAGGAGATATAAAAAAAACCCTGTTTAAACAAGCAATCAAAATAGGCTTCAAGTGAGTTCTGTTTGAAATAATTTAACCTTTTAGAGTGTGGCTTTTTTATACCAAAGAAAATGATATCTACAATAATTTGATATTATGTTCAAAGTCTCAATAAATTGGAACGTGTAAAATGTACGGCCCTTTGTGTTTTCCACCGCCCCGTGAGAATTGGTGATCGTGGGCGAGTGAGCGGACGAGCCGGCATTAGTGAGCGAGCAAATCCCTTGTGTGTGGGCGAGTGCGTGTTTGTATGCCCAGCGGGCAACTTAACTTGTGGGCCAGCGTGCACGAGCGTGCCGTCGTTTGTGAACAAGCGAGTCGGTGCGCGTTGAGGCGGTCACGGCGAGCCAGGGGCCCAGCGTGTGCACGCGCACGTGCTGTGTGCTCACCACGTGCTCACCATGCGCTCGCCACGCGCTCACCACGCGCTCACCACGCGCCGTGTACTCACCACTCACCACGCACCGTGTACTCACCACTCACCGTGTACTCACCACGTGCTGTGTACTCACCACGTGCTCACCACGCGCCGTGTACTCACCACGCGCGTGTACTCACCACGTGCTCACCACGCGCGTGTACTCACCACGCGCCGTGTACTCCCACACACCGTGTACTCACCACGCGGTCCGAGCTTCCACGGCCTCCTTGCGCACCAGCCGTTTGTGGTCGTCCAGTGCCGTGCCCAGCGCGTGTATTACCGCCTGCTTGTGCGGCAGCACCTGACACGACAACAGCAGCGTCGCAACAACACCGACACGTCTCAGCAGCAACAGCAGCAGCAGCAGCAGCGTCACAACAGCAGCAGCGTCACAACAGCAGCGTCGCAAACAACACGAGCGTCGCAACAACGCTGGCGTCGCAACAACGTTTGGCATCTCAGCAGCAGCAGCGGTAACAGCAGCAGCAGCGTCACAACAGCAGCGTCGCAACAGCAGCGTCGCAACAACAGCGGCGTCGCAACAACGCTGGCGTCGCAACAACGCTGGCGTCGCAAACAACACTGGCGTCGCAAACAACACGAGCGTCGCAACAACGTTTGGCGTCTCAGCAGCAGCGGCGTTGCAACAACCGCGGCCTCATCACCTTCAGAAGTGGCTCGCTGCCACCGGTCGGCGAAGGTGGCGGCATTCGGTAAAATTTCGGTGTTTGCGCGACAGTGCCTTGCAGCTTCACCTGTACTGTACGTTCGCGTACCTTGCCCTCTTCTTCGCACGTGATTCTCAACCCCTTTCACCTCAGGGAAATTTTCTAAACAAATAAGAATTCGTGTCATTATTGCGTGGGGTCGGCTGCTAATTTCCCCCGCCCCCACCCCCAGATTCACTCCTTCGCCTTTATTCTTCGCAGAGCTAATCGGTCGCTTCGTAAAAAAATTAGGTGGCGGGGGGGGGGGTGGAAATAAAGAAAGAAATGTATTTTAATGCGGCGCGCGATTCAGAGTTGATTTGATGGACACGAAATGAAGGAACGGCGCGCGGTAAGTGGGTTTTTAAATCGGCAGCCTGCCGCTTAAGCCGGCCTGGGCGCTGTGAAGACATTAGTATGCACCTTGTCGCACGGAAGTGCTCCCAATTGCGCGACGCGTTTAATGAGCACAAGGGTTGCCATGGTTTGAGGTCGTCGCGGAAAGCGAGCGCTCATTAGCGCCGACGATTGGAGTGGCGCGGTCGTGGGCCTCGCACGCAAATGTTTGTCGTCACCGGCGGCGGCGGCGCGGACCTTGGGGGTCGTGGGGGGGGGGGTGGGGGGTGCGGTGCAGCCGCCGCCGAAGACGATTGGTGGTCGCTCGGTTTTCATGGGTAATTTGGAAACGCGTCCATTCTGCAAAGCAATCTCCGGCGACCATTCGCGTGCAAGCGAAGCGATCCGAGGCGTTTATGCGAGCGGTTATGGAAGTGGAGGGATGGTGGTGATGGTGGTGATGATGATACGCTCATATCGCGTTTCTGTACGATGCACTTAAAGTGTACGCGCTTGGCGATTGCTCATTGGAGACCAGCGCGGTGTTCCGGTTGGTGATCGACCGGAGAGCCATATGATTAGGGGGCGGAGTTTGAATTTTGTTAAAAACCAAGGTTCACAAAATATGCATTTGTAATATTAAACTTGTGGACAAACTATGCACAGGGTAGATCGCCAATTAGAAAAATACAAACATTAGCGCGAAGCATAATGGGGATTCTAATTGGCCGCTTGGGGTTGTCCCTGCTCGTTTTTGTTGTCTCCGAGTTTTGGCCAAAGCTTTGTCCAAGTTGGCCTGACGTCTGTGGGGTAAGTCCCTGACAGCAACGGAGCTTTATACTATTACATTTTTTTTTCAATAACAGCGGAGCATCTTCAGGAAAATTATCGCGTCTCCCCCGTTTCCCCCCCCACCCCGCACCCCTTTACAGACGGAAACGCAAAGCTAATTCATCAACGCTTTCAACTTCGGTTTGGAAAGCGTTATTAAAAAGGACAATCGGGGCTTGCTTGGCAATCGCTGTTCATCAGCGCCGGCCGCGAAACTCGCACTTTAAAACCGACGTCTTAAGCTCCCTCGGAGGAGCGGCACCGTCGACCGACGGCGGTTGGATTTGCGCGAGAAGCGCTCTCGGGACGCGCCGGAGATCGCATCGCAGATTGAAAACTCATTTCTTTAGAACTGCTTTCTGTGTTTGGTTTTATGTCCTTTCCCCTATACCCACCCGCCCGCCCCCCCCCCAACCACACACCTGAGCACGGTTGGTTACGTACGATGCGATAAAAGTTCTACGTACGTACGTCACCACCCGCAGCGGACCAGCGCGTGGCCGTCAAGCGGGAAGCGAAGGGCGACTTACCACGTGCGCTGGCAGCCGCACCAACGCGCAGAGGCACTGAAGGGCTCCCATCCTCACTCTCTGCAACAAGCAAGATGAAAACATATTCTTAGGTTTTTTCGGTAAAGTCACGTAGGAAAAAATAAAAATTAATAAAAGTAAAATAAAGGAAAAAAAATCACGACGTTTTTCGGAGGCAACACAAGCTTCCGTCTTCAGGTGGAACCGTCACAGCACGCTTGCTGTATCAAGTAAATGAGAAATTCCAAGAGATACTACCCCGTATATATACTGGTTGAGGGGGGGAATGAGCCAGGACAGGCCCCCTTTTTAAATCCTTTATATTAAGTTCACTTGCGCGCTTGCTTGCTTGCTTACGACCGTGCAAATCTTTCGGTCGTTTTTTAACCCACTTCCCGTGATCCAATCGAGCTGACATTTTCCACACAGACTCGTGCGTGACAATTAATGTTCGTGAACATTTTTTTCCAAAATTTTACACTTTTTAGGACCAAAATATTATATTTAATTACCAATTGCTTAATGCTTGCGCTGCAATCATCTGACCCATAGGTGGCAGCCATCTCAAGCCAGAGGACGAGAGGACTCTAGCCGCCACGCATATAAAGGATTTATAGTGAAAAACTTTGTTTTTACGGGTAAATTTTGTATTATTATGGTAAGGTTGGTGCGGCTTGAGACTATGGCTAGTCTACATAACAAAGGTCTGAGCCTTTGTTATGTAGACTGGCTGAGATGAAAACACACACACACACATGCCGTGTATAAACTACAGAGGCGAGGTCGAGTGGGACAGCCTTGACCCGGGCGAGGCAGAGAAAAAGTTTGATAATGATACGGTGAAAGGAAGTTATGGCAACAGCCGCTCATGAAGCCCCACTTTCTCCGCGTGATAACTCCAGCTTACCGCGATTTTTACGAGCCGCTATTACTGCAAAACATTTTTTTTTTTAAACATATAATAAAGCGGTAACTGCACGGTTATTTGGAGAATTTCCTAAATATGTTTCCGCGCAGAGAAATCTCGCGCTACAACGCTGCTCTCTGAAATAAAAATAAAAACCCCGGAGCGCTTCGATTCTGCGCTGCCAGATTATTATTCTGAGACGCTCTGCGGGGGGAGGATGGTCTGCGAAGGGGCTTAGCAATCCACGCGCAAAAGGCTGCTCGCACAGCACTTTTTTTGCGACGCCGAACGCGGCAGGCGGCGCTTCTCTTCTCGTAAAATAAACCCCCACAGGCGACCTCTGTCGGGGGGGGGGCCGGGCGATCGTGGAGGTCGCGGCAAACCCCCCCCCCCGGCGGGCCGCCGTGCGTTTGAGAAAGCGGCATTAAATTGGCGACAGCCGCGGTGATTAATTGAATCATTTGCGGCTCCGATTAACGTAATGGATCGCTCCTCTTTACGAGCTCTCATGAGCATGTGGGGGGGGGGGGGGGGGAAAACAGGCGCGCGGGACACGCGGGAACTTTCTCTCGCGCGTAAGTGCGTGTGTGTGCGTGAGTGAGTGAGTGCGTGTGCACAACCTGTGCACGTACATGTGTGCGTACATGTGTGTATGACACGCAAGCGAGCGCGTACATGTGTGTATGACACGCAAGCGAGCGCGTACGCCTTTTTAATAAACGCTCATTGTCAACAATGGTGACGAATATCTGAAACCTTGCTTCTGGGCCTCCCCAAGGTCAATTCGGCCTGAAATGAGAATCTCGCGCAGTGTGTATACATCAGCACGATGGAGATAAAGGCGCATTACCCATTTGCGTGTCGTGCCGACCCTCAGAGGTGCTTGCTAACAGTACTTGCCCCGACATCCAGTTAAAGGCAAAACAGGCGATCTTTGTCTTCGTGTGTGTGTGTGTCAACCAATTGTTGCATCCAAATCGGGAAAGTAATCTGCTCAAACTAATGGAATGGACCCTCTGACGGCCCCCTCAAGATTCCTGTTACAAAGGTAAAATAAAAATAAACTGGCCATTTCATCTGCAGTCTCCCTGGAGGACGTGAAAAAAATAAACACTCTCCTCCTCGACCCCATTCCCCTACCCCCACGGCACCCGGTATCTGACGAGAGACATCGCCCCATCGCGGTACGCCGAGCGACAGTTCTCCGCGCGGGGTTTTGCGCGTTCATCTGCGCGCGTGTGTACGCGCGTGTGTGTGTACGCGCGTGTGTGTGTGTGTGTACGCGCGCGTGTGTGTGTGTACGCGCGCGTATGTGTGTGTGTGTGTGTGTGTGTACGCGCGCGTGTGTGTGTACGCGCGCGTGTGTGTGTACGCGCGTGTGTGTGTGTACGCGCGTGTGTGTGTGTACGCGCGTGTGTGTGTGTACGCCCGTGTGTGTGTGTACGCGCGTGTGCGTACGTGCGCGTGTACGTACGTGCGCGTGTACGTACGTGCGCGTGTACGTACGTGCGCGTGTACGTACGTGCGCGTGTACGTACGTGCGCGTGTACGTACGTGCGCGTGTACGTGCGTGTGTGTACGTAGGCCTCGGCAAGGTAAGGTAATTGTACCCTTTTTACCGGGTAAAAGGGTAAAGGTAAAGGGTAAAAGTGTCGACATGCCAAGGGGTAAGGTAAAGGGTAGGGTAAAAGGTAGGCTCGTTGCTTTTTACCTTTTACCTTACCTGCTAAAGGGTAAAAGGTAGGGTAGAGTGATTGTATTGTGGCAAGGTAAAAGGTAGGGTAAAGGTAGGCTCGTTGTTTTTACACTTACCTTACCTTGCCGAGGCCTATGTGTACGTGCGTGTGTGTACGCGCGTGTGTGTGTGTACGCGCGTGTGTGTGTGTGTGTGTGTGTGTACGCGCGTGTGTGTGTGTACGCGCGTGTGTGTGTACGCGCGTGTGGGTACGCGCGTGTGGGTACGCGCGTGTGTGTGTGTGTACGCGCGTGTGTGTACGCGCGCCAGCGCGAGAGCCACGTGTGCAGCCTCGTAAAAAACGACGTCGCTCTCGTGCGAGCGAGCGAGCAGACGCCTCGAGCGTCAGGCGTGCCATCGATCGGCCCGCGAGCCGAGCGCGGCGCGTGCAAACCGCCGGAGCGCGACTCGCACGGGAGCGAGCGTCGCGCGTCGCGAGAGCCAGCCAACGATTGCCGCGTGCGCGCGCGTGCGGGCGGGCGGGCGGGCGTCCCGCGGGAGAGCGAGCAGGTGTTCTACGAGCGAGCTCCGTGCGCGGGTTCGTTCGAGTCGGTGACCTCGCGTCGTCGGGAACGCGCGCGGCGAGCGAGCGAGCGAGCGAGCGATCGACGCGGCCCCTCACCATGGCCGCGCTGCCGCCGAGCAGCAGGAGGCGCGTCACGAGCGTGTCGACGTGCGCGCTCAGGGTGAGCGGCGCGTCGCACAGCGCCTCCCGCAGCAGGGAGAGCGCCGACCGCTGCACCGTCGCGTCCGCCGAGCTCAGCGAGTCCAGCAGCACGGGGCACAGCTGCGAGAGAATCAGAACAGTTGTATTTACACTGGAGGAATCCGATGTGCTGTAAAGTTCTTTTTCACACATGTCCAGTAGTAGAGAGAGAGAGGTCATGGGGCTTACACGGCCGAGCGATGCCGCGGCATCTGTCACTCATTACAGATTTGCGGGTCGGGCACCGGTGGCCCGCCCTGGTTAATACTGCCGGTGTAATCGAACGCAAATACTCCGCCGCGTCTTCTTCACGGCGGACGTTAAAGACCCCGTGCCGTGATTTGAACAAGAAAACAATTCCCGGCGAATTACTTAAAATCGGGGAAAACCCCCCCCCCCATGCCCGTCTGTGACAGACAGCGCCTCCTTGTGCTGTAATGTGGGCGAAAAATAGCAGCTGTACGAAATCTAATGTCTGTACGGCAAGGCTAACGGCGCATTCTCACCGCAGGCTCTCCCCATACCCCCCACCAAAAAAACATTTGCGGATAATATCAGTCGCAAAAGCCTACGTGTTAAACCCTACCCCCACCAAGTCGCACTCACACATGCACAAACGCATGCATACGCGCACACGCGCACACACACACGTGCGCCCCCCCGCCCACGCACACGCCAACCACCCACGCACTACCTCCATGGAGCCGGAGGTTCATTTCTCGCTTCAGCTGCTCACAGCGGGAAATCAAACCAAGGTGGAAATTCCAAAAAAGGGGCAGAAATTCCACATTTCCATGGTGCGGGCGAGTGTCTCTCTCCGCAGTATGACGGAGATCGGTTTCATATTCTTGGTTCTTTCGGTAAAGTCACGTAGGTAAAAAAATAAAATTAATAAAAATAAAACAATAAAAATCACGACGTTTCGGAGGCAACACAAGCCTCAGTCATCAGGTGGGACCGTCACAGCCAGATTAGCTGCATCAAGTGAGGCAGGGATTCAGGATGTAAACCCTTAAAGCACGTTACCATACATAGCAGGCGTAACCAAAAAGATCTCCAAAATTCTGAACAAACATAAGATCCAGGTCCGATTCAGTACAGTACATAAAATCCGTGATCTGGTTCCATCTGTGAAGGATTTCATTCCTGACTTGCAATACCCTGGAGTCTATAAACTGAGCTGCAGCTGTGGTGACTGTTACATTGGGGAAACGAAACGTCATGTCTCTGATCGTGTCCGCGAGCACAAGTCAGATTTGAAACACGGCAAAATTGAGTCTTCCGCCGTGGCCGATCATTGCT
>CM025633.2:4670643-4687981 GCA_014621495.2 Entosphenus tridentatus
TTTGCTTGAATATTTGTTTTATTATGCAATGAAAATGTATCACAACCAGTGTGTCTACGGCAGGGTCGGTATTTAGAAATGCAGGCTTGCGACGGCCACATGCTTCAGTGAAATCGCTCTTGGGGGGGAAAAAAACCAATGACATATCGACTCCCAATGTAAATTTTATTTCCCCTTCTTTACAGCGGGCGGCGGCGGTTGCGAGGTTTGGCCGTTGATGCCCCCCCCGTTTTCATGGAATTTTGTCGGTCAGATTTCTGAACATCGATTTGAATATTTTTTGTATTTTGTTGGAAAGTGCCACGCATGCTCCTTAAGCAAATACCGCTTGCGCACACGCGCACCCATGCACGCATGCGCAAGCCCTCCCCGGGGCACATGAATCAAACCCTAGTTGATTTATTTTTTATAAATGAGCCACGCACGAAACTTGATTCATCAGGGTTTCCGCGTAAACTGTAGATGCCGCTAAATATGAACGGATCCATTTTTCACGAGGACACATCTGCCTTCTCCTGCCAAGGACTCGGGGCGATTCCTGCCACTGGCGGTCGTGATTGATCTATTTAGGGCGAAGGCGACCCACTCCCACGAGTGGTGGTCGCGTGTTGCTGGCACTCGCCCGCAACAGCAGCAGGAGGAGGTGTCTATGCACAGCCCGTTTGATCAATTCCCATCCTGAATGAGAGTCTCTTCCCCCCCCACCTCCCGTGCCGTGCGGGTTTTGGGGGGAAGGCGGGTTTACTTTGACCATACTTCATCACGCCGGTCGATGCCGGTTTGCGAAAGCGGTGGGGGTGGGGTGGGGTGGGGTGGGGGATCACAGATGCGGAGTGCACGCCGGCAATTCGGCGATCGCTTGCTGGAGGTGGGATCGGTGGAGCGTACACAGAAGTACAGCGCAATGGATTTTGCTTTGCGACAAAAAAGAGATTTGGAAATAAATACCGGATCGGTGCGGGTTTACCCCGACTCACGCCTGTAGAGTCGAGCGATTACTCATGGGGCAGGTGGGGTTGGCGAGTCGTGTGAAGATGGAAACACCTTTAACTGCAGCGCGACAGGTATATTGCCGCGAGGCCATCGGTGTGCAGTTTGAGCACCGTTCTCTAATCTCCAGGCTAAGTAGATAATATAATGCTCAGCTAATTCACTGCGAGTGGTTACAAACGTAATGATTGATTGGACTGAACCAAGGCGCCGATTAGTAATTAACACCGAGATGATCTTTGCAGGCTTGGCTTATGTAACGCAATTATAACGTGATTAATAATAACTCTTTCAAGATTCACTTTGAGGAGGGTGCAGCTGGCATAAACTGCTCAAACCCATTGTCCTATACGGCTATGCACCCAAGTGTCTGCTCACTGCCTTCGCCGATGTGCACGGGACCCCGCGTGGTGAAGGAGGGTAAAATAACCCCGACGACCCGCGCGGAGCTTGGGAGCCCTCCGTGCAGCGGTGGGATTGACAAAAGCGCCGCGGCACGTATACACGAGCGGTACACGCAAGCCTGTAGCATTCGGTCAAGTTTTTTTTCCCCCCCTAAAGAATACTGCTGCGTTATCTTCGGGGCGATTGTCACGTAAACTTTCGAGATTGTGATCACGAACCACTGCTGGCAATAGCAAAAGGGAAGGAAGAGGCTGCAGCAAAGCAAAGTACCATGTGCTACTTTTGCTACGAGGATAATCCAGCACTGGGTTTAGGTCATGGAAGGCCCAGAGGGACTTTCCAGCACCACCTTGCAGGGCCCGGCGGAAGAGATGAGAAAGAGTGATCCGCCAAACACCGTCGGCTTGGTCAACTGAGCATCTTGGACAGGGTTAAGAGTTCGGTTTAAGGTTAAGACTAGTTCACGAGTGTTGTGATAATAAGAATTATAACGACTTTTAATTTGACCGATACCACTGACACCGTGTGTGTTTTAGCGATGGGAGGATACCGGAGAAAACCCATGGCAAGCTGGGGGAGAACATAGCAACTTCACGGAGATTCGCAGCCCGAAGCGAGGGCCTTGCTGCTGCGCGGCACAAGCGGTACCACCGCGCCTCCCCGCCGAGTGAGGGTTGACATGTAAGGGTGAAGAGTGAGAGGGCTGCGTGTGACGAGGGTTAAGTGTCAGGGCTGAGCCGCTGTGGCGGACACTCACCAGGCAGGGCGGAAGCGAGCAGCAGGAGCAGCACGTGCCCGTGCTCCGTGTACACGCGCTGGCGGAAGAGCGGGCGCACGTCCGCGTGCGCCGCGGGGCTCAGCTCTCCGTCCGTGTCGCTCGTCAGCAGCGCGAAGCCATCGGCCGCCGCCGGCCCCAGCTCCGGGTCGCTCAGCAGCTGTACGAGCTGCGGGGTCGGGGGGTTTGTGGCGATCACAGGAAGGGCCGGGAGTGATGTCGCCCCCCCACTGGGGCACGAAACTAAAACTAGGTAAGGCCCACTGAGCTGTGTAGGTTTAAGAAGCGACCTGGCCGTCACAAATGAGAGTTCAACGAAGTGGCTCATCACGTGGAATTTTATAGCGTTGATCCTAAATTTGGAGTGAACAACACGAGAACCCGGAGAAAAATCCACACGACCACGGGGAGAGAGACACCCAAGCTCCAAATATACAGCCAGCAGGCGTCAGGGTCGGGATCGAATCCACGACCTCCTGCATTCCAGTTAACATCGTGAACATCCGTGTTAGACACTTATAAGAACACACGGATAACGCAGTCACCTCCTTGAAACGGTCCAAATGAAAACGCGGCCAATACCTGGTTCACCAAGACGGGCGCCTTGGGATGATATCTTATCACCAGCGCCTTTGTGAGCTGCAAGAGAAGACGGAGAGAATTAACGTGGCACGGACACGGAAATCCATTGTCAGAGCCGCCTACCCCGAGCCGGATGACTGAATAACGGATTGATTGACGTCGTCGCAGGCGTGTGCATCGCGTTCTTGCACGCGAGCTGGGCGGGGGAGCACTACGGACCCGGCCAACCGAGTTCGATTGCCGCTCACGGCCAACACCGGTGATGACTATTAGAACCGGTTCTGGGCCCCCCTAGGTTGACTCAGCATCAAATCAGGACCTGGTGTATAAACATTGACACTAGGGAGACAAAGGCAGCTGGGCATAGTGCTGGCCACCAATCCACCCATGTGCCGTGCCGTCCTTCATAGGTGCTCGCTAACAGCACTTGCTCCAAAAGTCTGCTATGCTTATAGAGGGGGGATCTTTGTCTTGTTGTGCGAGCTGTAGTCTACATGCCAAGCCACCGCATGCCCAAGCAGCTTCTGTTTGGCCAGATGGGGCTAAATGGATGTGGGGCGGGCTAGGGAAGAGATGGATTGACGTGGTCCAGGATGTGGCACTGATTGGACTGGCCGATGACTGGTACCAGCAGTGTCAAGATCGGTGAACGAGGTTCGTGAATGACGCAAGGTGGGGACAGTCGCCCTCCAGCAACAACGGAGGGCAGAGGGCGCGACGCTCACAACAACGAGCGGAGTGGCGGGCGGCTAAAACGCAGAAAGTTGGTGCATCAGCCAGTCATCTCAGTCAGTCAACCAATGGCACCTGGGTCTGCCCTGTGACCTCCTGCCAGCGGACCTTTGACAGACCACGTGGCCTCAAAGTGCACCTAGCCTGGCACGAGTGCCGTGATCACGTGACCGCCACTTAATGGTGAACGGCCATTGTTGTTGTTGTTGTTGCGAGCTGTAATCGCCTGCAGAGGCTGTTTGGTAGAACAGGACAGACAGCTACCGACCCAGAGCAGCGAGACGAGGGCTCTCCTCCGCTCAGCGGCGGGCTCGCAGGGCAGAAGGCCGCGATGAACTCTGTCCAGGACGTCGTCCAGCAGGGAATCCAATTCCTCCCCTGCAGTGTGTAACAAGTTAAGGAGGGTATTCAATACACACCCCAATACAACGGAATAATAAGATACCTTTCGATTTAAAGCTTTCGTGACTGCAGGAATTCATCTTCTTGGTTTTTTCGGTAAAGTCACGTAGAAGGGAAGTAATAAAATAATAAAAATAATAAAACATAATAAAATAATATAAGATACCTCCGTTGTGTTTCTTCACAAACAAATAGAATCAGAATATTTATTTTTACTGCAGGAATCCAATGAGCTATAAAGTTATTTTTCAGATATCCAGTAATTTTCACGGTTAGGTCAAGTACTGTACACCCTCCTCCTGGCTTTCCAGAACAATATTATCCACCAGCATCTTTATGAAACAAGAAAACTGCGGTGCCATTCCCCTACACCGATGGGTGCCGCTGATTCAACCACACTTCAATCGCGATCGGGGAGCCGAACTCCAGCTTTTAAACCGGGGGGGGGGGGGCAGCCCTCAGTGTTTCCGACCTGCCCCCCACCACCACCACCACCCCAGGAACCCCCACGTGCGCGGCCTTGCCCACCGGTTGGGTGCTTGTTGAGCAGGGCCCCGAGGCAGCTGGCCGAGGCCGAGTAGGTGGGCTCGTGCAGCGAGCAGCAGCACAGGTGCACGAGCGCCCGCAGCAGTCGGTCCTGGGACGGCACCGCCACCTGCGGAAGGCAGCGGCGGCGGGTTTCAATCCGATGGCGCCTGAGGGGGAGGAGGGGGGGGGGGCGACCCGCGACGCAGCCACGCTGGCGGGTGGCGTTGACGCGGGAGCGTGGTACGGTGTAACGCTGGGTTTGGTCGTACACCAGCCCTACGCTATCCACCACGCAGCACAGGTCTGTAGCCGCCTACGACAACCAGAATCAGAATCTTCATCCTGGAAGAATCCGATGAGCTGTGAAGCTCTTTTTCACTCATCCATCCAAGCAATGTGCAGGCTAAAACCTGCGCAGCTTCCGAGATGCGGCGGCAAGATCGGTCGCATTGCGGGCGATTCGATCGCAGGTGGATGGAGATGTAAGGCGTCGACTAAATTATTTGCGACAAACACCTCGCCACCACTGCGCCCCCCCCCTCCCCCTGACCCCCGCCAAGCCTCGCCGACTCTTTAAATGCGTGGGGAGCAGAGGGGGAGGGGTGGGGGGGGCGCCATCTGTGGTGCGGTGTCAGTCGAACGATACATCGGCATCACGGCAGAAAATGGAAAATTTTCAATCTTGTATAACAACACTGCGGTAGAATCAAAAATTCAGACAAATTGAAATGCACACCTCATTCTTTTGCCCCGACTACATGTATTAGAGCGAATACAACTACAAGTTCGTTCCCAGCCTCATATATATATACTTGCTTCTTTGCACATCCTAGGACGGAAGCTGTAATATTTACGAAAAGAATTCAGCAGGGTATAATTGTATCTTGTGTCAATTTAATGTCAGCGAATCTTGCATAAATGTAAGTCATCAAACACTTCACTGCATTTCACTGTAGCACTGTTTATATAACTGACCTTCAATTTGTTCAAATTCACTGCTCCGATACTTTATTCTCTTCTGCTTTCGGTCGCTGGGGTTGAAATTTATTGGAAATCGATACAATATGTTGAAAATCACCGAGAAATGTCTATTTTACCATAACGTAGAAGCATTAAGTAGACTGACCTTTTGTCTGAAGTGCTGAAGAAATAAATAAAGACAGCAAATCCACTTTGTTGCTGCGTAGAATTATTTATTAGATTCACTTTCAATAAAGAAACGTCAAACTTAAAGCGAATTTGCAAAAAAATGTTTCTTTCCGCTCGACCTTCTGCGCGAGTGTAAAAATCCACCCGCTCATGAATATTAATGACGGGGGGGGGGGTGCGGCATGTGGAGTGACGTCACGCGCATTACACACAGACATTCTTGGCTCATTTTAAGTAGTAATATTTAAATAATACCGATGCAATTAAAATTTTCAACCAAAATTTAAATCGCGCACTTTGCACTTTCAAAGCGCGCCCCCCCATGTTATATTGAGTTAATCTGTACTGAAGTATCTGGGTCCTTGTATAATAAACACTGCGATACGATTCAAAATTAATACTAAATTACACGGCGCGCACTTTGGCAGCGTGGCGGCGAATGCGGCTCTGCCGGAGATTAAATCCACGCACGCGCACGACTCCGCGCCGAATCTATACACACGCACGTCGAATCAAGGTCGGCGCATTACCTGGAATGACAAAGCGCGACATGGCGCAGTACTTCGTTAATTAAAAACCCGGGTACAAAGAAAAAAGGTTTTCCGATGAAAAACACCTCCCCCCACCCTCGCCCCACTCCCCCACCCCCCAAACAAGAGTCCCCCGACTCGCTGCTGATGAGTGTCGGGACACAGAGACCCCCCCCCCATCTCCACCAACTTCCTAAATCCTCCGATATGGCCGAGTGTACGCCTACACATTTATTTTTTAACAAAAGTCCTGGGCGTTTTTTGAGCCCACGTGTTTTCGCCCTTCGACGCCCATCGATGCTGCGTCCGCCGATGACGGAACCTTTGCATGGGGCAGCAGCGCCCTTCTAGCCCAAGCAGGGATTGAGCAGTTAAGGCCACAAGCGTAAGAAAGGGAGGCGACGGGAGTTTGAGAACAGACGGTTCCCCCCTCCCCCCCTACCTGCGGGGCTTGAAATGAGGTGCGTGGGCGAGGCCGTCGGGCGGTGGGGGACGGGTGTAAGGGACGAGGGTGCGGTGCCCAGAGGTCGCAACCGGGTACCCGATACCCGTACCCTACCCGATACCCGGCTACCCGTACCCGGCCGGGTACGAGTACCCGTTTGCGACCCTGGTGCGGCCGGGTACGGGTACGGGTAGGCCGTGAGTCACTGGTGAGTAACCGTTTGTCACTCATTTCGGGTAGGGTACGGGTACGGGTAGAGAACGGGTACCTGTACCCGACCGGGTACGGGTACCCATTTGCGACCCTGGTGCGGCTGGGTACGGGTACGGGTAAGGAATCAAAACCCATTTGCGACCTCTGAGCATCGCTCGGTGGGAGGTAACTGCTAAAATGTCGCGCGCATGTTATTTGTATTTGTCAAGTTTTCCTGTTCCCCCCTTTTCCCCTTCTCCCTCTGCCCACCTTCGATTAGCACGGCTCGCTACGTACGGTGCGAAACAACTTCAACGTCTGTACTACTCCCCTTCCCCTGGGCCTCTTCTTCCCCCAGTATGTTAGTTTCCTTCCCCACCTGACCCCTCCCCATGTACGTCTTCGTGCCCCTGCACGTGGTTCCCACTTGGGTGTGGGGGGGGGGAGCGAGTCCAATCCCCCCCCCCCCGCTCTTGGCAAGGTCCCCGCTGCGCGAGAAATCGGATTTGCTGCTTGAGCAGTTTCTGATCTCCACCCTGTTTTCACGATCGGCGTATTGTACCGGGCTCGCGCTGAGTTGCGATAAAAAAGATGGAAAAAAAAATAGGTACGAGCGTACAAACCAGTACGATTCAGTACGGAACCAGCAGTTTAACAAAACAATGGTGCAGTGTAACTCCTCTTTTCCACAGCCGAGTTGTGGATGTTGGGTGGGGTGGAAGGTGGCCAATTTCGTGGATTATCTTCTTGGTTCTTTCGGTAATGTCAAGTAGAAAGGGAAATAATGAAGCAATACAAATAAAACATAATAAAATACAATAGTGAGAATTGTATTTTATTATGTTTTATTATTGTATTATTTCCCTTCAACGTGACATTACCGAAAGAACCAAGAAGATGAATCCCTGCAGTCGCGAAAGCTTTAAATCGAAATTCGTGGATCGTGTCTGTACTCTAACCGTTCGCTTGTAAGGCAACCTTCAAGCCCCCCCCCTACCCCAGCTCACGAGGTGTGGCTGCACCCTAAGCGGTGGCGGGGGGGGGGGTGGCGGTTGTGAGAGTTGTGACGGTGGCGGTGGTTGTGGCGACGGTGGTGGACGCGTACCGTTCGCGGCAGGAAGGAGAGGCACGCGGAGAGGAGCACCGTCAGCTGTGTCTGCGGCGTCGGAGATTCCGCCTGGCGGGAGGGAGACGCCAAACAGTTTACTCGACGGTACCGGCCGTGGGGACCATGAACCTGAAGGGGTTTCCGATTTCTTTGAAGTGGCCAACACCAGTGAATGATGTGAGAATCACTTCATACGAGTGCGTTATCAAATCATTCACTCTTAATAAGCACGCGAATACGTCGCCACAACTCAAGTGTCGCTACCTTAGGTGGCATCGATGTCTGCTGTGGCCCCCATGGACTAACCAGAGTGACGGGTGGGGATTTCATTATGTGTGTGTGTGTGTAACGTGTGTGTGTGTAACGTGTGTTTCGTGTGTGTGTACCGTGTGTTTCGTGTGAGTCTAACGTGCGTATAATGTGTGTACCTTGTGCGTGTAATGTGTGTAACATATGTAACGTGTGTGTATGTGTAACGTGTGTATTTGTGTGTAACGTGTGTATGTGTGTGTAACGTGTGTGTGTGACGTCTGTATCGTGTGTGTAACATGTGTATGTGTGTAACGTGTGTATGCGTGTGTAACGTGTATGTGTGTCACGTGTGTACCGTGCGTGACGTCGTTACGTGGTGTATGTGTAACGTGTGTAATGTGTGTAAATTCGCACTGCTCTCTCTCCTGTTTAGGAAAAAAAAAAAATCTCTGTCGTCTTTCTTGATCTATCTCTGTCCGTCTCTGTCTAGATGCGTGTCATTGTGTCTCTTTTTGCTTTCTGTGCGCATCTGTGCATGTCTGTGTCACTGTATTTCTTTGTCTATCTCTGTACGTGTCCCTCAGTATTTTCCCATCTGTGATTTTGTCTCAGTGTTTACCATCGTCGCCTGTCTTGTCATAATCTATCTCTTTCTGTGTCTCTCTGTCACTTGGTGTCTTTCTCTCTGTGTCCCAGTATTTCGTTCTCATGTGTCTGTCTTATGATGTCTCTCTCCATGTCTTTGTCCTTTCCCCGCTGTGAGTCTGTCTGTATTGGTGTCTCTCTCCCTCTGTTCGTGTCTGCCTCACAGTGTCTCTGTGTCCGAATCCTGTCGAATACACCTTTGTCTAGATCGTTCTGTGTGACCGTCTCTCTCCATGTCTGTCCGTGATCCGTGTCTGCTATCTCTGGGATCTCATCTTAAAACCATTTTTTTATTTCACCAGGTGAGGCCCACTGAGCTGTTCATAGAGCTCTTTTTCAGAAGCGACCTGGCCACAAATGATAGCTCAACATGTGTAAATTTATAGTACCCCGGAGAAAAAAACCACAGGGAGAGAGACACGCAAACTCCAAATATACAGCAGGCATCGGGACCTAGATCAAACCCACAATCTCCTGTATACCAGGCGAGGTAGTTAACATCTCGCCACCGTGGCACCCACAGGGCCCCAGACGCACCCCTTGTCCCCACACACGGCCAACTCGGGCGGACGCGGGAACGTACGTGGAGCGGCTGGAAGGAGACTGCGGCCGCACCATCCTCCTGCAGGAGGCTCAGGTCTCCGTCCAGGAATAAGGACACGGTTTGGGAAACGATGCCGTCCGCCCAGCTGCCGCGACAAGGAGGGAGGGGACGCAGAGGAGGGGCAGATCGGATTCGTACGGTCGGTCAAGGCGAACGCAGCGTATGTACGTATTATCCACGTACAGAGTATGACAGAGAAGACAAGATAAAGATCCCTGCCCCCGTATAGCCTGAACAGACTGTTGGGGCAAGTGCCATTAGCGAGCACCTATGAAGGCCGGCACGGCACACGATGGGGAGGGTGGCCAACACCACGCCCGGCGATGTTTTACACACCGCACCAGGTACTCATTTGAGGTTCAGTTGACCTAGGGGAGGCCTCGGACCGGCTCAGATAACGGTCACTGGTGTTGGCCATGGGCAGGAATCGAACTCTGGTTGCCGATTTTGTAGCGCAGTGCGCTAACCGCTGCACCATGCACAAAGACAAAGATTCCCCGTATAGCCTTAACAGACTGTAGGGGCAAGTGCTGTTAGCGAGCACCTATGAAGGCCGGAACGGTACACGAACGAGGGGGTGGGTGGCCAGTACCACACCCGACCGCCTTTGTCTCCCCAGTGGCGATGTTTACACACCGCACCAGGTACTCATTTAAGGCTGAGTCGACCTAGGGGAGGCCCAGGACCGGTTCAGATAATCGTCACTGATGTTAGCCATGAGCGGGAATCGAACCCGGGTTGCCAGGTTCATAGCACAACGCGCTAACCGCTACACTACCGCTCCCCATGCACACACACACACACACTTCTCAGTGCCTGCCCCAGGAATCAAAACCCAAACCCAGCAGTCACTGGGCCGGGTAAAGCACTCGATACGGCGCACAGGCTATTGCTGGCTCAAGGTCTTCAGACAAAATCCCCTGAGCCCCCCTGCCTAGACACATGACAACCACACAGGCACGGGACATGGCCATCGATTTCCACTTATATATTGAGTTTATCAAATACATTGTTAATGGCTTCCTTGCCGGCTGGTGATCGCACTCATTACGCCTCGGCACGAATGCCACAAAGGTTCACCAATTGTCAAATTGTAGTCAAAATGCCGGCGAAAATCGACAGCAGCCCTAAGAGCCACACTTGGACAGCCGCTGGCACCAGACAATGGGAAATGTATTTCGTTTCTTTTCTTTTTGAGGTGGAGCCCAGCTTAGCGAGAAAGGGCGAAAAAAAAACCCTCTGTGACAAAGGACTGTGGAGAGGCTAAGTTTGAAGTGCCCTTCTTAGAGGAGGAGGTGGTGGCTGCTGGCGGAGAGATCAGAGAGCACTGGAGCCAGCACAGCTGAGCTCCTCTGTGTTTACATTCGCATTACAGCAGCCACATGCAATTAAAAAGCGGGTTTTCAAGTGTAGTGTGTTTATGGTTTCCACATGACCACCAATGACTGCACACATACAAACAATAAGAAAAACCCACGTCGTATTAAATCTGGTTCAGCGCTTAATTTGGCTAAATGCCAGCCCTGAAAATTAAATATCAGTTTGAATGTCACGTACCTAACATTGCTCTTATTACTCTTCATATGCACAGTGGGTGGGAAATCGCTGCCCCAAAACTCCGTGGATTCGAGGGTACGTGAAGGCATCTCGGAGGAAGCACTGAAATTTCAGATTCCATGAGCGATAGAATCGAATATTATTGCTACAGAAGGATCCTGCATCTAAGCTGGACCCAAAGCGTGACCAACGTAGAAGTAAGAAAAAGGTTGCAAGTAGAAGAAGATGACCTGGTGATGATGCAGGCGGTGATGCCAAGGAAATTGGTACTATTTGGGCACGTATGAATGATGGACAACAGGAAAATTAAAATGTTTATTGGTCGGAGGAATGTAAGGAACCAGAAAGAGAGGAAGACCTCACAGAGAACGGCTCGACGACGACATCGCAAGAGTTTGGGCGCCAGAAAGACGCGGCCAACTGCTTGAGCACATTGGCACTCGACAGAGGAAAGTGGAAACACAAGACGAAATGTGCACGGGGCGATCTGCCCCACGGATTGTGATCACGATGATCATGGGCCGTGGAAGAGGTCGCGCTGCTCTGCGAGCTCCAAATGGACACTTTGATCTCATTACATCGACACCGTTCCATGTATTTATGTCGTGTCCAATCAAAGCAGTGAAACGGTGAACCATGGAATAAACGCGCTCGCCATTAGGCCAGCCAGATTACTCGTAATCTACAACTCCTCCAACACTGACACACAACTAGCATCAAACCCGGATATCACGGTCGATCGCACAGACGTTGGCATTTGAAGGGCACCGCAAGGCCCGTTAGGCAGAGGGACCGGGGCGTGCGGTGTTCTCTCCGCTCTCGATCACGGAGGCGGGCGTTCGTTGAAAGAGCTCGGTGCGCGTAAGCGTGGTGGGAGTGCAGACCTGCTCTCCGCCGCCCGGCTCGACAAGGTGCTCAGGACCTTCGCGATGGAAGCCACGACCTCCTTGGAGCGCAAGAATTCTGCGGCGCGTCTCGCTGGGGAATTTAGAAAAGGTGCGATCGAAAAACAAATGAATAGAAAAAACATTCGTACGCGAAAAATCAATTATTTGTGATGTGAAAGATGACGCGACTCAAAAAAACCCCCATATATTATGGATGATATTGGTCGCGAAAGCCTATGTGTTAAACTGAAAGATGACTTTTAAAACAATTCACGGGCGGGGAGTGTTAAGGATATTACAGCACTCGATGTAATGATACCTGGCAAGCTTCCAACACAACAGCACTGTGTAGGCCACATGAGTGGTTGCGCGTCATTTGCAATGACGCCGAGACTGTAATAGTTATCAGACACAGTCTGAGAGACGCAGAGATAACCAAAACCCAGTTGCAGCCTTTAACAGACTGCTGGGGCAAGTGTCAAGAGCGAGCGCCTATTAAATCCGGAAAGGCGCGCTAGGGGGATGGGCGAGGTCGGAACTACGCATGCCCGATCTTTGCACACACAGCATCAGGTACGGATTTATGGCAGAGCTGACCTACTCGGGGTGGGACTCGGGACCGGTTCTGATTTACCGCTCGCCACTGGTGTTGTTATCCACGGCCAGGATTCAAACGCCACAAGACGTGGAAGAACACATGGGACCCCCCGACCGACGCCAGGGGCTGCAGCGTACGTTGCTGGGAGTCGAGCGACCGACTGCGGAAATCGGCTCTTGCGCCCTGGGGTTTTACCAAGGCGAACGAAGCCCAGACTGGTGTGTCGGGAAGAGGTGTGGGTCAGCAAGTGGTGTGGGGGAGCGGTGGTCTTAGTGGTTAACGTGCTAACAACAGTACGGTCTCATTTGATCGGACTCATCTGTGCGGTTTCACTTTGTATTTTTGGTTGCGTCCGTCTCATCTGCAACTGTCTCCTGTGTCACCGGCTGCCTATTTCGATCTCGTTTGCTCTGTTTGTTTGGCTCGTTAAGTTTTAGCCTCTAGAAATATGTCCGTTTGCATAACTGATTCTCACACACGCAATTTTACGCACGCATCGTGAGCATTAGATGTTAGTCGACTAAACAAACATGCCTAGTTGCAACCAAAAAGTGCCTGTTTGGTTGGTTGCAACAAGGCATGCGATGATGTATCGATTAACTGATTAAAAATTGATTTTGGGCTCGTGAAACATGCAGAGTCGTGCGCGAGATCATTTCCGATTTACGAAAAATTGGATGCTCCCGTTGTATTCGTGCCCGCAAACCAGCATGACCTGGCAAAGTGGGGAGCAATCGAGCAAGCAAAGCAAGGCGAATCGATTCATCTTTCCGAGATCTGGCCAAGCTACAGCGGCCAGAGCAGAGTGGACCGATCGATGAATCATCACGCGAGCTGGATCGGGGAGCGCTAGTGAGCGAGCAGACGGGACAAACCGATGAATCGCTACGCGGGGGTGCGAGCGGGTCGAGAGGAGAGACTCACGCGGGAGCGTGGCGCGCACGGCCAGGCGCAGGAGGTGCGGCACGGCCGTGGTGTAGAGGAGGCGTCGGCAATCCTCGACTCCGCTCCGAGCCTCGGCCACAGACAGGAGGGTGGCGCACGCCGCCAGCGCAGCTTCCTCTGGAGCCCGCAAAAAAAACACCAGATCACCTTCCACGAATCCCCCCACCGTCACACCGCTTCCCGTGGCGCTACGCTGCCCTTGCCAGTTGGAAGGTAAATCGTGTGGTGGAGCGGTCAGACATGGGCGGTATAAAATGATGTGGTGATTTGGTCACAGGCTTGGCGTGGCACTATACGAGTATTCAAAGTCTCTACCAGGTAAGGCCCACTGAGCTATGCTTTTTCGGAAGCGACCTGGCCACAAATAATAGCTCAACGAAGTGGGTTATCGCGTGGAAATTTAAAGCAGTCACCTTGGTGCCGCACAGGGACATGTCACTGGTGGGTGCCGTTTCAAACGTTTGAGATGGGATGCGATGTAAGCCTCCCATCACACGTCAAGAGCTCCTGAACACGCTATATGAATAAGGCAGAGTTAAAAAAAAAATCGTTCGTGACATTAATGGTGCCTGTTAGCAATTGTTGGTGAGATGCGGTGGCATTCAGACACTTCCAAACACAACATGTCATCCTGTTGCTAATTAAGAGGCCGCCTTCATTTTTGACGTGCAATTGGATTGAAAATGGCCAAGGTTGATGTGCAGTTACGCTGCGTACAGAGATGTTTTTTTATCGTGTTACTTTTTTCATCGTATAAACATGAAGTAATTTGTCACAATATCCGGGAAATCTTCCCTGAAATAATGACGCTAAAAATAAAGTGGTTGGCGCAGTGGCTCGTGCTCATAATCCAGCTCTTCGGAAGGCGCAAGGATTGGTGAATGACACATCGGCTGGGGGCGGCAGTGCAAGTCGGTGTGCGTTCGCCCATGTGCGCAGACTTTTGAGTGCAATCCCCTCGCATACATAGTGGCTATTCTCTGGGTACTGCACTTTCCTCCCACACAGAGAGCCAAAAAAAAACTCATTAAACAAGGAACTGGCAAAACATCCCAAAAACCAGACCAGACTTGAGACGCAGGAGGCTTCTCTGCATGAATGCCAATCACAATTAATACAGCGCGCGAAGGCCTTTCACAGGCCAACACTGCGATTAACAATTTCTGGGTCAAGTTGTGTGAATAAACTGTGTGTCGTAAACCCTTCTCCACCCGACACAGCCCATTAATGAAGTTGTCACGTGGTGAATAACCATGCCAATGTATTGCCTGTTTCAGCGGCACCACCGGTGCGCGTTGAAGAGCAATCTCACAACGTTTAACAGCGTCATCAGGCGGCTGTCGCGATTCTGGCAAGAGTCTACGGGGCTCGTGAGCGGCAACAGCTTGGACTGACTTTCATCTAGCAGTGGATTAATAATGGTGGACAATGAAAATGATGCCGGGAAGCAAGGTGGGATACAAAGCCCTCTGCAGTTCCTGTTCACGACACCCCCCCTGCACTGTCTCTACCCACAATGCACCGAATGCAGCTGGTAAGTAACCATTGTTTGGGCACAAGGGTCAATTGCCCCCCCCCGGCGACATTTGGACGGCGGTAAGAATTCCCCCACCATGTTTGCTCCAACCGTCAACTGAAACATCACAAATGAGCCCTCAAATGAGAAAAAACAAAAACCCACAAAAAGACAATGACAGGGCCTCAACTTAGCGAGCCAATTAGGCAGCGTGTCGTGCGGGCGACTTCCTATAATTGCTGTGGTGAGACAAAAGCACCAAACTGTGAAAAAAAAAAGTGACATCCGGCACTAATCCCCGTCGGGATGTAAAGGAATGCGAAGCCAATTCGAGACCAAATGAGCCCACGTGCTGATGATGCTACGGTGTGTCACATCCTATCCACCAGCGCACCTCTATATTTGAGTTCCGTCGATTTGACAAAGGGTGGGATACAAGTCGTACTCTTCAGACTCTGCGTTGACGTGCAACGGATTTAATTTTGAGCACCGATCACGTTATTAGCGCATGCTTGTTCCGGCTGCTGTATTATTACGACAATTATCATGATTTTACAACTTTGATGAGATTTCACACGAGGTGAGCCTGTGCCATTCGGTGCCTACTGCTTTAATGCTCAGAAAAACTGACGCCCGGAAAAATAAGCCCACAGGAGGGAATTTAACGAACAACGCAAACTATTTCAACAAACAGCGACTTCGGATAAACAGCGATTAACACGTCAACATCGGCAACAACGAAAACAAACCAATAACAAAACAATTAACAAAACAAAAGCAACAACAACCAAGACAACAGAACAAACAGCAACATCTACAGCAGCAAAACCGACAAGCAACAACGAAAACTGACCCCGACTAACAACGGCAATGACAAGCAAAAAACTACCCCCGCTAGCAAACAAACACGACAACAATCACAACAACCACAACATTGAAAAAAAAACTTTTCACAGCACTTCGACAAACCACAGTGACCTTTGCCTTCACCGAGCGCACCTAGTCGTTGATCCCACACCTACAATCGGCCAATACGGAAGAAAGAATCCGACGACTTCCCAACGTGACGCGTCGCCGACCGGAGCCAGCCGCGTCGCGCCCTCTGACCTGTGCCCGTGGAGCCGAGGAAGGACAGGAGGTGCGGAACGATGGCGGAGGTGAGGCGCGGGTGGCAGCAAAGGCGCTCCGTGCACTGCAAGGCCTTCCGGGAACGCTCATCATCTGCCAGATAAGGAGCGAAGCGTCACGTTGGGTAGTCGTCGGATTCTTCCTTCCGTATTGGGATCAACGACTACAATCACAGATTCAGCGGCGGAGTAGCGTATCGCTCGAACGTCCCCTTCGTAATTGCGGATCGGGGCATTGCGTCGTTATACGTTGTCCGGTCCGTTCTGGACCACAGTCGCACACTGGGAGAGTTTTTAATGTTCTATTTGCGCATCAGATATATCCGCATCTGCCGTGGTTTGTGCAGTGGATGCAGCGTAGGGTGGAGTACGAGTCATCAGTTGAGACGGGGATGAGAAGGGGCACACACAGGCCGAGGAGAGAGTCTGGATCGGTCGCGACGTGTTTTAACGTTGGTCGCGTTCCAACGATCGTACCATTTCAACGATCGCAAAGCATTTTTATCTGTTGGAAAGCGTCGTTTAAAAGATCGGACTTTGTGGGGAGAAACGGATTATGTTGTTATTTATATTGCCAGGAATGCTGCAAATTCTTATTTTGGAGCTCATTGCAATTATCTACAGGGTGCTGTATAATTTGAAATAAATATATTTGAACAGAATAAAATGGCAACACAATTAAGACAATTTCGCACCTCTGATTAGCACGGTTGGCTACATACGGTGTAAGAGAAGTTCAACATAATACAATTAAAGATAAATGGGGGAAAACGTATAGTTGCAACAATTGACTATTTTAAATAAAACATGATTGTATATATAATTGTTCTGCTCAATCTATTCAAGTATAACATTGGCATATCACTTTCATATCATTTGCCATGGGCACAAAGAATGCATAAAAGGCATCAGCATGACAGAATTCACACCCCCTCACATAAAGATGAATTGTTATGATTTGGGGAAGTGGTTCAATTTGATAAACGATGATTTTCCCTACGCCCCCCCATGGTGGTGAATGTCGTACACACCTCGAGTGGCTGCGGGGGTCACGTGAATACACGTCACACAAAGACATTGTTTATCCGCTTTCAACATGCACAATTCGACACATATCGTGCACGTGCAAGAAATAATTATACATTTTTAAACGACAAATTAAGACACCGTCACAATGCACAATTCATGGGATTCAAGAAACGTGATCAACAAACTCCTGATCAACGAGCCCACCACCACACTGCCCGGCTTCCACAACGCCCAGATCATCAACGAGCCCACCACTACACTGCCTGGCTTCCACAACGCCCAGCTCCTCAGCAAGCCCACCACTACACTGCCCGGCTTCCACAACGCCCAGATCATCAGC
>CM025633.2:4687991-4700167 GCA_014621495.2 Entosphenus tridentatus
TCATCAGCGAGCCCACCACTACACTGCCCGGCTTCCACAACGCCCAGCTCATCAGCAAGCCCACCACACTGCCTGGGTTCCTCAACTCTCAGCTCAATAGTAAGCCCACCGCCAAAATACCCGGCTTCCATATTCCAGACGACAATGGGCAGCATCTCAACCGGATCTGCACAAGCGACGAACGATTCAGATAATAATGCACGCGTGGATAACAAAACTTTCCCTGTGTGCAACTGCGGCTATGGAACACCGCACCATGAAGCAGCGAAATTGGTACTGCTCTAAATACACGTGTAAAGGTGGTGGGTAAGTGGGCGAGAGGGTGAGTGAGTATGTGAGTATGTGAGTGAGTCAGTGGATGGGTGGGTGTATATGCAATTCACCAAATCTCAGGCAAACCAACCAAATAGCAAAATCACTTAGAAACGCATTGGCCCATACGAATTCATCATCGTCATCAACACCGAATAAACAGTGCAGCAGAAAAATTATTAATTAAAAAAAATAAAAACATTTTTTATCAAGCTAATGGAGAGAGGAGACTGCAGGAGAGACTCATCTATGGCCATGGGACACAAAGAGCACGTAGAGAGAGAGAAAACATAAAAGTTCGCACTGCACCTGAGTGTAGAATCTCGAGCAGTCTCGGAACAGCTAGGCCAAGGAAGGCGTCAGTGTGAAGAGGAGCCAGGGCAGAGGTCGCCTGCATGGCAGCGGCACTGCGGAGATGCAAACGCACATCCAAATCATCGTCGTCGGCAGCGACCTGTCCACTGCTCGACCATGGCCTCTGCTCACTATGTTGCTGCAGGAGAAAAAAATATTTCGCAAAGCGACGACCCGCCTAGCTCCCGTACACATACCGCTCTCGACCACAATACCTGCAGTCATAATGCAAACAAAAAACATAACTCTGACTCCTCGTAAAAAAGGTGTCAGTTTGTTGCCAGATAAAAGGGTAAAAACCCAATTATCATATTTTTTACTGGCAAATGAGGTACCAATGGTGATACAGGATCCTTAATACACTTGGAATCACGTCACTGCCGCCTTCACCGACTTGCGCTGGGGTTGTTCAGTGTGGTGAAGTGTGGTGAAAAGACAACCCAGGACCCGCACGGCGCAGGAGAGGGCCTCTCTCCTAATGCGGAGGAGGATTGACTAACGGGCTGTACGTGTACACCAGTGTTGATCATTGCGAGGCTGGCGGGCCACTGGCGGCCCCAGGTGGCCTTTAACGAGGCCCCTGAGAGTACACAAATAGTGAAAACACCCCTCTCGCGGGCGGTGTGACGGCCCTCACACTGGTGACGTCTTGTCGGCGAAATTGGCCTCCCTCTGACAATTAGCGAAAAACGCTGGTGTTCGTACACACACCATCAACATTGCACTGCTGCTGTGTCACATCAGTGCGAGTCGAGTGGTCGTGCTGTGACAAAGCGGCCTTACTTGACTTGCTCGTCAGAGTCCTCCACAAGCAGCCGCGTGATGTGGCCCACGACGCAGTTGACGTCTGCCTGCGCGAGGCAAGCTGCAAGAAGCACAAATTCCATGTTGAGCATTGGATTAAAAGCGCGCCTGGTGCCGTTTGTAAACATCGGCGCTGGGAAGACAAAGGCGGCCCGGACGTGGTGCTTGCCACTTGCCTCCCGGTTAGCGCGCAGCGCTACGAACCTGGCAACCCGAGATCGATTCCCGCTCACGGCCAACACCAGTGACGATTATCTGAACCGGTTCTGGACTTCCGCTCGGTCAACTCAGCCTCAAATGAGTACCTGGTATGGTATGTTAACAAGCCCACTGGGGAGACAAAGGCGGTCGGGCGTGGTGCTGCCCACCCACCCCCTCACGTGCCGTGCCGGTCTTCAGCACTTGCTCCAACAGTCTGTTAAAGCTACACGGGGGAAATCTTTGTCTTTTTGTGCACGAGCACCAGCATGGTAGCGTCAATACGCCTCAACGGGAGAATTCCTCCACGCGTGTTTTTTGTGCGTTTACCGGTGCCCGTGTTAGAGCACTTAGCCTGCCCCAGTCTACAGGGCTTATTCGAGGTCACCTCTCTGTGTGTGTGCGTGTAAATGCGTGCGGGACGCGGGCGTCCGCGAGCACGGCGAGCACGCGTACCGGGCAGCCTGGCCAGGACGGTGAGGGTGGCGAGACCGGCGCACCGCAGCTGCACGCCGGCATCCGTCACGGCCCCGTACAAAAGCTTGCACAGTCGCTCGACGAACGGGGCGACCGGGCTGTCCACTGCGGCGGAAGGACACATTCGTTCGCTCGTCAATTCGCTCGTTCGCTCGAGTTTCGCAGACGGGAACGCAGCATGTCGCGGCGATTGCTGATCGTTCGCCGGAGAGCTGTACCCACCACCTTCCTCCGTGGACGCGACGTCCAGGCACTTGGTGAGGAATCCACGCAGAATGCCCAGCACCGTGTGCCGCTTTGCCAGCTGCAGGAGAAGGGATCTTTTGTGAAACAAGCAAGAGGAGGAACAAAAAAAATAATCACCTACCACGCACGGCGTTCTGCACGACGTGCGTTTGACCTCAGAAGCATTTCATCGGCGATGACGGTGGCGGTGGCGCTGGATGCACGGGAAGCAGTTCTGCAGGCCACGATGAGATAACGGGGCTCGGATAGCGGCTCAGCTGGCAAGGCCGGAATGCCGACGTGGGTACTCTCATCATACTGCTTTGAGCCTCCAGGATTTTGAGAAAACCCTTTCATCAATTTGGCCAGTTTTAAATCGAGTAAATCCCGAACATCAACACAACTTTACGTAAAATTTTGCCTCAAATTGGATCACGTTCACCAGTTATTGTCCACCCGCTCCACCCACCCCTCCCCCCACTGCCATGTACAGCAAAAATTCGTTGATGTGGAGAGATATGCAGAGACCGAGTGTAAGTCCTGGGTTTTGCCCTGGATCTCTGGTTTGCTCCTACAAAAAAGGCAAAGATCCCCCATACAGCCTGAACAGACTGTTGGGGTAAGTGGTGTTAGGTAGCACCTATGAAGGCCGGCACGGCACACGAGGTGGTGTGTGACCAGCACCACACCTGACCGCCTTTGTCTCCCCAGTGGCGATGTTTTTACACATCGCACCAGCTACTCATTTGAGGCCGAGTCGACCAAGGGGAGGCCCAGGACCGGTTCAGATAATCATCACTGGTGTTTGGCTGTGGCTATGAGCGGGAATCGAACTCGGGTTGCCGGGTTCGAAGCGCGGCGTGCTAACCGCTGCACGACCACTCCCCGAATACAAAGATCCCCCGTATAGTCTGAACAGACTGTTGGGGCAAGTGCTGTTAGCAAGTAGCACCTATGAAGGCTGGCACGGCACACGAGGTGGTGTGTGACCAGCACCACACCTGACCTCCTTTGTCTCCCCAGTGGCGATGTTTTTACACACCGCACCAGCTACTCATTTGAGGCCGAGTCGACCAAGGGGAGGCGCAGGACCGGTTCAGATAATCATCACCGGTGTTGGCCGTGAGCGGGAATCGAACGCGGGTGGCAGGGTTCGTAGCGCAGCGCGCTAACCGCTGCGCCACCGCTCCCCCGCGTACTCTGTCTCTCTCACCTGCTCGTGCTCCTCGTACTGCTGCAGCAGCAGAGGCAGGACGGCCGAGACGGTGACGGAACAGGCGCGGTACGACGCCCCGCAGCACGCCTGCAGCAGCTTGGCGCTCGGCCACACCAGGGCCATGTCGGCGCCCAAGAGCGGAGGCCGGCAATCTGAGAGGTGCAACAAGACGAATGACGGCGATCGCCGACGCAGCCAAAGCGTAGACCGCCGTCGAAAGCACTGTGGTCAAGCACCTGTCAAGGCTGGTGTGACATCGTATTTTGACCTCATGAGAGCTTGCACCCCGGGGGTCAGAGCCATCGTACGCAAAGTCTGTGACGGCAATAGGACTCGCCTCCTTAGGATTAACAATTCGGCGGAAGGGTTAAACATTACACACATTGTATTTCGACTCTTGGACCAGATTTCTATGGGGAGGGGGGTGGGGAGGGTCAAGATATTTTACTTTGTATGGGAAGTGCGGCACAGCACAAATGACCAAGGTAATGGTTAAACCGATATCGCAGTATTTGTCCTATCGTGGAATTCGCTGTCGTATCGCGAGTCAAGTCAGAGAGGCAATTCATCTTCCCCGCAGCGCGAGGTCCTCACTTGGTTAGGGCAGCGGGGACTCCCATTCCCCATCTTCCCTCCCCCCCTTTCGTGCGGTTCCGTCGCTCCGGAATGGACCGCCGCGGGATTTGAGGGCGCGTCGTATCGGGCTCACTTCTTTGTTGCAACAAAAATTGTGAAAAGAAAACAAAAAAGGCGGGAGAGGCAAGACCCCACTCGTTACCTCCGTGAACCTGGCAGAGGAAGGGAGTCAGGGGGTCATCGCCGTCGGCGGGCACCACCGAGCGCGAAAGGGAGACCAGGACGGCTCGCAGGGCCCGCAGGGCGGCGCCCTCCACCTTGCCGCTGCCGCCCACCTGGCCAACCTGCGGGGGGGGGGGGGGGGGGGGGGCGGCCGGGAGAGACGCGCCGTCCCGGGACGCCCACGGTGATGACGCGAGAACGGCCATCGGGGGAAGGGAGGGGAGGGGCAGGTGAAGGGCGCGGTTTAGTTTCAAATTAATTTATCGAGTGAACACGTTCTTACGTGGATGTACATTTACAGGCGCAGCAGCCGTTCTGGCACTCCGCCGCAGGATGAGGGCCTCCCTACGGCGTGTGGGTTGTAGGGGGGTTATTTGACTGTACTTGGCCACGCTGGTTAGTGAGGGTTTGTTGGAAGCGGAGGAAATACATGTGGGAGCGAACAAATGAAGTAGAATGGAATTGCAGCACTGCCCTCTACTGCACGTATCTCTTTATATCTCGGCGAGCCATAAACTCTCGGTGTAAGCACTCTCAGGGTCCTGCGTGAGTTACATTTGGCCTGCTTGACGGTCACTGCACCGTGCACTTTCAGATGCACTTGAGCAGCCGTTCGGAACGATCTTCCTTCCGATATTAGGAAGCCACTGGAGCTATGCACTTCAAAATCTAGATTGAAAGCAAATTTTTTGAGAACTGCTTTGTGTGTTTAGCTTGTTCCCCGTACCTCCGAGTAGCACGGATGGCTACGTACGGTGCGAAAGCAGTTCAACATACATACAAACATGCTTGGCCACAAAGTTGAAAACCACCCTGGTTTAAACACAAGTGCCATTTGATTGACTAAAGTGATCCCAAAACTTGCCTCTCGTCTGATGGAGGCCCACAGGCTAGGGAGGGAGGGTGCAAGTTCCACGGACGTGTACACTTCACAGCAGGAAATCTGAAAAGCACGGGGAGTTGGGGGGCCACACAGGGAAAGGTGAGTATGAAACGAAGAGCGTGACAGAAATGAAACGACACGCGGCAACTTCTCGATATTTCCACGCTGCCGACATGGCAAGGTGCGAGTTGAATTGGTGGCAGTGATTTTCACCAGCGTCTCCAGGGCATCGACTTTAGCACTGTTGATGTCCGAGTCCAACTTTTCCAGCAGCAGCGGCAGGCAGAACTGAGAATACAAAGACACGTGAATAAAGATAGAAACAACTGTGGAACCCGTTGTTAATCCACAAGCTGGTTGAAGGCCTCCCCACGTCGTGTTGGCTATATAGGGTTGCCGCCTTGTTTGGTCACACTTCACGTTCATTCAGTTCATGCCACAAGTCCTGTACTGCCCCCCATGACCCGAACCCTAATCCTGATTCTGACTATGATCATAATCCTGGCCTATATCTTAAGCCCTAATTCTAACCCGAACTCAAAAGGTGACTCTCTCACCCTAGCCATACGTCCAATCCTAACCTCACCATAACCTGAACTTTAAACCCCAACTCTAACCTGATACCAAACATTAATTCAAAACTCTAAACATCTCTGACCCTAACACTGACTCTCCGGGCCTAATTTTAACTACACTATCATTGACCCTAACAATAACCCATACTTTACCCCTAACATTGACCTTAACCCGAACCCCAAAGCCAAACTCGTACCTCGGCAAACTTTGGTGTGGAGCTGAGCACAGCCCGGAGTCCCAGGACCAGCTGCTCGGCGGTGATGCCATGCGGGTCGGTGGTCGGCTGCCAAGACAAAAAAAACATTCACCCACGGCAAACGTGCCTTCGACAAACATTCAAGATTTAAGTTTAGTTTGTTTACGCAGGCGAGAACTCAAAGAGATCACAACGACCCTCATTTGTGACCTGGGGCAATAGTTTGGTAGTCGGGGGGGGGGGTGGCAACGATTGCTATGTATAATCCCAATTGAGCAATTTGCGGATAATTTCCCCAATTAGGGGAAATTGGAAGCCAAAAACGTGCTAAGATCCGGCGGCGTGGGGGTCGACCGTGGCGACACCGGCACTCACCGGTGTGAAGTCGATGGGGAAGTAGCAGGAGGTCACTTCGAAGAGTTCTTCCACAAAGCTCCCTGACAACGGTCGGCAAACAAGAGCAACCGTTCGAGAGCATCTGGAAAAATTCCCCCAAAATGACTTGTGATCTCCAACCAGGCCTTAAATTTCTCTCTCGATTATTCTCCCGCTGACTGGTAGATTGCAGTAGGCACGTCACTCGTAGTTACAGCCCAGAGTGAGCGGTATACTGGGCAAGGTAATGTTTTCTGGGTCCCTTACCCGGTTAGCTGTGGCCAGAAATCGAACTCAGGTTTTCCAACTTGCAGTGCGGCGTGCTAACCGAGCACCATTCTCCATACCCAGGAAGTAACACCAGGGGTCTTTCTTTGAACAATGGCTGCCTAGGTCAACAACCCGGAAAATATTTACATATCCGGCAAGCGACATCCAGCATACTTTTTTGCAATGGCTGTGGCTACTAATCACTTGCCCACTCCAATCTAACAGCCACCAAGAAAGCATTCATTGAGAAATGAATCCCTGAATAATGTGATACTGTTGTGATATATTTATATTTAAATGACTTTGTCTCTCTTCATGGACTGTGTAAAACCAAACACATAACCTGGCACTTTCCACCACTATTAAGCAAGCACAGGAAAGCAATAATTAATAATTTCCCAATTAAAATATATTATTTCGTTTATAACACGCATCAAATCATGTGTGCGAGTATTTTCAATGGTAGCAAATTACAGTAAAACCTTGGATTGCGAGCATAATTCGTTCTGGAAACGTGTTTGTAATCCAAAGCACTCGTATATCAAAGCACTCCTATATCAGTTGTGATCACGTGGCGCTCGGCAGACAAAGCGTATACACGTACTACTCGTATTGCAAGACCTCGCTCGTTTATCAAATTAATATTTATTTAAAAAATTTGCTCGTCTTGCAAAACACTCGCAGACCAAGTTACTCGCAATCCAAGGTTTTACCGTATATGAAAATTTTGTAGTTCGGATAATTGAGCTTGTTACAATAATAAGCCCAATTTATAATGACCAAGTAACAGAAACAATACAAACAGAAAGCTCGAGTGCGTTAAATATGATCCGTAACACCGCCAGCTTGGTACCCTGACCCCTTTAGCCACCCTCACGCCTGTAACTTTGTACGCGACCGTTACGAGCCAGTCGCTGTCGTCGTTGGAGAACGAACACGACACTCGTACGTCGCTCACCGAGCTGGTACCCGCGTGCCACGATGCCGTGGGCGATACGGAAGGAGATGAGGAGATTGCGTGGGTCCTTCTCCCCGTCCGTGGCCTGGACGAAGCCGTACGTGAAGTCCGTACCGAGTGCCTTCAGCTCTGCAGGGGACGGACATCGAGCACGTCACGCGGCCACGGTCAATCCACGGCTGCATGAAGCCCGCAGGTCGCAACTGGCCTGCTCGACGGTCACCGCATCGCGCGCTTTCAGATGCTCTTCTGCGGCCGTCTGGAACGCTCTTGCCTCCGATATTAGGAATCAACTGGAGCTATGCAATCTAGATTTGAAGTTGGGGAAACGAAACGACATATCTCGGACCGTGTTCGCGAACACAAGGCAGATCTGAAACACGGCGGAGCCAATACCTCTGCAGTGGCTGACCATTGTTATAACGCTGTGGGTTCGCATGATATTGTTTTTTTCCGAGACCAAGGTACTCTGCAAACCTTCGGGCTACTATCAAAGGTGTGTTCATGAAGCCATCCAGATATATCAACATAGACATAACTTCAAACGAGAAGATAGATACAAATTGAGCAATCATTGGAAGGATGTTATTAACCAGGTAAAACCCTAACTGCTTTGTATTGGTTGTCTATCATATCTGCCGGGTACTACTACACCACGCAGCGCTCACCCTCCCCCTACCCCACCCCGACCCCTCCCTCTCCCCCCTTGCTCCTCCCCCTTTCTTACCTATATAACCTCTTCCCACGGCAACTCTCTCCCACTTCAGCAAAAAAAATGTTCTTGCTGTGGTTTTCCCACCTGATGATGATTGCTTGTGTTGCAATTGAAACGTCGTGATTTATTTTATTTTATACCTACGTGACTTTACCGAAAGAAGCAAAGAGTATGGAGCTATGCACTTTAAAATCATATTGATTGAAAATGCATTTCTTTAGAACAGTTTTTTGTGTTTAGTTTGTTGTCCTTCCCACGTACCTCCGATAAGCAAGGTTGGCGACGTACGGTGTAAAATAAATTCAACATACCTACATACAGTTTAACACGTCGGCTTTCGCGACCAATATCATCCACAATAGAGGTGTTTGGGTTAGATCGCGTAAGTATATACCTACATGCATACAAGCAATCACTGGTTAATCATCATCAGCAGTGGTCAATCCACTGGTGCCATCACCTCTCATGATCCAATGATGTAAAAATCGACGTAGCACCTGCACACGAGCTAATTTCATGGCTTCAAGTACAAGGAGGAGTCACCTCTCAACTATCCGGGGTGATGACCGGAGAAAACAAAAACACAGGTATTGGAAAAACCTTTCCATATTAGCATATAACAACATTATTATATACATATATATTTCCCAAGAATGGTGGATAATACGAGTTAAATATAACACAATTGCACCTGCTGTCATTTGCATAACATACACCGCTTACGCACTGACACACAACGCAGACGATCGATCAGCTGTTGCCCGCTTCGCCCAGTTACCTGGCTCTTTGGTCTCCATGAAGTTGGCGATGATGTTGTAGACGCTCCGCCGATCAGAGTAGACCAGGGACTGTGGGGCGGACGGCAGGAGGACATGCGAGGCAACTTCATCATTGATACATAAAATTAATCCTCCCAGTAGCCTTCAAGCCCTCTTGTCGACGCAGAGCAAGATGGAAGGTCTCGTCAAGCCATCGCTATTCCCCACGGTCACGCGATGCAGAAATTCGCACAGCACTTGCAGATGGCTCCATCTCCGTGGTACACGTCAACTTGAGTGTATTTCCTCCTTTAGCTACACACCGGGCATCACTTTAAAGGTAATTATTTACAGTTTTGGAAGATGTCTTGTTAATCGGCAGAGAATGTAGTTTGACACAAACGCCACTGCCATGCCAGTGTAGATGAAAATGTCTGTTTGACGGAGAGCATCCAACACCGTGATATTTAATGAGAATTCACGACTTGCGACAAAAAGTTGAGCACGTTACATCAATCTGATTTCATCGAAATTGGAATCGCGATCATGAGAATTGATCTTACTTCGTCAATTTAAGAATCGGTGCATGCCTAAGAATTATTATCGTGATGCACGATCGTGGATAGCGATGGCCATCTGAAGGAAATCGCCAACGCAGGAGTGCAGGGACACCCAGGGGACAGGTGGAAGCCTTCACCTGAACGTGCACATCTTGGAAGATGGCCTTCAGCACCTGCACCTCGAGCCCCACGGGAAGATTAGGGGCGCTGCTCTGGAAACACAAAAGCCATTTGCTTACACATAGCACCAGATACCACATAAAAAAAACTAATGGCCTATTGTTAGGAGGTAAAGCTTCCTTAAAAGCGTACAGCACAGTTAACTCTGGATTATCCGTCGAAGGATTACCCCGATTTGCCGACTGACCATGCTTGCGAAAAAAACAAATACTTGGACATGGAAGCGCTGTTTCGACTATAAGTTGCCCTGCACTGGCGTTGAGGGTCAGCGATTCATTGGCCACGTCACTTAATACGTGTTGACAAGTAAACCGATTACATTGAGAAGCGATTAAAAAAACCACAGTGGAACATTTGGAATCTTCGTCCTACTTCTACATCGGTAAATTATACGTTCGTGAAAGTCTTATTGACATATTTCAGCATAATCTGTGTTTTTGTTTACATGTATGTTTAACTTCTGTCGCACCGTACGCAGCCAACCGTGCTAATCAGAGGCTTCAGTTTTAATTTATTTGGTATAGCCCTGTGAGCCATTCGGCTCTTGAATCGGGTGTAACCGCAACAATCAAAAACATGAACAAGAAAACATCTTAAAGTGACTATGTGACTATGTGCAAACAGAAAATCCAAGAAAAGATAGCAAAATATTGCAGAAAAAGCACCGTACACCAACGCTGTGTGCAAAAATCACAGTGGGATGCAAGCCAAACAACAACCACAAGACAACTTAAATTAAGGCCATCAGTCTAACTCTGTACTACAACAAATAAACATGGCCAAACCAAAAAACTTTTCGAAATCTCCAAAATAAATCCATAAAAGTAATGTAAAAGTGATCATAGGAACTGTGACCGAATTTTCACAATATACGACATAAACAACATGTACCACCAAACCCTGCAGCCATAGCTGGCTGCATGAGTCACTCCACAACAGCAGGAGCATCAGTCGGAGTATCAACATTTTTCAATACACCTTTAAGATCAGCACACTAAATCAAAACACAGATCATACTTTTCAGAGGTCATCCAGAGCGAAACATTTTAGGCCACTGAATAGCAGTGGCAGCTAGGGGTGTACAACTCCTCTAGAGCAGTTTTGAGTGAAGATCTCACAGGTAGTGATTCAAGTTGCAGTTTATTGGCAATAGCATTCCAGACCCTGGGGACATCAATAGCAAAGGCCCTTCCTCCAGTATTTGTACGGCAATAGGGAATGTGAAGCTGGTAAATGAGCAAAGACCTTAGGTCAAATTTGTTCTTTGAAACAGAGAGGAGATCCAGCAGGTAATCTGCGGATTTTTTTGTAAGTACATCGTGAATAAATAAGATCTGGTGCACAAGCCGTCGGGGGAAGGTCAACAAACTAAAGACAAAAATCTCCCTGCCTCTCATTACCCTGCATAATTTACAGTCGACTGTGTGTCTATAATTTGTACAATGGTTCAAAGTGCTAAGTTTCTAAATAATAGCCTTAATATCACACAATTATTGCTTTTTCATAACATCATGAAATGAAGTACTATGTCTCCTATTATAGTTTTTCTTTTAAAACCCACGATGTTAATGATGAATGTGTCCAGTCTTTCTTTGTTGATTGTGGTTGTACACAACGGCAAATGCTTAATTCACCAATTTAAATTGTTCAGGAGGGATCTCCTACAGTGCAAAGTTTAGCTGGTTCCATAAGTGGGTGTGTTTTGCTTGTGGGAGATATTCTTAGCACCTGGAGATAACAAATGCAAAAGAGCTGAGAGCACTCATAAGTTTGCAGAGATGACACAGAAACAACCTACTTGTTCTACTACCACCTCCTGGCCACCTCTCCATTAGAAAAGAACGAAGAGGCAGTGCAGCTGCGGTTCCTTACCAATGCGACAAATCCTTGCAGCACGCCGGGCAGGACGGTGTAATGGTCCTTGAGTTTGTCAACGTAGAACAAGGCGAGGACTTCCACTGGGAAAACACGCGGTCACAATCGCACGTTATGGCACACTGTCAACAACAACAAACTAAATACATGTAACGATTCCCGTGATCGGCGATATCATTGAACTAATCACCGATCGCAACACAATCGGTCGTCATTAGGCAAAGGAGTCAGCCTCTAAAGGCAAACTGTTTATAAAGGTTTGGGGATGGGCTTAGCCCAAGTGTATCAGCAGCACCAGGAGCATGGGCGGTGCACTAGTGCCAATGCAGCAACAATGCCAATGCAGCAGCAATGCCAATGCAGCAACAATGCCAATGCAGCAGCAATGCCAATGCAGCAGCAATGCCAATGCAGCAACAATGCCAATGCAGCAACAATGCCAATGC
>CM025633.2:4700177-4727115 GCA_014621495.2 Entosphenus tridentatus
TGCCAATGCAGCAACAATGCCAATGCAGAAACAATGCCAATGCAGCAGCAATGCCAATGCAGCAACAATGCCAATGCAGCAACAATGCCAATGCAGCAACAATGCCAATGCAGCAACAATGCCAATGCAGCAACAATGCCAATGCAGAAACAATGCCAATGCAGCAGCAATGCCAATGCAACAGCAATGCCAATGCAGCAACAATGCCAATGCAGCAACAATGCCAATGCAGCAGCAATGTCAATGCAGCAGCAATGCCAATGCAGCAGCAATGCCAATGCAGCAGCAATGCCAATGCAGCAGCAATGCCAATGCAGCAACAATGCCAATGCAGCAACAATGCCAATGCAGCAGCAATGCCAATGCAGCAGCAATGCCAATGCAGCAGCAATGTCAATGCAGCAGCAATGCCAATGCAGGAACAATGCCAATGCAGCAACAATGCCAATGCAGCAGCAATGCCAATGCAGCAGCAATGTCAATGCAGCAGCAATGCCAATGCAGCAGCAATGTCAATGCAGCAGCAATGCCAATGCAGCAGCAATGTCAATGCAGCAGCAATGCCAATGCAGCAACAATGCCAATGCAGCAACAATGCCAATGCAGCAACAATGCCAATGCAGCAACAATGCCAATGCAGCAATGCTTCAAATAAAGATCATTGAACTATTCAATACAAGAGGAGATTCTTTTTCGTCTCCTTGGTAATCATCGTGATCATATTATTTCTTGTTGCTTATGGCTCATTTGTACAGTGCTGTTTGCTCCACAAGCCTAAATGTAACATTCGCATGTCATTTGCAGGATTTAGAGATGATCAATTCTCAGTTGGATGATTCAATGTATATAACGCGAGCTTAAAAATCGATTTAAATCAATTATTATTCTTGTTGGTAATCTACGAGTGAGCGACTAGTATTTAGGTTATAATTAGGGTTCGAGTTACGCAATAACCAAGGTTTAAAGGTGCATTTATAATCTAAATCAATGACTCCATTCATCGTTACATGCCTACAAAAACACGAAGCCAACATCAGAAACTGCAAGCGATGACGGTGTCTCGACACTAGGCCATTAAACGTCTTACGCTCTTTGGGTTGCAGCTTGCGCAAGTTGTGCTGTAGGACGTCGGAGAGCAGGCGGGTCCCCAGCGCACGGATCTCAGTCTCCGTGTGAGTGAGATAGACCCTGCGACAACCACAGGGGGAACGTACGGCAATGCGCCGAGATGACGGATGCAAGGTGGTGAAACCTCCGACGACGTGGTGGCCCCCCGTATAGGCTGAACAGACTGTAGGGGCAAGTGCTTTTAGTGAGCACCTCTGAAGGCCAGCAATGGCACACGAGGGGGTGGGTGGGCAGCACCGCACCCGGTCACCTTTGTCTTCCCAGTGATGATGTTTACACACCGCACCAGGTATTTATTTGAGGCTCCGTCAACCTAGGGGAGGCCCAGGACCGGTTCAGATAATTGTCACTTGTGTTGGCTGCGAGCCGGAATCAAACTCGGGCCGCTGTGTTCATAGCGCAGCGTGCTAACCGCTACACTGGTGGCTTCATAACCATATGGATATGCACCAGGGTTTAATATCAGCAGGTTCTGACTAGTTCGGCAATTTGAATAATATGTATTCACCTGGCACACCCGCACCCATTATACATCTTTCTATGGCTGTGTCCACTGGTCATGTGCCATCTACTCCAGTCTACCAGTGACCCAGAATATATTGAGCGATGCATTAAGCCCTGGCATTCGCCGTTTAAAATGTTGCTTCCCAGGTCAACTGGACATGCGCCTCTTGAACTGATAAAAGTCCGAAGCACGTACGCAAACCAGGTCGAGACTGAAACTGCTCAAGGTTTTAGCCAACCAGAGTACGATGATTTACAGTTTGTTTGCTGCCGGCATCCCGCAGCATCTCAACGCGTCTTGCTAAACAACAAAACCACGTTCTTAACAAAAAAACTGTTAGAAAAAAACAGGGAATCAGAGGGGAGTGGGGAGGGTGGAAATAATCCTATATCACAGACACAGGGAAAAGACGACCCTGCACACACAAGCAGCAGGATGCAATAGTCACCGATAAGTCAATTCCAGGGGGAACGTCCGGCAATACGCCACACCAACCATCCCTACCAACCACCATCCGCTATGGCACTGTCTGGGGTGATTTTTCAGAACTCTCACAATCTTTGAATTTCCGTTTGACTCCCGAGATACACTGGTGAACACAGGTCCTGGCATCCCTGAGGATGGTCTGGCACTCATGGGTGCTGCTCCGTCTGTGCCCGGGGCTCGTCGTTGCTGTTGGATGCTGGCCCCGACTTTTCCGGCTTCCCCCGTTGTTGGTCATGGGTCGTAGTTGTTGTTGGATCCCGGACTGTGCCGCTGTATTCCTCTCTCGTATGTATGATGAACCTTAACTTCTTTTGCACCGTACGTAGCCAACCGTGCTAATCGAAGGCCAACACATTTAACACAAAAAGCAGTTCTAAAGAAATTAGTTTGCCATCGAGATGATTTAAAAGTGAAAAGCTCCAGTGGCTTCCAAAGATCAGCAGGAAGAGCATTCCAGATGGCTGCACAAGCGCATCTGAACGCACGATATGCAGTGACTATCTTTGTCCGATGGCTATGCCCTCACCCAACCCCAACCCCCTCAGCCCGAATGTAGATTGTATTCATTGTTGTGAAGAAAGTTGAGATGCGGTTGCATTAAGACGCCAAACACACTGAATCGGTGGTTGTCGTTGTTGTTGTTGTCACCTACCCCATATTATCCACCAGGTCCAGCAGCGAGCATTTTCCGTCGGCGACATCTGCAAAGACGAGACTTGTCAGCATTGGCAACATCACCTCTTCCCCCATCACCAATGCCACCATCATTATCACACACACACACACAAACCGACATGAACTTGATTATCAACAGGCCCAGGTCATGTAAGTATTATACACCCCACTCCCCCTCCAGCCACTAGAGGCTGCTACATTCATCACAATGTGGGGAAAAAATATAGATTCTTGAACTGAATATGTGCCTTATATGGGGAATGGAGTGGTGGCGGTAATTTATTTCACTTTTGAAACCTATCCATTAATCATAAAACCCAACCCCTGACCCTAATTTTTACTTCTGACCCGAAATGCGAATCACTAACCCTTAACCAACCCTGACCCTAATCTCTAACGGTAAACCAAACTCCTGACGTTAAAAATCCTTACCCCTAATGCCAAACCTCTAACCGTAAACCCTAATTACTAAACTTTAACTACAGACCTTAAACTTAACCTCGACACGAACTCCTAAACCCCTAACCACTAAATCCGAACCAAAAAACGCACCTGTAAACCCTAACCAATAAAACCCTAACCTCAACCTGAAAAACTAACTCCTATCCCTAAACCATCGCTAATGTATCGTGTGTTGAACTTCTTTCGCACCGTACGTAGCCGACCGCGCCAATCGGAGGTGCGGGGAAGGACAACCAACTAAACACACTAAAATAATTTCTAAATAAATTCGTTTTCAACCAAAATTTAAAAGTGCATAGCTCCAGAGAATTCCTAACGAACCCATAAAGACCAACCTCTGATTCCACAAAAACAACCGCAGAAGCAGTGTTAATTCATAGTCCATCAAATGGCAAATGTCACCGACTATTAGTACAGAAGTAGTCACTCCCATAACTAAATGTAATCCAAGGAATGTGTAACTTGGCCGATTAGAGCAAGAGTTTTGTCAGCTTGTACTCACAAACAACAATTAAGTTCAAAGCCTAAGTGTGGGAATCCGTGCATCTCCATCGAGGGCCCATGTCGATATCAATGGTGACCGTTCCACATTCAGGTGGCAGGACCAGTCCATCCAATGGCCTGTCATTAAAGGATTTGTACACACTTGGGACCAATATTTGTGGGTGAATTTGACAACAAACGAGTATTGGACGCACAGTCAACTGTTATAATATCAAGCTTGTCAACAGTGAACGTTCCACATTCAGATGGCAGGACAAGTCCATCCATTGGCCTGTCATTAAAGCATGTGCACCTGATACACTTGGGACCAACATTTGTGGGTGAATTTGACAACAAACGAGTATTGGACGCAATCAACTGTTATAATATCAAGCTTGTCAACAGTGAACGTTCCACATTCAGGTGGCAGGACAAGTCCATCCATTGGCCTGTCATTAAAGCATGTGCACCTGATACACTTGGGACCAACATTTGTGGGTGAATTTGACAACAAACCGAGTACTGGACGCATTGTCAGAATGTTATATGAAGCGTGTCAACCAAGTCAGGAGTGAGAGCCCGATCCACACAGACATCGCAAAGCTAAGCAACACAACCCATTGTTGTACTATACTACGCCGCAGCATCTATGCTTCCACCCCAAATTTCACCAACGTGAAGTGCTGAATAGTCAAACAACCCTCAGTAGAGGCCTTCATCGGCCATGATCAATCCACTGCTGGATGAAGGCTCCCTCGAGACGCCACGGGAAGTAATAACCCCCACGAACTCCTTGCACAGTGCTCGAATGTAATCCCCATCGCTCCATCTCCTGGGGGAAAGTGATATATGGGGACGCGGCAGTGTTGTGTCTTTGTACACGCGCATACGATTGGTAAAGCTCGTCAATAACAAGGACGACGTTTCGGGTCAACGACCCTTCAGCGTGTACAAAATGCCATTGGTATCAACGCGTAAACAAATGAACGTGAACTCAAAAAAACCACATCCTTAACAACACTACAGAATACAACCAGACCGGCCACTCAATATACTAGTCCGGATGAGCGAGCAGCCACACCGCCGACTCTCCCGCGTTAACCACCCCTCTCCTCACGCCGTGATCGCTTCGCTATAATCACCCGCGGCAATCTGGCGAGCCGCCGACGCGTCCCTGCCGTCCACGGCGAGGCTGAGCAGCCCAGAGAGTGCACGCTCGCTCCATTGCTGCTGTCCTGGCGGCACGGCCATGTGGAGTCAATGTGGCCCTGAGCAGTAGGCAGCGCGGGTGGGGGGGGGTTGTGGTGGCGGGTGAGCAACTAGCCAATGGGAGCGCGAGTTTGGGTGTGGGGGGGGGGGGGTGGGGGGGGTGGCGGATGAGCAACTAGCCAATGGGAGCGCGAGTTTGGGTGTGGTGGAAGGAAGTAGACCAACCAGCCAATGGGAGCGCAAGTTTGGGTGGTGGAGGGGTGTTGGGGGGGGTGGCGGTGGCAGGTGACCAACCAGCCAATGGGAGCGCGAATTTGGGTGTGGGTGGGGTTGTGTGGTGGTGGGGGGGGGTCGGGGGGTGACCAACCCGCCAATGGGAGGGGGGGAGGTGGGGTGCCGTTAACCAATCAGTAGCGCGCGGCTGGCGCGAGCGGACTACGAATTCTAAATGGCGGGTTAGGGGTCATTGCGAGTGTGTCCGGTACGTGACGTTCAATTGACATTTGTGTTGTGTTCGATAATATCGTTGTTGTTTTAAAGTGTAACACCCCTCGGCTCGAGTTAGTTTTATTTATATCGTGGTCGTTTGTCGGTGTGTGGTTTTGGGGGGGGTGACATAACAATGTGAGCCTGATGAAGGTTTCATTGTGAGGCGGTTCGCGATGCACGGGGGTGGTCAACGTTAGGTGTTGACGACCCTTTAACAAACAACAATGTTTAACTTTCCTCCGGTGTCAACCAACAAACACCAGCAGGTCAAAGCTTTAGCCTGAGTTTACTACGCCGCAATTCCGTGAATTATTAAGGAGGTTTTGTTTTTTTACGATCGAAATAAGTCAACGGACAACGAACGACGTTTTGTTGTCAGTCTAAACTGAACGTCCGGGTCGAGTCGTGACTTTATAGTGTACAGTGTAGTGTGTATAGTAGTGTAGTGTACAGTGTAGTGTATAATAGTGTTGTGTGTAGTGTATAGTGGTGTCGTGTATAGTAGTGTAGTGTATAGTAGTGTATAGTGTAGTGTATAGTAGTGTATAGTGTAGTGTATAGTAGTTTAGTGTATAGTAGTATAGGGTATCGTAGTATAGTGTATAGTAGTGTACAGTGTAGTGTATAGTAGTGTAGGGTATAGTAGTGTGTATAGTAGTGTGTTGTGTGTATAGTAGTGTAGTGTGTATAGTAGTGTAGTGTGTATTGCAGTGTTGTGTATAGTAGTGTCGTGTGTATAGTAGTGTAGTGTGTATAGCAATGTTGTGTATAGTAGTGTAGTGTGTATAGTAGCGTAGTGTGTATAGTAGTGTAGTGTTTATAGTAGCGTAGTGTATATGGTAGCGTAGTGTATAGTGGTGAGTAGTAATGTAGTGTGTAGTATATAGTGTAGTGTATAGTAGCATACCTGTCAACCCATATGGTTTAAACTCGAATTCTTGTCCAGCGAAATTAGGTTTTCAGGTCCATACGGCGTACAGCTGTTTCAATACGGGCAAAACAACGTCTGTCTATTTGTGTTTCCCCTTTGTGATGGGACTTTTTAGGATGAACGTTGAGATTTATAAGCGGCACGGGGGTGACCAATACGTTCTGAATTGGTCTGTAATAAGATAGGGCACTGATAAGGTGTTGACATGTATGATTTGCGGTGAAAGTGGTGACGATCTTAACTGAGGGTTTAGAGTCATTGTGTTGAGCTCTGGGAGAGACAGCACGAGTCAAATCTCGTCTTATATTTGCGCGCATTCATCTCTCGTTTTTAAGATTGTGACCCTTTTAAGGACGTCACTTTTCATTCACATCGGTCGGTCTGCAAGGGCGGTCCACATGTCTTGTTACCCCCAATTCAGAATATTTATTGGTACTGGAGGAAGCCGATGAGCTCGAAAGCTCTTTCTTTTTTTTTACAGATGTCCAGTTGGTGCGGGTCAGAACGTTACAACAGCCAACGATACAAAACACAATAGGAGTGCAAAGTAAAGTATAGAAAAGGTAATCAAATCACTTAAAAGTATACGATTAAAACGAAACTTTTTTTTATCTTACCAGGTAAAGCCCAATGAGTTATTAGCTTCTTCTTGGTTCTTTCGGTAAAGTCACGTAGAAGGGAAATAATAAAATAATAATAAAACAATAAAATACAATTCTCACGACGTTTCAACCGCAACACAAGCAGCCGTCCTCAGGTGAAGAACAGGGCTGTCGGCGTCTGAAGACGCTGTCTTTCCGACAGCCCTGTTCTTCACCTGAGGACGGCTACTTGCGTTGTGGTTGAAACGTCGTGAGAATTGTATTTTATTATGTTTTATTTATATTACTTTATTATTTCCCTTCTACGTGACTTTACCGAAAGAACCAAGAAGATGAATCCCTACAGTCACGAAAGCTTTAAATCGGAGTTATTAGCTTGTTTGTCAGACGCGACCTGGCCACAAGTGATAGCTCAACGAAGTGGCTTATGTGAACATTTATAGCAGCAAATTAATTGACCCCTATTTTGTTCCCTTTTCACTTCCCTGCCCTCGTCTAGGAGGCTGCTTTCCTTCTTTTTGACAGTTACATGCTAATGTCTCACATTAAAATCATGCTAATCTCTCACATTAACATAGCCACTTCCGTGCCCAGTTACATGCTAATCTCTCGCATTAACATCACTAGAACTGGCCACTTATTTATGACCCGTGGGCTACACCCATTTCAAATCTTTTAAAACAGACTCATCAGCAGCAAACCATGCTTTCCCACCTGATGACGGACGCTTGTGTTGCGCCCGAAACGTCGTGATTTATTTTATTTCATACCTACGTGACTTTACCGAAAGGACCAAAGAGTATCGATTCCTGCAGTCACGAAAGCTTGAAATCAAGATTAAAACTCAACCGGTTATGGTACCCGCCCTCCACCAGCGCACTAACCAGAGTGGTGAAGTTTGGCCAAACAACCCGCAGCAGTGGATGACAGATATCGATCTATCACATTGTAAACTGCGTTAGTAGGCTGGCTGACATCTCACGGTTAAGAATTCCCCGCACAAGTCACGTTGAGGTTGACCGAAGAACATGGAGTCAAACCTGTATTCTAATTTGATAGCGCAACTCTTCGTTTGAACAGTAAGTTGTCCTTTATATACTCTTTGGTTTTTTCGGTAAAGTCACGTAGGTAAAAAAATCAAACATAAATTATATCACGACGTTTCGGAGGCAACACAAGCTTCCGTCTTCAGGTGAAACCGTCACAGCTTAAATTGCTGTGTTGCCTCTGAAACGTGATTTAATTGATTTGTTTAATTTTTTAACCTACGTGACTTTACCGAAAAACCAAAGAGTATGAATCTTTGCAGTCACGAAAGCCTCAAATCTAGAATGTCCTTTATATGTTTGTGGTTATGAGCGTTGTGACAGGTTATAGTGGACGCTCGTGACACACTGTAGTGGAGGTTGCCGAAAGGAATGAATGGGATATACAGACTCCCTTATAACTGTACTCTCTGATATTTACTCCAGTGCTGTGTGCATTGCAGCAGCTCTAGCACGAGCAATTCGAAACGGGAACGCTTTTATACAGTTGAAGAATTTGTCCCTAAGCGTTGGTGCACACTTGCTAATGATTCACATTCATTCACGATTCACACCACTGCCAGTCATTTATGGGTGAGTCTTTGTAAATTACTGGACAACATGAATCCCCCATGTTTCATCTATTGTATACTGACTACTACATATAAAATATAGAATTAAGGCGCAATAGTGTAATGTAACAATGCGATGCACGAACGGCCATATCTACTATAGGTGTACAGCGTAGTAAAAAAAAGTACGGTGTTATAAAATATTTAATTCATCTAGACCCAAATACAAGAGCATCTCAAAATACTTGCGTCATTTTACTTGTCTTTTATACCTAAATTAACATCACGCATTTTGTTAACGATTGCTGTCCTACAAACTAGTGTAGTTACATTACTTCATTGCGGTGCTGCATTATTATATACTGCAAAGCTTCCAGTCTTTATTAGAAGTCTCAGCAGACATGCACCACCCTTGCTGGAGGTGTGCATCGCATCTGTCTGCACCACAGCGTCAGTCAGTCTCGGCAAGGGCGACGCTCGCGATGCTGCGCTCCAGCGCTCGCTGTCTCCGCGTGGTGTCGGGCCACCTCGCCCACCGCAGCCGCTCCATCTCCGCGGCAGGAGGCTCCTCCGTAGGCCAGGTGCAGCGGCTGGGACGCTTCGACGGCTCTGCCGACAGGAGGGCGCCGATGTGTTTGGGCCGCGTCTCCTGCTTCGTGGAGCCACGGGGGGCCCCGTGCGCCACGGCCACCAGGACCCTGCATGTGTCGTCACGGCGGTCGGCGCCCCCGGCACTCCTGTGGCTCCTCACCAAGCCCCTGCAGAAGCTGGTGGCCATGATCCTGGGCAGGTACGGAGAACCCCGAGAACATCCAGGAATGGGCAAAGTGTTCGTTTTGTTTAGTAAAAAATTACCACAGTCATATTCCAATTGTGCAGCATATCACTGTGCCTAAATGAGAAAGATCTTTACTACAGCGTAGGTTTTTTTCTGTTATGTATGGACCCTCCGATTCAGCTTCTTCAGTTCCTGAAGAAGCTGAAAGCACGTGGAGTGAAACATCGCACATCATGCCAAACGACAACTGGTGACACCCGAGAACACATCGGAGGGAAAGTATTTTAATCGGTGCATATTATCTATGCATGGATCAAAAGCGTAGACATTAACTAAGGAAATGGAACAAACAATGAAAAGCACGCAAAGAATCGTGGCGAGATCCATTTTTTGTATTGTAACCACAGAACAAAAGAGGAGCACGTTGATTATAGAATGTACACCAGATAAAGGCATCATCTTGACCATTAAGAAACTCTACTGGGCTTGGGCAGGTCACATTGCTCGCACAGGTGATGCCCTTGGTTGACACCAGTGACCAACTTGCTAATCGCACCTCCGATTAGCACGGTTGGCTACGTATGTTGCGTAAGATGTTCAACATTGGCTAATATAACAATTACATCGGCTCGAGAATTGTAGCATCGCACAATTGTGTGTAGGCCATCGTCTGGTTGCGGGCCGATTTACGACCGACGACGATCCTCCCGTGCAGGAGCCTCCGCAAGTGGTGGCAGGGCCTCCCGCAAGACAAGCGCACCCTGCTGCGGGAGTGGGCGTCGCGAAACCGCGGGCGGATCGCGATGGTGGTGCTCGGCATTGGGGGCCTCTCTGTGGCATTCTACGTGACGCACCTGGACGAGACACCGATGACGGGGCGCCGGCGGCTGCTAATCTTCAGCTCCGAGCAGTTGACCTGGCTGTCCGAGATGGAGTACAACGAGGTTGTTTGTTTGTCGGTTTGTTTTTGTTGTTCAGAAGCTGGCCTGCGGCGACCCGCAATGATGTAATTCATTTATGTGACATGCGGGGGCGGTGGCGTGGCTGAGCGATAGTGCGTTTGCCGCTTTTTGCAGAAGTTGGAGGTTGTGAGCACAGCGGCCTCCCTGGTTAATACTGTGGGTGTATTAACTGTAAAAAATAAATCCGCGCCGTCCCCTTCACAGTGGAAGTTAAGGATCCCGTTATGTTTACGAAAAAAAAAGCAGGCCATGTGTGCCACCGTCATGAACTAAATTTGATAATCTACTCACAAATGACAACCTTTCTGAGATCTATCGAGACAAGGCACGTTGTGGGCGATTTGGTTACAGGTTTTTGTATACTCAAACCAACATGAACACTTCTCATTGCCGTAATAAGCCACGTTTTTTAAAATTTAATTGGCTTTTTTTACTGCTACGAAAACATGTATCTCTTGCTTGTGCGCGCGACAGACAATGGAAGAGTACAAGGACAACATTCTGCCCGAGAGCCACGCGGCTCACAGGGCGGTGGCTCTCGCCGTGCAGCAACTGGTGGAGAGGAACCAGGACGTGGCCCAGGTGGCGAGCACGCCCTGGACCGTCAGCGTGGTGGACCTGCCCAAAGCCAACGCCTACGTGCTGCCCGTGAGCACCAGCGTCCGTGGTGACCCGTCACCGGAGAACAGTTCCGTCTCTCTTGTGGCTTCAGAAAATGTTGGAAATGTGGGATGTCCCGAAGGGAATAGTTCTCCCTCTCTCTGGTTTTTCGGAATAATGGAAGCAATCTGCAAAGCTTACAAGACATAAAACATAGCACACTCATGATAGCCTTGGTATTATAAGAATGGCACGAATACCAAGTACAGTAAAACCTTGGAATGCGAGTAACTTGGTCTGCGAGTGTTTTGCAAGACGAGCAATTTTTTCAAATAAATATTAATTTGATAAACGAGCGAGGTCTTGCACTAGGAGTAGTACGTGTATACGCTTTGTCTGTCGAGCGTCACGTGATCACAACTGATATACGAGTGCTTTGGATTGCAAACACGTTTCCGGAACGAATTATGCTCGAAATTCAAGGTTTTACTGTATTGTCCTTCCGCACCTCTGATGAACACGGTTGGCTATGTACAGTGCGAAAGATGTTCAGCATACAAATATACCTACATTTATTGGCGCTGACAAACAGCACTAAAAGGATACGAGTACGTGAAAAGTTCTTACCTTGGCGAGAGACAGGCGGTGAAGAAACAGGAGGAATACAAGACTTGGAGATATCTTAGCGATAATTTTTTTAATTCGGGAAGCTTGACTCGTTTGTAATGTCCGTCTCGTATGTTGCGTCCTGTGTGTTCCATATCGTGCGTTCAGTCTTAGCGACTGTTAAGAAGGTGGGCTTGCTTTTCATAAGAATCCATTTCCCGAGTAAAGCCGATTGAGCTTTACAGTTCTTTCAATGGCGACTTGGCCAACAGACATCCACTTTCATTGGGGCCAAGCATCGCCTACGCTTATCTGCTGTCAGCACCAGTGCGGTGTTCATTGTTGCCATCCCTAAGGGGATATTAATTATTTATCTCTGGGTACTTGGTGCTGCTCCACGAGTATATAAAAAAAAGTATCTTGCTTATAATGGCCAGGTAGCTTAGAGATCAGAACACTGAGAGGGCTGAAATCCTGAGTCATTGGTGACTGGGCTAAATCCATCATTAACTCTATATTTGAAGCTTTCGTGACTGCAAGGATTCATATTCTAAGGTTTTCGGTAAAGTCACGTAGGTAAAAAATATAAATTAATAAAAGTAAAATAAATAAAAAATCAAGTAATACAGCTATCGTACTGTGACGGTTCCACCTGAAGACGGAAGCTTGTGTTGCCTCCGAAACGTCGTGATTTTTATTTTACTTTTTTAAATTAAATTTTTTTACCTACATCATTAACTCGCTACACTTGAGAACTCGGTTTAATCACAGGCAGCTTCCTGGATTCAAACTCAGAATCTCAGCAGTGGCAGCTCAGCGCACCGATCGCCGAGCCAACCCAGCCACCTCAATTGTTCAAAATCTTTAGATGCAGTCACATTTTAGACACTGACCCCAGACATCCAAATTGCAACAGTTTTTTTTCTCGTTTGTGTGCTTGTTGATGTGCGACGAGGCAGAATGGCCAGATCTTTGTGTTCACGGGCATGCTGGAGAAAGTGGCCAACGCGGACCAGCTGGGCATCGTGCTGGGCCACGAGATGGCTCACGCCGTCCTGGGACACGCGGTAATGGCAGCCCACTTGCCCACCCAGTGTCGCTCGCTCACTCCGTGTTGCTACCAACACGGAACTCGCCCCAGTCATAGGTTTATCCGGGTTTACATATTTTGGGGCACGTGGCCTCTGTTTAGATCAAAGCTATTTCTCTCATCTTGCAGTCTCTGCCAGAAGGTACAGAGAGACGTGACAATACAACCAAGACACAGAATAATGATGCGTGATTCTAACTTTAAATCGTAGCAATCCATCCAGTCGCAGCTGGCGGCGATGGATTCATTAAAAGTGCATCAAAGGTTTGTGTGTCGTAATTGTCGTAAACGTGTTGTGTGCCCTTGCAGGCGGAGAAAGCGAGCTTCCTGCACTTCATAGACTTTTTCTCTCTGGTTTTTATCACGATAATTTGGGCCGTGCTGCCTAGAGACTGGCTGTCAGCGCTGGGGCATTGGGCTCACAGCCAGGCAATGCAGGTAATGCTTCCCATTGACCCTTGCATTTCAAGTCACACCAAATGCAGCAACATACATCTTAAAAGGCGTTAATGTTTATACTGTAAACATAATTAAACACAAATGGCTTGGGATTTTGTTTTCATGTCGTGACTCGGATTTTTTTTTGCCAGAAACTAAAAAAGTTAACGATCATTTTTTTACGTCCAAATGTTGATAAATTGCTTACTGAAAGCAACAACTATTGATAAAAAATACAATTTAAGATGCATTTATTTACAGAAAATAGTTGATTTTGAAATGAGAAAATAATAAAAAACACGAACAAAATTTAAATAAGTTGATCCACTGCCTTCAGCAGCGGATTAACAAAGGGATGTAATGAATATTTATCGCTTTTAGCATGTACAGTTAAAAAACATTTATACATATATATTTTATAGTTAAAAAACAATAACGTACGTAGTTTTTCATGCAAAAACTGACGTTTCCAATTCCATCCCCAAGCTTCACATCCACCCAGTAACACTCATTGCACATCTTCTTTGTTCTTTCGGTAAAGTCACGTAGAAGGGAAAAAAATAATAATAATAAAACATTAAAAAATAAAATGTTTTATTTTTTTATTATTTCCCTTCTACGTGACTTTACCGAAAGAACCAAGAAGATGAATCCCTGCAGTCACGAAAGCTTTACATCGAAACTCATTGCACAATCACGTGATTTCAATTCCGTCCAATGACCGTCGTCCGTTTCGTCGGCGGCGCCCACAGCTGCTGCTGGACATGCCCTACAGCCGCCAGCTGGAGAGGGAAGCCGACGAGGTGGGGCTCAGGCTCGCCGCCAAGGTCAGAGACAACGAGGGGGGGGGGCCCTCGGCACCGGTGCTTAATATCTCGCGCAAATAATTTCCGTCCCGCTGGTTAGGCCTCAGCAAGGTAAGGTAATTGTACCCTTTTTACCGGGTAAAAGGGTAAAGGTAAAGGGTAAAGGTGTCGACATGCCAAGGGGTAAGGGTAAAGGGTAGGGTAAAAGGTAGGCTCGTTGCTTTTTACCTTTTAGCTCACCTGCTAAAGGGTAAAAGGTAGGGTAGAGTGATTGTATTGTGGTAAGGTAAAAGGTAGGGTAAAGGTAGGCTCGTTGTTTTTACACTTTTACCTTACCTTGCCGAGGCCTACCGCTGGTGTGCAGACTGGAGCGGCAGCTCGTTGTCCTTCCCCCGGCACCTTCGATTAGCACGGTTGGCCACGTACGGTGCGAAAGAAGTTCAACATGCAATTTTACAGCAGGTGGCACGTGACTCTTGCCCACAGCCAATAGCGCAAGGTGTGTTGGGAGCAGAAACATTTTTTCCGGATTGCCGATCTGGTCAGACCCGGCCAAAATGTAGGCCCCTGCTTGGTGCCCTCCTTCTACTCAACATCGCCACCCACACGGCTCCCGCTGTCGGTCATCGCAGGCTGCTCCAAACTCGGGACGAAACACCAGCGCCACGCTATTAAGCGCAATGCTTTTTAATCCTGGAATGTTTCAACTGATAGTATTAGTGCCATGGGCGGCATGCCTCCATAACAAAAAATAATGCTGCCACCATAAAACATTTTTAACAAAATGGTGTGGCATGATGTGTAATTTTAACAAAGTCACAAAATTCCACCAGTCTAAAGTTACGGCAGTTTTTAACATTTACAGCATTGTTCGATTTTCAAATGTGGCAACTGCAACATTTTTGCCGAAAAAAAAGGTTTAAAAACACTGTTTTGCATTAATCTTTATGCGGCACCAAGGATTCACCTCTTGCCCATGTGTAGCATTTGAAGGTGAAATAATCCATACCAGAGGCATATCATATTGTGGAAAAAAATCTGACAGCGGCTTTACAGGTCTAAACACGACATCCTTTGAAGATATATCTTACAACTGCTGGAGTGTGCTCCTTAGTGATGCGGTTCATGCCTGCGTGCTGAATTAGCCAAGGACTGGCAAACCCCATTAAGTGAAAATAACAATATCATGGATTACGTGTGCAGTCATCGGTGACTTAAATCTATCGCATTTTTTTGTACTCGACAACGCGGATTAATCACGGGTGGCTACAGCCAACATTAACATTTTGAGACCCCAGTCACTCAGCCACTTACTAAGACAGCCAAACCTCGTTCAAGTCTTGATGGCAACATAAAATTAAATCCTTGTGATTAAACCGGGTTCTCAAGTGTAGAGAGTTGATGAGTTGAAAGTATCAGCTTTGTCACCAACTTCTAAATAAACCAGATTCAACCCACGATTCTGCACTTAATATGGGTAAAATCTAGCTCCGATCTTGAAAAATATCGTAACATTACTGGCAGAACGATGCGGGAAAGTGCCACCGCCTAAATGCGTGGAGCAGAGGTCACGTGGGAGCAAACTCGGAGGTAACTCTGCGACATCTGCTTCCGTGGACGTTCTCCAACATGTTCTCGAGCGGAGTCGCACTGCTCTGCGAGAGCTTTACATGGCATGACGCGGATACCACAATCGAGACGAAAGTTTAGAACGTACATATTTATATTTCTATCGCTGCGTTGCGTGCATGTGCCAATTCAGGCCTGCTTTGACGTCCGGGCCAGTGTTGCATTCTGGGAACAGATGCACACGTCGGAGGAGGAGGGTGTCATGCTGCCCGAGTGGCTGTCGACGCACCCCTCGCACGAGCAGCGGGCGGCTCACCTCCAGCGCCTGCTGCCTGAAGTAGGTTTCCTGTTCCACCACCACCACCACCATACGAGGGTTGCCACCTGGGAATTGACATCCGTGTTGGGGTGGCAGGAATTGATTCGTACCGAGACCTGGTACCGGTATTGTGAAGTTATCCTGGCTTGGTTGAGAAGTTGGGATTGTGGTCTGGGATGTGACCTAATGGACTCATTTGTTTGAGAACTTTTTGTTGTTGTGTTTTTTGTTTTGGTGCCATTTATTCATTTTTCATTTTACTTGGTAGTAGGGATTTCATTTGCTTGGTGTGTAGGTGTGTTTATTGGGCTTCTTTCGCGCCATGCGTAGTCAACCGTATATATGGTCCTTATACATAATTAATGTACAGCGTTGTGGGATACTGTTGGCATGAATGATGCTATATGAAATTGACGTATTATAGTTTTTACTGCAGTTATGATTGACTTAGTGCTGAGAAATTTCCGGGTTTGGTCGGCAGTGGAAAAGACATTGACATCACACTGCTCCCTCGTAGTCCCAGCGGATGAAAAACCAGCCTCACCCTAGAGCGTCAAGGCTCAGTGCATCATTGTCAACATCCATCATCAATTCACTGCTGGATGATGGCCTCTCCAAGCAAATCACCATCTCTCAGTCCTGCAATGCGCATTTGTGATGGACTGGACTCATAAGAGTGCGCAATAACAAATGTTCTTACAATGTAATATTCCATCTTGCATGTGCACAACACGAGATTATTTCATTATTCAATCTCTGCTGGCGATGTCCTCTTGGGTGAGTTTTCTCCTTTGGCTGTCGCGACGTCAACCAATGGCTATCCCTTCCATGGATGTCTCTTGCCCAATCCAACTTACTGTTCTTGAGTCATTATGATGCCTCTAACTTATACATGATCTTCATGAATATGCACGCTTCTTTCCTGTTTGGTGCAATTCCAAGCATGCACCTCTGCAGGCTTCTTTGCGCACTTTACAACTATGGTTCCAATATATACACACGAATCAAAAAACACCAATTGGTATGCTCACAATTCAGTGTATGTATATCACGAACCTCAGAGTCAATTCGTACCAACGAATCGATGCATCTTGAAACACCTTCTGGACAGTAGTTTCATGCTGTTGGTGTGTTTGCCCGCGTTCCCCCATGCCGCAGGCGATCAAGCTGCGCGAGGCGTGCAATTGCCCGACACTCGCCAGCCTCGACCCGCGTCTCATGCTCCGGATCCTCAAGGCGGCCATCTCAGGCCCGGGTGGCCGCCAAGCGGTGGCGCCCGCCCTGGCCGCCGTGCCTATCCTCCCGGTCGGCGTGGCAACCATCGCGGAGAAACCATCGCCGGGCGGAGATCGCGTAACGTCGCGCCGTGGAACCGGCCCGGAAGGACAGTGATGCACGCCGTACGGACAAGCGGACCGCATAACCCACCCACCTCCTGTACGATTGAGGACCAATACTTCACCATGCTCGTGGGTTCAGTGCTGGTAAGCGAAGCGGTCGCAGTGCTCGGAGGGCTGGTTGTACATATCACCCCCTGCCACTGATGTCAGCCGTGGCTGGGATTGAACTTGGCTCGCTGGGTTGGTGGCGTAGTGTGCAATCCACTCCAACACAGCTCCCTCTTCTTCTCTGCCGTGTGTCGGTGCTTTGCCCCAGAGACAATTTTAAGGAACGTGAAGATGTTTGAATGGTGCGCAGTCACATGCACTCGCGTGTCGGTATTTCTTGAAAACCAAAAACAGAAAATCAGATAACCGGGAAAATCGTGATGCTGGTTAAGCAATATTTATTAGAACTATTTTCATAAATGTCTCGTAGATGTCACGGAAAAATAGGATTTTTTCTAAACGTCTTGAGCGTGCGGTCAAAAATGGGAAATGAAGGTTTGTTGTGGTGTGGGTTTTTAGCCACAATTTTTTGAAGTTAATAAAAAAGCCCAGATTTTTTTTTTTTACAAATGTTGGCTAAGCTTCCAGGATTTATTTGTTTTTCTTTCTCTTGTTCTTTGTTTTCTTCTTGTCCGCTGCTGGCGTCTTGGCTGTACCCGTCTTGGGCCTTGCACCAGCATTCTGTGCAGCCCTGCATGCACAAACAACCCCGCCATGAGTGCCTTCTTTGACTCAAAGACAAATATACAATGCAACACTTGAGAGGTGGCTGGGGGTGCATCGTGAATAAGGCTGTGCACGTGTCAAAAGGTTTGTACGATGTCTACATGCGTGTAACGCTTCACACGTAACCTACATACGTGTGCAAGGTGTGCCATTGTGAACTTCTCGATGCCATTAGGTATTGAACGTGGCCACGGCCACACGGTGTCTGCGATAGAAGGCTGCGTAGTAGAAATGCAAGGAGGTGGCCAGGAGGTTCAGGAAAATAATTGGTGTGCCCGTCAGAAGCTGGCACCACTGACGTCCTAGTTTTAAATCCAGTACTCCACAATATGCACTTCAGACGCATCAGTGACTTAACGAAAATAAGTGGGCTTGGGTAGGATACGTCGCTAGATGGGATGGTCGGTGGTCGGGACTAACAACGGAGTGGCAGCCGAAGGAGGCATCGTGCCCCAGCGGACACCCAACCTGGAGACGGAGCTGTGGAATCGGCACGTGTGCAGGTGCAAGATCGATTGTTGCATTGCATGATCATGAGATGTGACGGTGGCCTGGGGGAGGCCTTCATCCGGCACTGGATTGATCTTGGCTGATGATGATTTCCACAAAAAATAAAACCATCGTCTTGGGGAGTGCTCTTAGTAGTCTTGCATCAAAACAAAGTAAACAATTGTGATAAAGTTTAACTCTCAGTGCTTATTTGGCAGCTGAGGGTTTAGTTTAGCAGGCACAAAGATGGAATATTTAAGATTATCGAGCAAACAGTTAATTACACAGTGACGTGGCTCTGCTGCCACTAGGTTCAAGAATGGATACGTGCTTTGTTCAATAGCAGCACAATTGGGAATTGATGATTATTTGTAAATTAAAGTAAGCAATGATAACACTACACACAACCTGAACAGAATTATGGATTTTTATTGCATCTAAATGAGACTACATCTTAGAATGCTCTACAGGAACAGTATGCATATGTATTTTACAGGAAGAGGCAGTCGGAATTCCAGAGGAGGGTCTCGCAGTCTGGACTTGAATGGGGCAGTGGGGGGTGGGTGTTGTAGTCAGGAGGGAGGGAAGGTGCTTTCTAGACTATCGGGGTGGGTGGTTGGAGCAGCCGTGGCGGACGAGTGAACTCCCACGTTACCTGCCCTGCGTTTTCGTCGTTGCTGGGTTCAGGATGACCACCTCGTCCTCCTCGCTGTCATCCGAGCCCAGACTCTTGTCCGCTGAAAAAAATATTAATCAATTTTAGAGAGAAAAAAATCGTGCGTACGCGTGGATTCCGTAACGCTATCCAACATGCGTTCTTGGAAATGGTCTTTTTTGCCCGGGTTTGAGTATGGGATCGTATGAGTGTTACCGTGACCCCCCCCCCTCCGGCCCTTTTTGGATTAAGGGAGGGAGCTGATGAATAAACGCTTTCAACCTTGGTTGTAAAGCGTCCCGAAAAAAAAATAAAAAGTTTTATGTTCTCAAATGTTACTGGAAAAACTACTCAAAGTGAAAATGACTTTGCCAATTTGCACATTATTTAAACCCGTACAGATGAAAGACTCTGCAGGAGGTGTAAACTACATATCGTTTCTCAATGGAATCACACACGTGGTTAAATAAATGTGACTTGTTGTGAGCAAAGAGGTTTATACTGTTGAATAAATATTGCCTAAAGTGCGCACTGCTCTTTGTATTTTTGTATTTTTTCAGTTAGGCCCGTGCTGATGCATCGATTCAGTTATTCAAATCGATTCTCACGCTTATAAAATGTGCAGGTAATAGATTGTGCAACAATTTATTATAATTGACTATTATATATCGGCCAATGCAATTAACAAAACAAACCCAACTGAACAAACGAAAGGGTCAAATCAAAACAAAAACATGGATTCTTAACCCTCAAGCATCAAGTTTCCTGCGGTGAAATTACGTAAGAGGTCTTCAACACATCTGGGGAGTGACTTAATAAGACTCCTAACAATCACATTAAAGTGACGCAAAACATCCTTGGATTTGATATCATTCATGCAGGAGGGTTAAAAATCCCACAGTCGAATTGTGGCAGTTCAGCGAGCTGCTGAAGGAGGGGTGGAAGGTCAAGTGCCCAGTTTACGAGTTGCTCCGTCACTCACCTTGCACCGGTGCTGGATCGCGAACCTTCGTGCCGGTATCGGCCAAACCCTCTTCTCCCGGCATCTCTTCGTCCACCGTGTCATCTTCGCCTTCCAACTCCTCGTCCTCGGCCCATGCGTTGTGCAGGCCCTCGCCGATCTGCGCCGTGCCGCGTCCCCACACCTTCAGCTCCGATACGCTGCACGCGCGCACGCACAGAGCAAACGCACGCACACCACCACAGGAGAGAGAGAGAACATGCAAACTCCGAATATACAGGCGTCAAGGTCAGGATCGAACCCACAGCCAACTGTATACCAGGCGAGGTGGTTAACATTTCACCAATCACGGCACCCCCAATTGGTGTTAAGGCGAGTATCTGGCGAGTATCTGGCGAGCGTCTGGCGAGCGGTTGACCTGGACCCCGAGGCGCGTAACGATGCGAAGTAAAGCCATCGTGGTCGCGGCGTACACTGGCGGTGCCGTGGTGGGTGGGGGGCGACGGCGCGGTTACGCACACGCTGGCCGCGGGCTCCGCTTGGGCAACGACCTCGCGAGCACGGTCCTCCGCCTCCTCCGCTTCCTCCGCCGACACCACCGCCTCCTCGGCGCGCAATGCCGTGATGCGCTGGGTTGGCAGCGACTCGGCCATGCCGCACTTGCGCCCCTCCTTCCTGCTCCGGACAGCAAACCGGCCACGCGGTACAGGGTCGTGCATCCGAGCTGTCAAAACGTCCGCCCCGAACCGATTTAACAGCCCGCGAGCATGGCTCAGTATTTGCGCAAGGTGGAATCGTTACGTTCGACAGATGTTCACGAGTACGACCCTTTCCACGCACGCGACCGTGTGTTCTTAAAAACAGTGGCTCCGTGACGCACCGGGCCTGCGCGTCGTTTTTGAGCGCCCGCTGGATGAGCTCCGTGATCTCGCCCACCTTCACGTTCGCGATCTTCGTGCAGCGCAGCATCTGGTGGGGGGGGGGGTGGAGAAGGAAGTGGGGGGGGCAGCGGCGACCAAGCAAATGCAGAGTCAGCGTAATGGGGAAGGGAGCCATGGTGGTGGTGGTGGTGGTGGGGCAGCACGGGGTTCCAGATCGACTACGTGTGATGGAGAGAGCAAACCAGGGTATGTGAGTTAGGGACAGAGCGCCACGATTATTATAGTTTGTGTGTGTGTGTTGTGATCTCGCCACAGTTGCCCATGTTTGACGGCTTGTCCACGTGTGTGTGCGCGCGTGTGTCAGGTGCACGTGGCCTCAAAGTGTACCTGCCCTGGCACAGGTGCCGTGGTGACGTCACCGTTTGTCTGTGTGGTTGTCCCACCTGGTCCTGTGTGAGCATGATGCCGCCGCTCGATTGCACGGCGCACAGCTCTCCGTGCTTGTTCATTGCGATCACGAGTCGTCCGTCCATCACCCGCTCCTCCAGTTCCGTGGCGTCCACCAGCAGATACGTGCTGCACCGAAAGCCACCGACACATTTAATACATTATTATTATTAAGCTCGTTTACCCAAAGCTGATGTTTAAACACTGCACCGGGTACTGGTTATGGATGAGTTGACCTAGGGGAGACCCGCTCTCCATCGATGTTAACCGTGATGGGGGAATTGAACTCAGGTTTGTAATGCAGCGTAATAACCACCGCACACACCACTGCACCACCACTCTCACATACACAACTAAAATAACCGCCATTCGCCAGTAAGTGACCGTGGGCATCACGATGCTTGTGGCACACTAGGGACACATACGCAAGTAAATCTAAACATAAATATAAACAATCGCACATCCGATTAGCATGGTGCTAAAGAAGTTCAACATACATAAATACAAACCACACACATCACACGTGATTATGTACACTGCATTAACAGGTAGCAAAAAAATGCACAAAATCTTTAAAATCACATCACTACCCTAAATTGCGAAAAGTCACGTAAACTCTCAAAGCCCCACTGAGCTAAGCAATTATTTTACAAGGACGATTACAATCTGTCAGTGGCGGAGGTGCAGGTGGAGAGTAGTCACATGCCTAGCGAACAGCGCCCTCGTGTGGAACTCACCCTTGCTCGAAAAACGCGAAGCTCACCGGCAGGGGCATGTGATGGATGCTCAGCGGAACGGGTTCTCTCTCCTCTGGCGGGTACTTGGGAAGGGGTGGAGAGAAAAATCGCGTCGCTTCACTCATTGAAGAAGGAAAAAAACAGCTGGAATGCCAATTCGTTAAGGGAATATCAATGACAATTTTTTTGCTGGGGGAATGAGACTGCGCAAAGAAAAGTCGGCGCGGAAACGGACAGAAACGGATGGGCCTTGTGTTCCATCACCGATGCGTTCACATCCCAACGTGCGTGCAACTAATCGTGCTGGTAGGTATCTGTGATGCTCTGTTTATATTCATGAGGAATCTTCTATTTGTTTTATATTCATGAGGAATCTGTTCAATGTGCAGGTATTAGGTGGATTTCTGCAGAGCAGAACCGCGAGGGATGGCACCGACTTGGGGAGGACTTTGTCCAGCAGTGGATTGACCATGGCCGATGATGAGGAAAACTTGAGAAGCGCTTCACGTTGGCGAGCGGGTGGACGCGGTGGGGGGGGAGGGGGGCAGTGGGGGCGGCACTCACCACGGTGACCTCGCTGCCCTGCACCGACACTTCGGGCCGGCGGAAGTGGGCGAGCGCCGTGACGGCCGCCACCGTGGCCGCGTCCAGAACGTTTCCGTCGTGGTTCAGCAGGTGCACATCGGCGCGGACCTGCCACACCTGCACGGGCACCGAAAACAACGCGTGACTCCATGCGCATGTGTTGCGGTTGGGATGACAAGGTGCCATAGCCTGGGCTTGCCAGGAGAAGACAGGAAAGAAAACTATGCAACAATGTCATCTTCGCCTTCTGTATGGGATAGAGTGTTGCTCCCTCGCACCCGTGGGTGTTCTCCAGGTGCTCCGTTTTTATCCCATGAGTATCAACACTCATTAATTATCTGGGAGATGTGCATGCTTGGAATTAGACCGAGACAGAAAGAGAGACAGAACGCAAGAGGAACACATGGCATCAGAGAACGTACATCATATCGAATGCGTAATTTTGCTTTGCCAGGACACGTCCGCTAGAAGGGGTGACAGCCGGTGGTCGGGACTAGCGATGGAGCGCCGGCCACAGGGCGGTAAGACGCCCGAGAAGACATCGACTGCTGACATGGAGCGGTTGAGATCGGCTCGTGTGCAGGAGCTCGGCGGATCGTTTCATCGCAAGTCCGCGAGAGACGGTGACGGTTCGGGGAGGCCTTCTTCACCCAGCGGTAGATAGACAACACTGGTCAACACACTCTCTCTGGCATAAGGTATTCCAACGGTTTTAAGGTAATTTTGGGGTGCTGATTCCAAATCTGGCATCAGTTTTTGTCTATCACATCAGGTTTTTGAGATATCAAATATAGCATTTTCAATAAAAAGTGCAGAAGAAAAATATTAAATAAATGTGGATATCTACATAAAATGATATTATAAACACACTATCCTAAAAATACAGCACCGTATTTTAACACTAAAGCAGTCACTGACTCGCAACAACTTGCAATCATAAGTGACAGAGTTAACTTCGGGTAAAATCAATGAAAATGGGGTATGCCGATAGCATAAAAATGAGATGTGATAGAACAAATCTGAGATCAGATTTGGAATCAGCACCCTGAAATTAGTCTAAAACAGCTGCAAAAGTCCAGTCCAGAAAAAAATGTTTTTTTTTGTTGACCAGTGCAATAGACTAAGGGGCTGTACGTGTACGCGTCACATTCAGCGGCAGTGCTGACTCACCTTCTCCCCGGCGATCACGCACAGAGACTCGGTGTCCACGCAGCGCGACGTCCTCAAGCAGCGCTCCAACAGGCGGTTCAGCTCCACGCCCATTTCAGACTGCCTGTGGTGGTGCGTGCACACCCGCGCACGCGCGCGCACACACCGCACGCACGGTTGGCTATGTACGGTGCAAAACAAGTTCGACACATCTACATAAGCATGACTTCGCCCCCTACTGGCAGACTAATGCAGTACGGGGGAGGTGGGGCGATGATTGTTACGTATAAACCGAATCAAGTAACTTACACACATGCAGACAGACGCACACACGAATAGACACGCATGTACAGCCACACGCTCACATGTACAGGCGGTTGTTACTGGAAACCCCATCGCTGTAAACCGGATCATAGTAAATCGGACCTTATTTTTCTGTAACGGTAAAAAAATCATTTGTCGACGTGTTTTTCCTTTATCAGCCGGATTTACCGGGGTTTAACAGGTAAAAATCCGCAAAAACACTCCAGAATAACAAAAGCTCCATGCCAAGTCACATCAGAAACCAGACCGACTCTGTTCAATTGCAGAATCAGAATATGTATTTATGCTGGAGGAAGATGCGCCGTAAAACAAGTTTCTGCCTCGTAAATCGATCCACGGCGACTGTTACGTAAACTTAATAAAAACGTGGATCGTCCGTAAAATCGGACCGTCGTAAAACCGGAGACCGCCTGCACACGTGTGTGCGCGCACGCGACAGAGACTCGTGCGAAGGCGGGAGACGGCGGCGGTGGCAGCGGCAGCTTTTCACGAGAGCGCACCTGCCCGCCTCGAACGCCGGCGACGCCATGGGCGAAAGCTCCAGGTTGACAAAGAGGATGCCGTCCGTCGGCCGGTTCTGCTTCGGCGCCACCAGCTCGCAGGAGACCTGCGCCAGCACCCTGCGGGCAGGAGGAGACGGCTCGGCGTGGAGGGCAAAAGGAGAGCGGGTCCTCGTTGTTTAACACGGCGCTGAGACGCGCTCAAGCGAAAAACGATAAAGTTTGGCGAGATACGATGCAGGCACGCGCACGGCGAGAAGGCGGGAAAATAACTGAAGGTGCGCTGCTGTGTTGCGGTATCATTCCGCGTACTGTATCCTACTGCTCAGCTGCGCAGCTCAAGAAAGTAGTTTGTCGTGGACCACTCGTAAATACGCGTTTCAATAATGCGTGTTCCGTGTTTGGCGAAAAGTGTTCCCTCGTGAAAGAACCGCGTTATAGCGAAAACGCGTTGTGTGAACACGCGGTAAGCGTGGGCTTACCGTATGAGCGAAGCCTCCCTTGCATGGGGTGATGGAGCGATGAGATTAATTCGTGTGCAGGTGCTAAGTGGGTTGCTAGCCAATCACTGCTCCCTCTGTCTCTATGCAACTGCAATGTCCTGTAACTGCCGACAAGCCTTGGGCTGTGGTCGTCCTTGGGGAATAAAGGAAGCCGAGTCGCTCTCTATTTATTGTGTTCACTCTTGATTTTTAAATCCTTTATATTAAGTTCGCTTGCTTGCTTGCGCGCTTACGACCGTGCAAATCTTTTGGTCGTTTTTTAACCCACTTCCCGTGATCCAATCGAGCTGACATTTTGTACACAGACTCGTTGTGCGTGACAATTTATTTTCGTGAATTTTTTTTCTCCAAAATTTGACACTTTTTAGGATTTTTTTTTATATTTAATTACCAATTGCTTAATGGTGGTAGGCAATCATCTGACCCATAGGTGGCAGCCATCTCAAGCCAGAGGACGAGAGGACTCTAGCCGCCACGCATATAAAGGATTTATAGTGAAAAACTTTGTTTTTACGGGTACATTTTTTAAACATTGTGTTACACTTGTAGGAGAGCTGCTCAGCTCTGTGGGCCTTACCCGGCTGAAACAAAGCCCCGATTGTCTCCGAGCCTCACCACTCATTCACCCACCGCTCACCTCGTCTTGCCCAGCTCCACCATGCAGCAGCCGGAGTCGACGCCGAACACGAGCTTCATGCGGCGGTAGTCGTACGTCTCCCGGCCATCGAGGCGCTGCCGCACGGCCACCGGTCGCGGAGACGAGAGGTGAGAACTTTGCCGAGTGAGTGGCCATGTCTATGACCAGTGTGCTGTTAACACGTACAGCCCCTTTGTCAACCGCACTGCTGAGCATGGGCACTGGCGGAGCCAGTGGGGGGTTGGCACGTGTCCCCCCAATGATCCGATCGAAATCCCTAATTTTGATCGGATCATTGGAGTTTATTAGTAATAAATCGGCATTTTGCGACCCCCACTGCCACTGTGTAGCATATTATTACATGCTGGGACTCTATGAGATGATAGGACAATAGTCTGAGTCCATAATTGGCAATAAGTAACGGCAAAACAGTTATAAGCAACTCACAGATTGTGTGCAGTTGCGTATACAGGACACGACTTCCCTGAAGGCATTCACCTTCAGCAAGCGTGATGCTGATCACACACAGTTCGAATTCGACCCTCGATCGATGGCTGCGCCATCACCGCACACACGTCGAATAAAAAGCAAGGGACAACTCCTTACTTACTAACAACTCCTCTATCATTTCTCATTGCTGGAGGGGTTGCCCCCTCTACCTGAAAATCCTGGCTCCGCCATTGGATATGGGAATCCCCAAACTGCAGGTTACAAGGGTCATATTTTACCAAACTCACGCTGCTCATGGCTAATGGGACCCTTTTTGCCACAATCAAGATAAGTAATAAAAGGCATTACCCGTTATGGTAAAGATACAGGCCTTAAGATGTTCAACCACCAAATATCTCTGTAACAGGTGTCTATTTGGTGTTTGAACACCTTAACACCTGTATTATTGCCAGAAGGGGTAAACCAATTTATATATTTTATTTGATCACGTTGAGAGTTGTTGGTTACGATGCGTGAGCATAGCAGTGCAGCACAACGACAGATGTTGCTGCCACTGCATTCTTGCCGGACAGCAACGGAATCCACGCGGCCACTCCAGGCACCACTGGTGGCCACTATCCAGCCACCATGCCCGCTTAGCTGCCTCGATGCGATGTGATTGGGCCGAATGCGGGTTATACATCATAAAAGGGTGTTTTGGGTTAGATCGCGTAAATATTAATGTGTCTTCTTGGTTCTTTCGGTAAAATCACGTAGAAGGGAAATAATAAA
>CM025633.2:4727515-4737559 GCA_014621495.2 Entosphenus tridentatus
AGGACAGCTGCTTGCGTTGTGGCCGAAACGTCGTGAGAATTGTATTTCATTGTTTCATTTTTATTATTTTATTATTTCCCTTCTACGTGACTTTACCGAAAGAACCAAGAAGATGAATCCCTGCAGTCACGAAAGCTTTAAATCGAAATATTATGTGTCGTCAAACCCGCCACCACCCGACACAGCCCATTAGTAAGGGTTGTCACGTGATCAAAACGTGCCAATTAGTTAATAGTTCAGCACCCCGGTGGTGTTGGAGGGTAAACCCATATAACAGTCACAATTCGAGTACAACGTTGGCATGTTTTGTTTAGGTGACAACCCTTCTTGTACAGGGAAATTTAGTTTTCAGATCCATACGGCGTACAGCCGTTTCAATACGGGCACATGTTGTATCTGTTAGTTTGTGTTTCTCCCTTCTGATCAGAGCCGGATTAAGGTGTGGGGGCTTTAGGGGCTGCAGCCCAGGTGCCTCCTGAGAAGAAGTGAAAAGTTATTTTCATTTGTGAACGTTGAATTTTATTTGCTGATAGCCTTGCCAAAAATAAAGTTTTTTCTTTAACTTTGTTTTCCTTTTGAAAATATTACTGGGGGGGCTGACAGTACCTGGAGCCCAGGCGGCTTACACAATCTTAATCCGGCCCTGCTAGTGATGGTACTTTGTGGGATGAACGTTGAGATTTGGTCTGTAATAAAGTATGTACTGATAAGCGGTTGATGTGTATGCCAATATGCTGTGTCGGGTGGTGGCGGGTTTAACGACACATTCATATTAACGCGATTTAACCCCCCCAAAAACCCTATTTATTATGGATACTGGTCGCGAAAGCCTACTCCTACTACGTGCTAAACTAATGCGGGTTATAGGACCGCTCTTATAATCCCATAAAAGCAAATTGAAATAGAGAAACCCCGTATGGCCTCAAGGGACTGTCGGGGCAAGTGCTGTGACCGAGCGGCAGCGGTGAAGGCTTCCAGCACGGCACACGGAGGGGTGGGGGGCATCACCACGCCCGGCCGTCTTTGTCTCCCCAAATGCTGACGACGTTTACACACCACCACCACCAGATACTGCATTTAGAGGCTGGGCGCCTACGCATGGGGGAGGGCCCAGGACCGGTTCAGATATTCATCAGTGACCGCCACGACCGCTCTAGACAAAGATAAAAGTCCCCCGTGTAGCCTTCAACAGACTGGTTGGGCAAGTGCTGTCAGCGAGCACCTATTAAGGCCGGCACGGCACATGAGTGGGGTGGGTGGCCAGTACCACGCCCGGCCGCCTTTGTCTCCCCTGTGGCGATGTTTGCATACCGCACCATGTGAGGATGAGGCGGATGATGAGTATGAGGAGAATAATGATGAGTATGATGAGGAGTATGAGGAGTATGTGTAGGAGTATGATGAGTATGAGGCAGATGAGAGTATGAGTATGATGAGTATGAGGAGTATGAGGATGAGGAGTATGTGTAGGAGTATGACGATGATGAGGAGTATGAGCGCTCACACCTTCCTCTCCTTGATGGCCTGCAGGATGAAGGCGCGCTCGCAGTTGGAGAGGGGAACCTCCTTCATGGCGCCTTCTCCTCAGTCGCTCGCCTCAGCTCGTCGGCTCCGGCTCGGATCTGGCTCGGTTCCGGCTCGGCTCGGCTCCGGCTCGACTCCGGCTCGACTCGCGACTCCAAACTCGCCGGCTCCTCGGCGGCTCCCCCCACGTGCGGACCGCGGTGACGTCACACGCGGTTGTTAAGCTCGCGAGGAGACATGACGTCACCGCGCCGCCTCGCGCGAAGGAGCGCCTTCGGGGCGATGACGCCGGACGTCAGGGCGCGTGCCGCGTGACCGGAGGGTGACGTTGTCGTCGCTAAGGTTTAATTTAGTTCCTTAGGTTTAATTTGGGCGCCTTAGGTTTCATTAGGTTCCTTAGGTTTAATTTGAGTTCCTTAGGTTTCATTGGGTTCCTTAGGTTTCATTTAGTTCCTTAGGTTTCACAACGTTCCTAGGGTTTCGTTGGGTTCCTTAGGTTTCAATTGGGTTCCTTAGGTTTCATTAGGTTCCTTAGGTTTCATTTGGGTTCCTTAGGTTTCATTTGGGTTCCTTAGGTTTTATTAGGTGCCTTAGGTTTCATTTGGGTTCCTTAGGTTTCATTGGGTTCCTTAGGTTTCATCAGGTTCCTTGGGTTTCATTGGGTTCCTTAGGTTGCATTGGGTTCCTTAGGTTTCATTTGAATTCCTTAGGTTTCATTGGGTTCCTCAGGTTTCATTTTAATTCCTTAGGTTTCATTGGGTTCCTTAGGTTTCATTTTAATTCCTTAGGTTTCATTGGGTTCCGTATCCTGAGGTTTCACTTGGATCCTTCGGCATCAATACAATCCTGAGGTTTAATTGGAACACCTTAACATTCAGTTAGATCCTTGGGGTTCAGTGCAGGCTTATTCCAAGCAAATTGGTTGCGTAGACATTAAAATAAAAATCATATTTCTATTCACGTTTTTGCCTTTGGGGCCGTCCATAAATGACGTCACGCACCTAGGGGGGGTCAGACATTTGTGACGATGTGTGAGGGGGGGGGGGTGAGAAATGTGACGTCACATCAAAATGCGCACCTTTAAATAAATATAGACAACACGTTCTACTTAATTAAATAAACTTTTTAATAAATGTTTTCTCCTACAACATCAGAGTGCAGCGCCACATTAAATACGCACTACAATGGCAATAGTTTAAAGCGATTTGAAGCATGTTTTATATTTGGGGCGGGGGGGTGCAGAGCTTTGTGACGTCGTATTTGAGGGGGGGTCTGACTTTTTGTGACGCCGTGTGACGAAGGGGGGGGGGTCAAAAATCGTCCAAAATCGCGTGACGTCATTTATGGACGGTCCCTTTACGTGACAAAGCAAGGGAACGTCCATGAATGCCCAACCCAAGCAGCCACCATCTCTTAGTCGAGCGAAAAACAATTCCTATAGCTCCTGCACATGATAAAATGTTATTGCTCCATCTCAACAACAAGCGTCATTCGCCACTAAGTGGCGGTGACGTCTCCACGACGCTTGTGCCAGGCCATGTACACCTTGAGGCCACGTGAAGTGTCGAATGCCCGCTGGCAGGTTACGGGGCAGACCCAGGTGCCACGGGTCGACTGAGATGACCGAGATGACTGGCTGATGCACCACCTGTGCCAACTTGCATTAGCCACCCGGCGCTCCGCTCTTTGTTGTGAGCGTCGCTCCTCTGCCCTCCGTTGTTGTTGGAGTTCGACTGCCTCCAACTGCCCAGTAGCGTCCTTCACGAGCCTCCTCCACAGAGGCCGATCTGACACCGCTGATACCAGTCATCGGCAAGGCCACTCAGCTCCACATCCTCCTGTACCACATCACTCCATCTCTTCTCTAGCCCGTGCCGCGCCCGTTTAGCCCCCTCGATCCGGCCGAACAAAAGCTGTTTAGGCATACGGTGGCTGGGCATGCAGGCTACATGACCCAGCCAATGCAGCCTTGCCTGCCGGAGCTCACCGATAGGACTTTGCCCAGATCTTTCAAGGATTTGTGAGCTCCTCACACAAGCCAGCCCCAGGATGGATCGTAGGCAGGCCAGCCTAAATGTTTATAACCGGCGAAGATGCTCCATTAGGGGGTTCCACGTTTCGCAAGTGTAGCGAAGGCAGGGAATGACTGTGGCCAAGACCTGAAGTTTCATGCAGAGCGACAGACCAGGTAGCTTCCACACAGCGTTACGCAACCGATGAAAAGATAATTCCGCTCGATTGATTCGGAGTAAGACCTCTGCTATAAAAATGGAGCCGGTCGTGAGCACACAAATTTTATCGCTCCATCTCCTCAGAGCACGTTCTCTCAAGCGTGTTCACTTGAAGACTGCCATTCCGTTAAATCTCGACCACCAGCCATCATGTGGGACATCTGTGAAAAATATCTTTATAGCTCATCGGATTCCTCCAGGATATTCTGATCATCAGATACTTCTATTTTATGTACACTGGTCTCAAGTCAATCTCTAACCTTCATGTTCTCCGATTTATGTCCTGTTTCTCTGTTATTATAATTCCAATAATGCACCTCTCCATCCTTACATTGGCACTCTCCAGCCAAGTAAAGAAAAATACAAATTTGGATAAAGTTTTAAATCGGTGATTTACATTCTCTGACATAAACATTCACAAATAATGAACAAAATCTCAAGTGTGCCAAGAAGCATGGTTGCTTGCTAGGCCACATGCAATTTGTCTTACTTAGCTCAGAACCACAACAGACGAACATTGCCCAGGGCTCATCTGATAGAACCTGAACTTGGTAACAATCCACATCCTTCCGATATATATCTCATCTCGAAAATATTTACAGTTTTTTATGCCAACCATATGTACATTATGGAAAGAATAATTGGGAAAACTTAAGATGTTTATGTTTTTATTACTTTGGTATTCATGGAGCCAGTATCAAAATTATTCAAGTTTTAATGTCAATGTGCTCGAGCCAAAACAGTTCGTTGCAAAAAGCCATTTTTAAGCAATTCAAAGATTAATATATCTTGTTGTCTTGAGTCCAAATGTTTCTTTTCAGCAACCGTCAATCATTTTTAATCACATTTAAAAAATAAATATCTTACATTGTAACAAATCTCTTCTTGGCTGTAGCCTCAATGATTATAAATTAATGTTTTCATTTATATGCAAATAGTAAACATGTGGCTCATATTTAGATAATTAAACCGCTTGTAATAAGTGTTAATATTCACACAACATATGTATGGCCCCTAAATATATGTATAACCACCACGAACACATTTATTAAAATTTACATGAACGTTAAATAGAACGCCTCTGGCAAAAGTAAACCCCAATTGACAGCATCCCCACTGCACACCTTGGCACAGTCGAGTCCAGCGGGGTGCAACTTTAATTATCACCGCGGCATTCAATTCCCATTCATTTAACTTCGCGCACAGCCACAGTGCCAACACTCGTGCACGGTGCGCGTTAACCCCTCGCTCATCAGAAGTCAAAGGCTTCCACCACAGGCAAAAACACAAATCCTGAGAAAGTCGGCTCCTGCCTGAGAAAACTAATGCGGTGTCCGGGTGACATTCGTGTAACGATCGGACAATAATCCGGCATTGATCGGGAAACCGTCGGGCAACAATCAGGCGTCGATCGCGCAACAATTGTGCAACGTTTGAGTCAAATCAATCAATGATGGGGCAGGAATCAGGAGATGATGAGAAAAAAATGAACGACTGCACCGCAATCGTGAGTTGATCTAGAAAAAAATCGAAGGAAAGTTGTGCAACAATTAGGCAACGATCAAGCAGCGAGATAATCACACCACAATCATTCGACATTCACGCGAACAACAAAATGGGGTGACTGGGTGAAGGACCATACACCGCTATCACCGCTCCTTGGCCACATCCTCCGTGAAGGCTGCCAGCAAGGCATCGGCTGCCGCCCCGGGTGCCAGCAGCCCCTCGGCAACGCGGGTCTCCAGCTGGGTGGCACGGGCGCGCACGACTGGGTGAGTGAGGAAGAGTTCCAGGACGCCGTCGCGGATGAGGGAGCGCATCCAGGAGGTGCGCTGGGCACGCCGCCGTGCCTGCAGGGAGCCTGACGACAGTCCAATTTCACGGAATTCCAGAGCCACATCCCACAGCTCCGGCACACCCTGGCCCGTCTGCGCGGAGACGCGCAGTACCTGTGTGTGCACACGTGTTGGCGACGTGCCGTATTGTTAGGAATACGGTAAGGCTGGTGCAGAGGTCAGAGACACAGCGTATCAGAATATGATGTGTCAACGAGGATGCACTGTGGTTGTGTGGCCATGACATGGAGCGTATGACTTGACCGCTTTGGTCTCACCCGAGGCTTCCACGTGGGCAAGCGCTGGCGCATGAACTTCAGAGCGCTGGTGTACTCCGCCTGAATGTGCCTCGCCTGCGGCAGGAGGTCACCGTCTCCCTTCGTCACCACCACCGCGTCCGCCACCTCGACGATGCCGCGCTTGATGCCCTGCGATGGGGTACACAGCGTCGCCATCCAACAGGCACAATACAGGCCGGGGTGGGTTTTGTTTGTACATGCTGTCAGTGGAACACATGTCACCTTCAGACTAAAGGGGCAAACAATAGTGTAGAAAAGAGCCAGGACGAATGAAAAACTAAACTATTGCAAGGGGATAAAATACAACTATTTAATCACAAGCACAGATGGTGGAAAATTACTTATTATATTATTTTATTACCCGTAATCCTCAATGACAGTGGATGTGTTTTCATTATTATATCGGAAGTAACAAATACTTTTTATTGGCTGGATCTGCATTGGGAGAGATGAATTTTCAGATGCCAAGGTTTTGGGGAATGGGTAGATAGTGGATTAATACAGGGATCATAATGGGGGGCACAAGGGTAGAGGGGGCTAGGAATAATATAACTGACCTGGAGTTCATCGCCAGCTCCGGGAGGGATGAGCAGCAGGAACATGTCCACCATGTCAGCTACGGCGAACTCCGACTGCCCCACACCTACCGACAAAGGGGCAGGATTGGCTCAGACGCAAACCTCCGACTCTGCTTCACAGTATGAGAAGATACAAAGATTACCACTTACTTTGTTGAAAACATTTGCCCCAAATGTATCACAGTTGTGCTAATGACACGTCACCAGACAACGTATCCAATCGGAATCCTCGCAGAGCAAGTGCCACCCTTTGTGTTAAACTGCCCAAGGAAATGGATATCACAGAGCTACCTCTGAGATTCACTGAAGGGGCCTCTGGTCCACACAGTACGGGGTAGCACTTTCACACGAAGAATAATGTTCATCAATTAATATATATTTTTTTCTCAGAGCTGCAAAGTAGACAATTTAAGCGTAGAAGCACATTGAATATGATGGGCTTTTTATATAGGTATTGGTAACCGGACAGAGATAATGTCGTTACACTTGAAACACAATTTAATCATGGGTATCTGAAACCTGGATTCAAATCAAGGATGTTAGCAGTCTGGCTTAGCAATCTGGCCTCTGAGCCACCCGGCCACCTCCAGAGTTTCCCACTTCAACCAAACAAACAGTAGAGGCAATTGAGCCACAAGTGAGTCAACGATCGGTGAAGCAAGCGAGCGATTGGCTGGGCGAGTTACCAGTTTATCGATCGAGTGAGTCAATCAGCTGGGTGAGCGATCGGCCAAGTGAACGACCGTTTGAGCGAGCGAGCCGGAGCCTCACCCACAGTCTCCACGAGCACGGTGCTGTAGCCGGCCGCCTCGCACACGACGATGGCCTCGTTGGTGGTTCGCGTGACGCCGCCCAGCGTCCCGCTGCTGGGTGATGGGCGCACGTACGCGCGCATGTCACGTGACAGCAGGGGCATGCGCGTCTTGTCGCCCAGCAGCGAGCCTGCCCGGCAGCAGAATGTCACGAAGAGCTAAATGTTTATGCGCTGGCAAACGTTCCCTATCAGTGTTGCCAACTTGATTTTTTTGGCTAGATTTAATAACTTTTGGGGTTTCTGTAGCAAACAACTGAGATGAGGACAATTATGCAGATTTAGGAACCATTCCAGATTCATATTCTGTCTTGTATAAGTTTACTGCTTATACCCGGCACACCATCTGATTACATTTTTGATGACTAGGTCTATCTGGCCACATCTAGCAACTTCTAAAGGCTGGTTTGGCAACATTGCGCAAAAGGAGTTGGCAACACTATTTCTTCTCATGCGAGTTTCTCTGCTGTGGTGCAGAACCCCCTGGGGCCCACACCTCCAGAGGTGCTGGAGGAGGGATCCACAGCAAGCACGGCCAACTTCTCTCCTCGCGCCGTCAGCATCGTCCCCAGGGCCTCGATAAACGTCGACTTCCCGGCTCCGGGAGGCCCTGACAGTCCTGGTGCAAACGACACACCAAGACTCTGTTTAATCCAGAGACCTGTGACCTAGCAATTGGACGAGGTGAGAGCTGGTGGATCACGCAGAGATTTGTGAAATTCCAAATCTACTGGGCTGAGTTTGATTCACAGCCACGAATATCAGTAGTGAGTGATATCTGAACCAGTTCTGGGTATCCCCCATCACAACCCGCACTGACCAACGTGAAGTAGATTTTGATTTACAGCTTTCGTGACTGCAGGGATTCATATTCTTGGTTCTTTCGGTAAAGTCACGTAGAAGGGAAATAATAAAATAATACAAATATAAAACAATAAAAATTCTCACGACGTTTCGACTGCAACACGAGCAATCATCATCAGGTGTGAAATCCACTACGTGACTTTACCGAAAGAACCAAGAATATAACGTGAAGTAGGTTCAAACAACCAACTCGGTGTGGGGATGCCTTCATCTAATAGCAGATCGACAAAACAGCTGTAAATTGTTATCTGCACATTATAATTATAACCTATTATATAAGTATGTAGGATCGCGGGAATTGGCAGGAGTAAATATGGGACAAGTCGACTGTTTGGGGGACAGGGAGTTGAACCTATGCGGAAGGTCTCGTGCCGCCCCTCTGTGCTCCCTTCCCTTTCCCTCTGGCGGTGAAGCAACCGCCCCAGCAGCTGCCCGGCGAGTTGGCGGTGGCGCGGGAGCGTGGACTCGGTGAGGGTGATGGCCTCCGCCAGGCACGCGCGCTGCCCGCTCACCAAGCCATCGTAGAGATACGACAGCCGGTGCTCCTCTCGAGGTGACAGATCCGCACCGGCGGGTTCTGTGGTGCACATACGGACATACGCGCACGCACGTGCAGACGAAGACGCACGTATGAAGACAAAGATATAGACAAACACACACATGCAAAGAGACAAATACAATCGCATAGATAAAGATAAATCGCGTCGCCCATATAGTCTCTAACAGACTGCTGGCAGACAATGCTTTTAGTGAGCACCTATTAAGGCCGAAACGACATACAAGAGGGGTGGGTGGCTGCTTTTGTCTCCCCAATGCAAATGTTTAAACAAATCGCCAGGTACATGTGTAAGGCTCAGTCAACCTAGGGGAGGGCCAAAACAAGTCCAATAATCACTTGCCACTTCCGGCAGCCACGGCCTTGAATCGAACCGAGGTTGCTGGGTTCACATTGCTAACCGCTACTGCCATTGCATCACACCATTTACAAACGTGGACACGAGCGCACACGTGCGTAAACACTCCCAACATGCGGGGGCCAGTAAGTAGCAGTACAGAAAGTAGGTTACAAGGCTATGTGAGCACAGTTTTGCATCCTATCGATTGTGTGCAGTGTCTCGAAATTTGCTCCCACAAGCAAAATATAAAACAATAATTGGCCAAACATTACAAACACAAGACCCTCTTTAAATTGAATCTTGAATCTCACAAGTTGGCTCCGTGGAATTTCCAGCAAGTTGTTGTGGAGGGTGAGAAAAAGGCATCTGTACGGACTTTGCAAAGTTAAATGAACATGGGGACACTGACTTTACACAGACTGCATCACAGTTAAAGCATGTGACCTTGTGCAACAGCACACTGCATACAAAGCGATGCCATGCAGCAATTTACACACTGTCAAAAACACATTCCTACAATGCGAATACAACTACGTGATATACAGCATATCACACGCATGACATCTTACATAACATATCATATCACATCACGGCACATAACCCAGTACACATGGAACGTTGAAACAACGTTGGTCCAGCGATTCCAAACACACATTGCATGTTTACGTGGAAAAACATCATACACATGAATTCACGCATGTGAAATATCATATTGCACACATCACACATATCACAGCACAACTTAATTCCACACATCATACATTACACGGACCATACTCTATCACACCACCCATGGCATCATACTCCTTCTACCTTACTCCCACACACATCACACCAACCAAATCACACCGCCCATCACAAATGACGAAATGTCACACACACGTCACGTCACCCACACCACCCGCTTAATACAAACAACCTCCCATCATATCACAACATCCCATCGCTCAGTCACACACATCACCCCCCCCCCCCCATCGTCACATCATCAAACACATCACCCACT